>OY992886.1:104011994-104084494 GCA_963921405.1 Cepaea hortensis
TGGCTCTTCGCTGGATAGAAGAGGAAAGAGTATATGTGACACAGTAATGAATCTAGTTCTCTCTACCAGACACACAAACACACATATATTTACAGCGTTCCCCAGATTTTTATCTTATTCCGGGTGAGAAATAAAAATGATGTAAACTGTGGGAAAGTTTAAGCTGTAGAAAAAGTAATTTACACAAAATATCTCGATGAAAAATAAAAATCTGTTAACAAAATTGCATAAAGCAACAATGCTAAATAATTAATCATATTTACTGCCATTTGACTCTTTGAACAACAGTCGTGGATATTATTGATAGTGCGTGAGAGAAAAGGCTGTGGGTGTACATGAGTACACAGTTATTGTGAAAAACATACAATGCAACAACTAAAATACAAAGTACAGTGGAACCTCGCTTAATGAGCACCTCTCATAACGAGTAATTCGCATAAAGAGCAAAATAAATTGTAAAAAAATGATTCGCTGAACGAGCGACGTTTCGCATAATGAGTGACGAGGGGAGGGGAAGTCCCGGATCATCCAGGACTACAAGATGACCTTCTTGAAGAATTTAAATTCATCAAGATCCAATTTCTGCCTCCTAACACTACTCCGTTACTCCAGCCTATGGACCAGCAGGTTATTTCTAACTTTAAGAAGCTCTACACTAAAGCGCTCTTCGAGCATTGTTTTGAGGTGACTGAAGGGACCAATCTCACTCTCAGAGAGTTTTGGAAATATCACTTCCACATTGTTGCCTGCCTCAAGATGATCGAAAAGGCGTGGGAAGGGGTTACCAAGAGAACCCTCA
Source organism: Cepaea hortensis (assembly GCA_963921405.1). Classification (NCBI taxonomy): domain Eukaryota; kingdom Metazoa; phylum Mollusca; class Gastropoda; order Stylommatophora; family Helicidae; genus Cepaea; species Cepaea hortensis. Next base: position 104,012,794 of record OY992886.1, read on the forward strand.
CTTCTGCTTGGAAGAAGCTATGGCCGGAGAGAGTTGTCGAATGTGACTTTGAGGGGTTTGAGACAGTACTTGTGGAGCCTGTAGTCAACGAGATTGTGTCTTTGGCCAAGATCATGGGACTGGAGGTAGATAACAAAGATATCGATGAGCTTGTGGAAGAGCATAGCCAAGAGCTGACCACTGAAGAGCTTATGGAATTACATTGTGTTTCACAGCAAGAAGTTGTGGAGGAGAGTTTTCCGAGGAGGAGGAGAAGGTAACAGCAAACCAACATCTTCTGGCGCAATAAGAGAAATGCTGAAAGCATGGGAAACTGTTGCATGGTACATTGAGAACCACCACCCTAATAAGGCAGTGGCTATGAGAGCTATTAATTTATTTAATGATAATGCTGTGTCGTATTTCCACCAAATTCTGAAGCGTTGGCAAAAACAAATTTCTCTAGACAGCTTTCTAGTAAAAAAGAATTAAGTATGTATTATAAATTGTAAATTAATTATTTCATTTTGTTTTTGTTTTCTACAAATCGAATTATCATCCCAGGTTCGTTAATTCCGCGATAGAAGAGGAAGATGAATCACACTCCTTAACAATGTATATACATGTATAATTTTCTGTGAATAAACGTTACACAAAATATTTTGAGTATTTTTTCGGCATGGAACGCATTATCGTATTTTACATTAATTTGTACGGGAAAAACTGTTTCGCTTAACGAGTGTTTCGCATTACGAGTAAGATTCTGGAACGAATTATGCTCGTTAAGCGAGGTTCCACTGTATAGATAAAGAATAGGAAATGCTAAAAGACTCCATTCCTCAAACAAGCACAGAGATATTACTGGAAAGGAAACAAAAAGCTGAAAGGAACAGGTGACTGGAGAATTCTTAAAGTTGATTAGGGTGTGTGGGGGGAGTGGGAAGAGTTATTTTTCTGAAACTATGAGCATACATGTTTACCTCTGATCATCCTAACAACACACATAATATAACACATCAAGTTACAGCATGATCAACACATCTATTCACACTATATACAGCTGTAACAATGACTACGAAAAACACACCATTTTCAACACCGATTATTGTCCGTGATCTCTCTTTATGTCTGGATGTGATTTTCCAGACGGCATGGTAAAAATAATGTTTTCAAAACTGGCTTGAACAAAAGATCTACCGCCTGTTTTGTTTATATATACACAACACAGAATGGCAATTTCTAAAATTTATATATTTTATCAAATTCTGGACAACTAAGAAAATACTCCACAATCAGAGATATTTTTGCCCACATTCATATTTGTTCACAATTCTATGTCATGACTAATAAAGTGATACATAAAAGCTGCCTTTTTGGCTTCCTCCTCCCTCAGTTTTGCTCTTCGTTCCTTCACAGTTGGCACTTTCCCTTTGGTGGACGTCTGAAGCACAGGGTCCACGTTCTGCCTTAACATGACCTCTCCAAACATTGTGGCTGCAAAAATGGCATGGATGACAGTTAGTGGTTAGAGATTACAGAGAGTCACTATATGGAAGAGATGTAGTGTTTAGAGAGTATAGGCAGACTTAACATGGAATAATTTTAGTGGTTAGAGATTAGAGACATTATGGCAGTGAATAGATTTAGTGGTTAGAGATTACAGAGTCACAATATGGAACATATGTAGTGTTTAGAGAGTATAGACAGACTTAACATGGAATAATTTTAGTGGTTAGAGATTAGAGACATTATGACAGTAAACAGTTAGTGGTTAGAGATTAGAGACATTATGGCAGTAAATAGATTTAGTGGTTAGAGATTACAGAGAGTTATGATATGGAACAGATGTAGTGTTTAGAGATTAGAGACAGACTTAACAAGGAATAATTTTAGTGGTTAGATTGATTGATTGATTGATTGATTACAGAGAGTTATGATATGGAACAGATGTAGTGGTTAGAGATTAGAGACAGTCATGGCATGGCATAGATTTAGTGGTTAGAGATTAGAGACAGTCATCACAGAAAAACAGATTTAGTTGTTAGAGATTAGAGACAATCATGGCAGAGAAAATATTTAGTGGTCAGAGATTAGAGACAGTCATGGCAGGGCATAGATTTAGTGGTTAGAGATTAGAGACATTATGGCAGGGCATAGATTTAGTGGTTAGAGATTAGAGACATTATGGCAGGGCATAGATTTAGTGGTTAGAGATTAGAGACATTATGGCAGGGCATAGATTTAGTGGTTATAGATTAGAGACAGTCATGGCATGGCATAGATTTAGTGGTCAGAGATTAGAGACAGTCATGGCATGGCATAGATTTAGTGGTCAGAGATTAGAGACAGTCATGGCATGGCATAGATTTAGTGGTCAGAGATTAGAGACAGTCATAGCAGGGCATAGATTTAGTGGTTAGAGATTAGAGACATTATGGCAGTGAATAGATTTAGTGGTTAGAGATTAGAGACATTATGGTAGGGCATAGATTTAGTGGTTAGAGATTAGAGACATTATGGCAGGGCATAGATTTAGTGGTTAGAGATTAGAGACAGTCATGGCAGGGCATAGATTTAGTGGTCAGAGATTAGAGACAGTCATGGCAGAGCATAGATTTAGTGGTCAGAGATTAGAGACAGTCATGGCAGGGCATAGATTTAGTGGTTAGAGATTAGAGACAGTCATGGCAGAGAAAATATTTAGTGGTTAGAGATTAGAGACAGTCATGGCAGAGAAAATATTTAGTGGTCAGAGATTAGAGATAGTCATGGCAGGGCATAGATTTAGTGGTTAGAGATTAGAGACAGTCATGGCAGGGCATAGATTTAGTGGTTAGAGATTAGAGACAGTCATGGCAGGGCATAGATTTAGTGGTTAGAGATTAGAGACAGTCATGGCAGGGCATAGATTTAGTGGTTAGAGATTAGAGACAGTCATGGCAGGGCATAGATTTAGTGGTTAGAGATTAGAGACAGTCATGGCAGGGCATAGATTTAGTGGTTAGAGATTAGAGACAGTCATGGCAGGGCATAGATTTAGTGGTCAGAGATTAGAGACATTATGGCAGGGCATAGATTTAGTGGTTAGAGATTAGAGACATTATGGCAGGGCATAGATTTAGTGGTTAGAGATTAGAGACATTATGGCAGGGCATAGATTTAGTGGTTAGAGATTAGAGACAGTCATGGCAGGGCATAGATTTAGTGGTTAGAGATTAGAGACAGTCATGGCAGGGCATATATTTAGTGGTTAGAGATTAGAGACATTATGGCAGGGCATAGATTTAGTGGTCAGAGATTAGAGACAGTCATGGCATGGCATAGATTTAGTGGTCAGAGATTAGAGACAGTCATGGCAGGGCATAGATTTAGTGGTTAGAGATTAGAGACAGTCATGGCATGGCATAGATTTAGTGGTTATAGATTAGAGACAGTCATGGCATGGCATAGATTTAGTGGTTATAGATTAGAGACAGTCATGGCATGGCATAGATTTAGTGGTTATAGATTAGAGACAGTCATGGCAGGGCATAGATTTAGTAATTAAAGAGCACAGACAGTTGTTACACGGACTACATGTGGTGGCTAAAGAGTAGAGGATCAACCCAGGGCTGAAGTGGTAGAAAACTACCATGCCACACTCTCATTGACCAAAGAATCAATACATTTATTTTCTGCCTAAATCTGGAGACAAAACTTAATTTGTTTTAAGACATCATGTTCAGGTTTTGAACCACTCATATGCAGGCTGACCTAGAAGCACCAAACCTAATATAAGAGATCATGTTCTGGAAATGATCCAGGAGACTAGACACAAACGCTGGCCTGGTGGGGCCACCAGTCTTGAGCCTGAGTCCTCATCGATGGAGCACTGTTGAAATTGATCTGGGCTCCAAAGTTGACCCAGCCTAAAATGAGCACCAGGACATGCCTTGAGAAGTAATGACCGCTGGCATGATACTGACCACATCGCTCACTGAGTGCTGGATAATCATGTGTGGCTGGACCATACACCAAGTAGCCCACAAAAGGGTCCTGGACTTTCCCACAGATATTTTCTGAAACCACTGAACTCAATGTTGCACACAGACACACATGCTCAGCCACAACCACCAAGTATAACAGAATGGGACCACATTAGCCCTTTGAACTCTGCCAGTACCCAAGGTAAATATCCGTTGTTTGGCATACTAACAATATTTCAATATTTCAACTTGAGAAAGATGTTATTTCTGGAAAAAAATCATTCATGAACAACAATAAGAAACACAGGAAATGTTTCTAAGTGAGAAATAAAATGTTTCTATATTTACACAATTTTGGGGAAAAGTGTAAATTTGCCTTCGTTTTTGCCGATTTTCCCAAAAATTAACTCAAAAATTCCTGGTCCTTACCGGGGGCCTGAATCTGGGACCTCCAGCACTCAAAGCGGACACCATATCTCGAGACCACTCAGCCCCCTATCTTTCTATTAAGGTCCATAATGTATGTATTGCATTGTTTGTACCCTTTCCTTTCACAAATCCATACTGTTTTTCACCAATTTCCATTTTCACAGCTTATTTTGGCCAAAGATCCCATCAACTATAAAAAAAACTTTGAATCTTCAGCAGGAGAGTGACCTCAAACATGTTAGCCATGTCTAGATGTAAGCTGAATGCTTAATGGTTGGTTGGTTGTCGATTAACAGTGAGATGTAAACAGAAAACATGTGGAGGCCGGTATACTGGCTTGTAGGGTCTTTGATACACTGTACGTCAAGCCGGTATACCGGCTCGTGAGGTCTCTGATACACAGTACGTCAAGCCGGTATACCGGCTCATAGGGTCTCTGATATACTGTATGTCAAGCCGGTATACCGGCTCATAGGGTCTCTGATACACAGTACTTCAAGCTGGTATACCGGCTCATAGGGTCTCTGATACACAGTACGTCAAGCCGGTATACCGGCTCATAGGGTCTCTGATACACAGTACTTCAAGCCGGTATACGGCTCGTCGGGTTCAAAGGGCTAACATGTTGCATGTCCTTTGCAGAATGCTGTGATCAACCCCAGGCTGATTTTCTAGGCAATTGTATATTCAGTAGTTTTCCATTGTTTTCTGAATGATGTCAAGATTAAAGTTTAATGCTGATGTAGGGGTTGAACAGCCTATCTGACCATCAGCAGACCGGACTATTTTAAGAGCAAAAGCTCTTATACTTTCGACCACATAACTTAGGAATCATAAATCTAATGTTGGAAACTACATTTGAGACCAACAAATCTAATGTTAGAGATTACATTTAGAACCAAGACTACACACTTACAGAGAAACTTGGTGTCTAGACCATTTTTATCTGAGTATTTAAGCAGCTCTCTCAAAAACGCACAGATGTACAGGAATGTATTCTTGTGGCAGTCTGGCAAGTGTGTCAGCAGCTGAAATGAGAAACAGCTAGTTGTAGGTCAAAGGTTAAAAATTATCACCCAAAACAGACACCACAGCCCCCTGGGCATGCCAATATGTGCTCCATCTTCATTAGCAGCTGCAGAAGAGTATGTGTCTGTGTGTCAATCATGGCCAAATGTAAAACCTACAGAACATGTTGGATGGGATATGAAACAGCTGTGAAGAAATGGCCTGTTGTGACTAAGGAATGTGAAACAGCCCTTTACATTTTTTAATTGTGATTCATATGCCTCAGGACATGTAAAAGAGTCAATTACTCTTACATTATTTCAAGTGTTTTAGCTTGAGTCCATTACTCTGACATTATTTCAAGTGTTTCAGCTTAAGTATGATTCATTTATTCACTTCATATGCAGCAGGTCACATAGAGTTTGAGGTGCAACAACTGATCCAGGGCAACACACATCAAGGTGAAATAGTGATCTACACCGATGGGTCAGTGGTGTGACACAGATGTAGTGGCTGGGGTTTCATTGCGAAGTCTAGTGGACGATGCTTGAAAAGGGAGAGATTGGCATATGAGACTACAACTTCCAGCATGAGAATGGAGATGGAGGCAGTAACAGCAGCCTTCCAATGGTTGGAGGAGACTGCTGCAACACATATTGTATTCATTACAGACTCTCCGAGTATGCTTAATAAGTGGAGAAAGAATAGCTTGCCTCGTTTCAGAGGTCACAGGTTGAGAGAATTGAATGGATTTTCTGCCCTGGTCATGCGAGAGTGGGGGGAATGAACAGGCTGAAAGACTGGCAGGGAATGAACTCTCGGTGGTAGATTATCTATGGACAAGGGGGAGGTAGTCGGGTGCCCGTGGGACCAGGTGGAGAAAGAAGTGGAACAGACTGAGCACCCGTATGTGGAGAGAATGATATGGTGGGGGATTGGCAGGGGATCTAGACAAATCTCAAAACTGAGAGAGAAGACCTGGAGAACTTTCAATCAGATGGCAGTGTGAATGAACTATTAGCAATATGACATTGTTGGCTGTTGAAGAGGGGATGGAACATGTATGGGAATGTCCTGAGTGCAGTGATGTCGATTCTTAGCTCAACTCAACTCACTACATATGATATATAACTCTGCAGTATGTACCTGACAGAAATCATGCCACATATAGTTTGTGACTTCTGTGTTTACATTCACTAAGGGAATACACTGTTTTGAATCCTATACTTATGTTTTTGTTTTTTTAAAAACTATGATGTTGGTACTTCATAAAACAAATAAACACAAAATCTGAAATAATACAACCACAACTGATGTCACAACAAGCACTGCTTGGAATTGACATTGAAGCTGGCTATGGTTGGAGAGATTCTTCTCCTCCTCCTCCTTTCGTTCACTTGAAATGTGTCTATATCTGCAATGTTGTCCCTTGTAAGGATTTCACTGTCTTTTGTAGTTCACTCAATGGTCCATAGAGTTTATCTTCCACTGTTGTTTCTCTAGGCCAGAAGGTTTGCCTAGATATGTTATATTTTTGGCAGTCTTGGCGTATGTGATTTGCTGCCTGTAGCACCTGTGTACACATGGCTGATTCACCAATCTTGAATTTTGTATACATGTAGTTAGGTAATTTATTGTGTCCTGTTCTGAATTCTTATTGTGTCCTGTTCCTGTTCAGAATAATGATTTGCTGTAGTCTGTCCATAAAGTGGTAACCATCTTGAGCTGTTCAACTCCCTGTCAGCAATCCTGAAAATAACCTACTTGCCTATGGAAGTGAGGACTGAGCATGCACTCTGCTGTGATGAAGCGTTCTGAGGTCTAAATATTTTTCTTGTTGCAGGATTGCAAAAGCCATTTGCAATTTTCCATTTTGAAGGCTTGCACGCATCATAGCAATTTTCCATGGAGCAGGATTACATTAGTCATTGCAATTGTCTATGGTGATTCAAGAAATTTTCCATGGTGCAGGACTGCATTAGTCATTGCAATAATCTATGGTACAGGCTTGCATGATTCATGGTAATTGTTCATGTTGCAGGATTGCAGGAGTCATGGCAAGGTCTCACGATGATGACAGGCGGTTAGCACAATGTCTTTCACAGCCCACACGCAGAGCTCATGAGCATGCTAAAAAATGAAGTGCTCTTTGTTTAACAAGATGAACCCCAGATATGAGCAGTCCTCCATTTCATAATTCTGTAGAGTAACTTCACATTGCAGATCAACAACAAAACACTCACCACCACCACCACAACAACATGACTGAGCATGACAAGCCTCTGTGTACACCAGCAACAGGAGAACCAACAGACTTCACACAGGACGTCGACTCACCTGGTGACTACATCACAATACTAACCTGTTTACTCAGAAGTCAACTCATGTGGTGACTACATCAGAATACTAACCTGTTTACTCAGAAGTCAACTCATGTGGTGACTACATCACAATACTAACCTGTTTACTCAGAAGTCAACTCATGTGGTGACTACATCAGAATACTAACCTGTTTACTTAGAAGCAGATTATTGGAGCTGGCCAGGCACTGACTGTAGAACTCAAAAGGGATCGCCGGCTGAGCCAGACACTCCAGGAACAGCAGGAAGGATTCTGCCACTGAATGCACACTCAGAGTATCAGCTGTGCTGTGGTTAAGGATTTCTATCATTTTAGGGGTTATACATTCCATAAGCTGGTCAGCGACTATTTCTTGTTAGGGAGATCTAGGAGATCGGTGAAAGCTATGACAAGTGGAGACAGGTGAAAGCTATGACTTGTGGAGACAGGTGAAAGCTATGACTTGTGGAGACAGGTGAAAGCTATGACTTGTGGAGACAGGTGAAAGCTATGACTTGTGGAGACAGGTGAAAGCTATGACAAGTGGAGACAGGTGAAAGCTATGACAAGTGGAGACAGGTGAAAGCTATGACTTGTGGAGACAGGTGAAAGCTATGATTTGTGGAGACAGGTGAAAGCTATGACTTGTGGAGACAGGTGAAAGCTATGACTTGTGGAGAGGTGAAAGCTATGACTTGTGGAGACAGGTGAAAGCTATGACAAGTGGAGACAGGTGAAAGCTATGACTTGTGGAGACAGGTGAAAGCTATGATTTGTGGAGACAGGTGAAAGCTACGACATGTGGAGACAGGTGAAAGGTATGACAAGTGGAGACAGGTGAAAGCTACGACACGTGGAGACAGGTGAAAGCTATGATCTGTGGAGACAGGTGAAAGCTATGATTTGTGGAGACAGGTGAAAGCTACGACATGTGGAGACAGGTGAAAGCTGTGACTTGTGGAGACAGGTGAAAGCTATGGCTTGTGGAGACAGGTGAAAGCTATGGCTTGTGGAGACAGGTGAAAGCTATGACTTGTCATCATCACGTGCCATGCTGATAAGCGTAGGTGGTCATGTTTCGCCATCTTACTCAATCACCAGAGTCGTGGATCAGCTTAGTGTTCTTGTCTCGACCATGCCATGTGGCTGAGTCTTCCAGGTATTTACTTCTCTGCCTTCCTCTTGTTCTCTTCCCCTCAATCTTACTAGTTGTCACTAAGTTCTCCAATTTATTTCTTCTCATAACGTGACCAAATAATTGTGACTGTCTACGTCTAATTTCTCTAATCAGATTACCGTTTTCATTTGTCTCCTGTAGTACTTGGTCATTGGTTTTTCTACCTGTCCATGGTAATCTTTACACTTTCCTCAGAAATACATTTCCACATCGATCAGATGTTTTTTAGCTTGTCTGCTCATTGTCCTTGCTTCACATCCACACAAAAAGCACAGGCTCTATATAGCACCTCAACACTCTTTTTCTTATTGCAAATGACATCTTTTTATTGGTCAGTACGTTTTCCATCTTGCAAAAAGCTACATTCGCCATTGCGATTCTTGTTCTAATCTCTTCAAGGCATTTCCCATCAGATGATATGACTGTTCTGAGATAACTGTACTGATTCACTTGTTTAAGAATATTCCCATTTAGTCGTATATCACATTGTGGTATTTCCTTCTTCCTTGGGGCGACCATAATATGTGTCTTCCTACAATTTAATTCTAACCCTAGTTGTTCACTGTGTGCAACAACCGCATCTACTAAATGTTGCAGGTCCTGCTCATTTCTGCAATAAAGACTATCATCTGCATATCTAATGCTATTGATGTTATGTAACCCAATGGTGATTCCTCTCATATATTCTAAATTTCTGAAAATATTTTCACGGACACTATATGGAATACATAACATGTAAAGCTGGACACTATATGGAATACATAACTTATAAAGCTGGACACTATATGGAATATATAACTTGAAAAGCTGGACACTATCGAAGGGGTTACAAACACGATTCGTAATCCCGTACGCCTGGCTTTGAAACACAGTGGTGCTTATTTTTGCGAAAAAAAATATAGATGTCGGCCCTTCAGAAAGTAATGGGAAACTACTGGACGTAAAACTTGCCCAGGAATGACGAACAGCCAAAATACTGGGGTTGACTGCTACGTCCTGTGAAGGACATGCATACTAAAAAAAAAAAGCTGGACACTATATGGAATACATAACTTGTAAAGCTGGACACCATATGGATTATGTAATGTGTAAGACAGGGCATTATAAAACAATTTTTACATCATTGCAATTTTTTTACAAATTTCATTTATATGAGTAATACTTGGGTGAAGACAGCTGGGTGCCTCAAATGGGTCAGAATACATGTTTTCATTGTGGAAAGTATGTTCATCATCTAATTTGAACATCTGTAAAGGACAGTGCTCACAACAATAATACTGGAAGATCATAAACAAGAGTGCTTACAACACTCAGCAGCTTAGAGGTTACATTGTGGTGACTCTAGCAGCAAGTGGAAGGATACGAATGCAGTGAGGTTTCCCTGTGTCCAGGCAGTCACGTATAAACTGAATCTCTGAGTGTCTCCCAGGTTGTTGGAACAGCTCCTCCTGTAACAAGTCAGAAGAAACATGAACCATGACCCCTTTCAGTCCCTGGGAAAATTTCCAAGGGGGAAATAACTATGATCAAGAATCAAGTGTGCATTATTTTCTTCTTCCTTCGAGGATAGTGCATCACACCTAGTTATGCAACTCAGAAGTATGTGTGTTGTACTTCAGCATGCAAGGCAATCTTCCTCCAGAATATTCTGTCCAATGGGCTCTTTTTTACTGGTGGGTAGGTCTACTGTCTAAACATTTTTGCAAAGACAGCAGTCTTGCAGATTATTCTTTGCAATTTCTAACTGCAGTAGGATATTTCATGTGTAAAACTTATACATGGGACCTGCTGTTTTTGGCACTTATCCAAGGAAGGCCAGGTACCATTCTCACTACACAAGAGACCAGAGGTCATGTGGTATTAGAAACTAATGGGTTTTATAACAATGCCCAGTCTGATGCTGGGATTCAAACCCGGTAGCTTCCGAGTCAGACATCATAACCTCCCATCCATGCCCTTCCCTCACCTTTCAATATATAATAATAATAATAATAAAACCCTAGTATAACAGCCAGTCCCTTTTCGGTAGGCCAGTATATTCCACATAGCTAATAAGTGCCACACCAGTTATTACTATTACTGAGTCGTGTAGTATTGATTTTTAATTTTCCACATGCCTTTATAATGCATATCTTTTATATTGTTGCTGTTTTCAGTTAGCCTTGAATGATGTGTAAATGGTATAATGTATGAAAGAGAGTGATAAAAGGGCAGAATGTTAGACGGGCCTGCGTGCCCAATTCTTAACCCTTTCAAAATAAAGTTTTGTTGTTGTTTCATAAAAGGCTAAATACACAGTGCAGTGACCACTAGGAAAGCCAGATTTCTGTAGTATACTCTAACCAAGCGCTGGTTACGTTTCAAGGGGAAGAGACAATCATGACATGTGTTGTTTGGGATTGAGTTACAGAATCCTGGCATTTCAGGTGACCCTAAGCTGATGGTGTCATTGAGGTGTCAAGCAAGTTACATACACTACATTATGCTACTGTGAGGTATTGTGACCAGTTCTTGTCCTCAACATTGTTCTTTCACAGTACCTCATGAGCTGGCTGAACAATCCTAAAGCTGTCTGTGAGTGGCTACACAATATCTCATCCACTGGATGAGGGATTGATCCCTGGCATCTGTGCGTTAAGGCTGTATTTTATCCACTACACTATAATCAGTCTATCATAACTTAAATCACATGAATTTAATATATGTCATAAAATTAGGGTGGTCAGATATAACTGTAGACATTTAACAATGTTAGAGTGGACAAATATGTGTGTGATAAACAGTGTTAAGAGTGGACAGACATATTGTGTGATAAACACGGTTAAAGTGAACAAATCTGTGTGATAAACATAATTAGAATGGATAGATATGTGTGTTATAAACTCTTAGAGTGGACAGTTATGTATGCGATAAACACTGTTAGAGTAGACAGTTATAATGTATGTGTTAAACAGTTACAGTGAACAGTTATGTATGTGATAAACACTGTTAGAGTAGACAGTTATAATGTATGTGTTAAACAGTTACAGTGAACAGTTATGTACGTGATAAACACTGTTAGAGTAGACAGTTATAATGTATGTGTTAAACAGTTACAGTGAACAGTTATGTACGTGATAAACACTGTTAGAGTAGACAGTTATAATGTATGTGTTAAACAGTTACAGTGAACAGTTATGTATGTGATAAACACTGTTAGACTGGACATGTATAATGTATGTGATAAACACTCTTAGAGTGGACAGACATTGTAGTTATTATTGTTTTCTGTGTCTGATGATGATGACCGAAATCTGATGAAGATGACCAAAATCTGATGAAAATGTCATTCACTGAAATTATGTCATTTCATTGTGACTGAAACATCAGGATTCCCCACATGTACACTGAATTAGAATTTATACTATCATCATGTAGCAGGCCCACTGCAGATGTCACTTTCATCATAGCCCAATAGAAAGACTCTTGATCTGTCGCCAGTTCTCTTGCCTCATATATTTTAATGCCCAGGGTGTCTTTCATGTCCTGTTCTCATCCTCATGTAGGTCAAAACCGGTCTCTTCCATCCATCATTATTCTTTCTAAGCCACTATGTTTTTTAATATGGTCAAAGTATTTAAATATTTGAGACACAATACTGTTCATGAGAAAGTTTTCTTCATGTTCAGATTTGGTAAAATGTCAGTATTTTTCTTCTTCTTGAGCCACAGAATTCTAAGAATTTTCCAGCAACATTTAAGTTAAAAAAACCTTGATTCTTTCTCTATTCACTACAAAATGGTCCATAACTCACATTCACATGTCTTGACAGGAAAGGTGTGTGTCCTCAAAACTGTCCATAACTCACATCTACATGTCTCAACAGGAAAGGTGTGTGTCCTTAAAACTGTCCATAACTCACATCCACATGTCTTGACAGGAAAGGTGTGTGTCCTCAAAACTGTCCATAACTCACATCCACATGTCTCAACAGGAAAGGTGTGTGTCCTCAAAACTGTCCATAACTCACATCCACATGTCTCAACAGGAAAGGTGTGTGTCCTCAAAACTGTCCATAACTCACATCCACATGTCTTGACAGGAAAGGTGTGTGTCCTCAAAATGGTAGCTTCTGTCTGTTTGCTGTTGCTGTGCTACAGGTTATTACTGTTTTTCAACATCTGCATTGTCAAGGTCAATCTCATTCTGACCTCTTTTGAATTTATTACAATACTGAATTATAACAGAAGATACATCCAATTATAACTGTAGATACATCAAATTATAACTATAGATACAACATCCAATTATAACTGTAGATACAACATCCAATTATAACTATAGACTCAACATCCAATTATAACTGCAGATACAACATCCAATTATAACTGTAGATACAACACTAAATTAGTCGGAAAAGTCTTCACACCACAAACCTTGTCTGACCCATTTTTATGCAGGAAGTCAATAAACTTCCAAATCTCCTTGGGTACCATGTATAGCCGACCACCATCTTGTGCTATATCCACCCGGCTGAGGCTGCCCGGCCGCTCCTTTAAAAAAACAAACAAACTTACACTGACAGACAAAAGCAAACAAGACAATCAAAATATGCGTTTAACATACAAAGGAATCCACAAGTTTCAAATAGTAAAAAAAAATCTGTTTTTAATGTAACTTTAACTTAAAAGGCTGCTTAATACTGAGGACATAGTCCATAACTATGTGGCAAACCAGGGGAAGCTACCACATTAAGTATCCCCAAGTAATTCATTAGGACAGTAGCAAATGAAACTTGAAGACAGTTTGATAAGTTTGAACTTAATTCTTAGAATATTATAGATAAAAAAGAACAAAAATACTGACATTTAACCAGATACCACATCACAGAATACCAGCTCATAAACAGCAATATGTCTCAGAAACTGAAATATTCGGATAATATGAAACATCACAGTGGTGAAGAAAGAACAGTGATGGAATCCACGGTTCCTGGATGAAGTGACAGGGGTCAACCAGCGTGACAGTGGACATAGAACATTATAGACACCCCAGACATGAGGTATGGAGAACTGGCGAAGGAGGGAGATTTTCCACCAGCAATTTATGATGACATCGATAGCACTCTATCTGAAATTGTCCAAACTCCTTGAACTGTTTCCACACTTTGTTGATGACAATTATACCAGCTGCTTTTGTGTATTCCTTCCCTCATGAGTTTACAGAGGTTAAAGGTGAGAAAATCCACTTCCTTGCACCAGGTTTGAACCCATATGGCTTTGTCTCTTGCCATAGGGCAGCCTGCCGAAAGTGCCTTACAGAGCACAAACCCCCAACAGTCTCTAAGAAAATTACACCTGTGAGCTGAATGATTTAGTCCACAAATAAACCCACAACCTTTCAGTGTGAGGCAGGCACCTTAACCACTTCTCCATGGAGACCTCCCCCATGAGTAAATAATTCTTACCAATATATTCATTCCTGACCACTACATCTAGTGGCCACTCCACCACATACAGGTAAAAGGTAAGTGTAGTTCTATAGCAGATAACTGCTGCTGGGGTGTCAGGTATTAGGTCCATATATATTCTAGGCAACAATATATGAGGTTAGATGGCTTGTTCCCTTCGTCATTCTTTTCTGTCTTAGACAATTCCTAGAAAATTGTTTAGTATGAGGGTGTGAATGTCACAGAACAGCAGTAAGCATGCAAGTAACTGTTCCGTCACCTGCCACTCTGACAGTTCACAACCCAACTTTAAACAAGAGAGTTTGTGAAAGAAATAAAAGAGACAAGTTAAATATTTCAGCCACAATAACAAACATAGTGCTCTTGTCAAAATCATTCTGGAGGAAAGAGTTGTTGGCAGATGAGCAAGAGGAAGGCAGTGATACTGATACAGCTGGAAAGATAACATCAAGCGATGAGTGAGCAAAAGTCTGTCAAAAAGGCAAGGGACTCAGAATATTGGAGATTCATTGAAACCAACCTTAATTGTGGAGATGTGGACGATTGATTGATTATCTACAAAATAAAAAAAAAAAACTGATGACAATGTCTCATAAAGTAATTCAAATAGATGAACTTACGATCTCTATAAGCTCTGCTACTGGCACTTCTCTGATTGGTCCGTGCATCTGAATTAGGGCTTCAATGGAGGAACCAAAGGAACTGACCAAGTAGTTTCCTATTACTGTGATCTTTGGCCAGTTAAGGCAACATATATACAACTATACAACTCTAATATGAGTACATCCAATGTTATAAATGAGACATACTGTAATAATAGGCAGAGTGGCAGCTTCTATTCATGAATCAAAAATAGAGAGCATCTGTTGGATTATATCCAAGGTGTGGTGGGAAATGAGCAAATGGGCAGTTGACTGGTTCTGCACCACTTGATGGAGTATCGGTGCATGATAAGGCAGATGTGGTTGACCCCTTTGGGGTTGTGGGTATAGTGCAGAAGAACGGGTAGATCATCACAGTCTGGAGAGAATGGTGCTGCAGGGAGTGACCAGAGGATCTGGCCAACACTTTGGACTCAGAGGAAAGGCCAGACAGACATATAATCAAACTGCTGCTGGTACTATTAATATAGGGACTCTTCACTGGTTGTCGCACATGAGGACGGAGCACGTATGGGAACATCCCAAATGTTGTGATGTCGGTTCTTGACTCAAGTCCAACAAAAGTGATGAAGACTGCTCTGTTCATTTGGATGACAGAAATGTAACAGGCTTAGTTGCTCTATGTGTATGATGGTGATCAATGAGTCCAAAGTGGGACTAAAAATATCTTGGACAGAGTGGACAGGGACAACTTTGCTTCAGGTGTAGAATTCATTTCATAAGCTATTCTAGCTGATCTCCATAGTTCCACACCTACTTTTCTGGAGGCTTCACACATAATTGCATATGTGCCAAGTCATTCTGTCTTGTAGCTTGTGTTCCCAGAATAAGGCTGGGAAATTTTCCAAGAACAATTTCTATCTAATGATATAACACATACCTCTCATCTCTTGGGTAGTGAGCTTGGATATCTAGCTTTCTCAGACAAGGACGAAAAATAGGAGATCCCATATGCACATAAAAAATCCGACGCAGTTAAAGATAGCAAAGCGCAGGCTATGAGGTCACTGTTCTGGCAAAATTGTTAGGAAAGAAAACCTAGCCATGGAGCTCTTGACCTTGGGTAGAATCTAAGTAGAGGATATAAACGTGATACAAATACATGCCACACTGACCAGTGAGGTGCACAGCGAGGTGTGACACACTTCCCTCGATAGAGTAGCCAGGAAGAAGAGGACTAAAGATCTCCTGATAGAGACAATGGCTATAGTCATTGACTAGTACAGTCATTGTCAAAAAGGAAAGCAATAGCAAACTATCTTCCTCGCAGATGCTTAGAAAACTATAGCAGTTAAAGAAATGATAGAATCAACAGAGGCAGGACATGAGCCATTTTAAAAGACTATAATGGGGGAATAGTTCTGCACACGAAAAACCGCACTGGAAGGCTGTATGAAATCCAATGAAACAATGTTATATTATTCATTTAATATTTGTGAATTCACTGGAATTGATGCTATAAATTAGATATCATTGGCCGACTTCATTTAGCGAAGCACTTGATGATAGTGATAAAATTAATGAAACACACCAATAGGAAATTGTTCATCATTCTGTTCTGTTCTGATCTGCTTTTGGGGATGGTGGTTTCATGTATATTAGCACACACACACACACACTCAAGTCTGGACTGACAGGTTGAAGTGCTTCATGAGAAACTGAACTTCTTGGGCAGTTGACATGCGTGCTACTATGCTAGTACAACATACAACTTGTGTTAATAAACACTTATACCAAACTGTATTCACAAGCTAATCTACTGTATTCAAGTTTACAAAAATACTAACAGTAAGAGACACAAACACTTATTTATCTGTCAATACCTACCTGCTTGTCTGCCTCCTGCCTACCTACCGACTCATCTGTCTGTCTACCTATCTGACAGTCTGTGTGCCTATTTGTATATGTTTGATTATAACCTAAACAGATTAGCGATAAAGAATCTCATGCATTCATATAACAGAGAAGGAGAAAGAGAGAAACAGAGATAAAAATATAAATAGAGAGCAGAGACCAACAAATAGAAAAAGAAAGACATAGAAAAAGAATAGAGAAAGAGTAGAGACAGTCAGAGAGACAGAGAGACTGAGACCTGGTGAAGGACAGAAACAGAAAGAGAGTAACAGAGAATGAGAGAGACAGAGTAAAAACATATCAGAGTTAGAGAGAGTTAGAGAGAAAGACAGAGAGTAGAGACATAGAGATAGACAGACAGAGAAGCTGAAAAAGAGAGAGCATAGAGAGAAATATGAGAGAGAGAGAGAGAGAGAGAGAGAGAGAGAGAGAGAGAGAGAGAGAGAGAGAGAGAGAGAGAGAGAGAGAGAGAGAGAGAGAGAGAGAGAGAACACCAGCTATACATCACACACATGAACATTTCCAAACAAAAAGGATACAAAAGAATCTTTGCCTCCCATCAGATGCAAGACCAAAATATCCTCCAGTTTTTCCTCTCCAGAATTGAGTTTGGCGACTGTGGCTTTGTCAACATAAACCTCCACATGAACTTCACAGCACTCACCTAGATGATGAAATTGACACATTGTCCTTTTAAGCATTGAGAAGAGATAGCTAATGCAAACAAGTGAAGGTGGGTGTTTACTAACTACAAGAGGGCTTCAAATGAAAGCCTTCAAAGTGTGATAGAATTTACAATGACCATGCCATTATCTTTTAACCTGTCAATATTGTTGTTAAGGATGTCAAGAGTGTTGAGCATGTGACATTACAGTGCAGACGAACACAGTGACATCATAGGGACAGTTTGAAGATGGCTGCCCCACTTTTGACATGCACCAAAGAGGAGCAGCGATCTGTTATCGAATTTAATTTTTTTTTATCAGTGACCTCCACTTTCAGTGTGTACCACATCCCCCGTACTCGCCAAACCTAGCCCCAAGTGATTTCCACCTGTTTGGACAACTCAAAGAGTCATTGGGAGGAAAGACTTTTTGGCACAATGAAGAGGTACAGCAGGCGGTGCATGAGTGACCAAGAGAAATTGTTTTCTACAGGAATCCAAGCACTTTATCAGTGCTGGAGAACTTGCATTGAACGTGGTGACTACATCGAAAAATGATACATTTGTTCTTTATTTATTCAGAATATATTCACTAAAAATTATTTTTAGGTCCGGACACGAAGGACATTCGGAAGACTAGATAGTCAGAGCTGTTTCATACACGAAGGACATTTCACTTGGATGTTTTTGCATTGTGCCAATTTGCAACATTTAGGCCGGCACATACGACTTCTGCGAGCGTTTGGTAAATGGGTTTGCCTTCCCGTGGTATTCTTTGGTACCAGTTCAGGAAGAAAGTCTCTAAATCAACCTCACTCACATAAGACCTAACAGTATCTGCCATAGGCACATCTGATCTTATTCAAAACATAAATATCTGTGGTATTTGTGAAAGCAATGCCATGCAGAAGTTTTAGGGTGTGTCAACTAGAAAGCACAAACATCACAGCTCAGCTGTACAGACACAGGGCAACTAACATCATTTTCAGGAAGAAGATAAACAACACTAAAAGTGTTATTGTGTGTTGTTTCAGGGAGCCAATAGGAAGTTTCTGTGACGAAGTGGTCAAGCCGTTTGACTCGGGCTTCGAAGGTTGTGGGTTCAATACCGGGCCGCGTCCTTCGGTTCACGAGTCAAATTTTTCGGAGACTCCTGTGGGTCGTCGCTAGAGCTAAGGAGTTCATGCTTTGTGTGATACTTTCTGTGCTGTGGAAAGATACCGAGCCATATGGGATAAAACCCGGTGCAATGAAGTCGACCCTGTCGACTTTTTTTTTTTTTTTTTTTTTTAGATAAACAACAAAAATAAGAAATCTTACTGATTTTGATTGCCTCTTTTATTTCTTCATTTTACAGGCACTTTTCGGTTCAAATGAGGCAGTCAATCTATTGTAAGAATCATGTCTCCTGGCCTATCCTGCACAAGCCTACATGACTTTCAAGTAAGTAAGTAAATAGAAAGACTTCCCATCTTGAGGTATTTCAGGTATATGATGCTAGCAGCATATTGTAACAGAGTCACTGGCCCTCATAGGGCGATGAGATCAATATCAAAATGGCCACCTTTACATGCCTGGACATTTCCTGGTATCAATGGTTTGACTGGGTCAACCTCGGAACCCAGATCAAGCTAAGACCAAGACAGACAATAAATTACACTGGCCTCTTTGTGTTCTTAATTTCACTGGCGATTCTCTGATAGGCTAGCCATAATGTAGAGGAACCTAAGACTGTCCATAGCTGCACTGATACAATGCCTTGCTTTGCTGGAGAAAGGGCACTGTCATGTCAAATAGAGGCTTGAACCCTGGTGCTAATACAACTGTACTACCAAAGAAATCCATACTACCAATAACAAAAAGTTAACTTAGAGGAAGAGTGGATTAAGGAGAGGAAGGGTGGATTAAGGAGGCAAAGAGTGCATTAAGGAAAGGAACAGTGGATTTAGGACAGAAAGAAGTTCCCTAACACTGACCTTCCTGGATAATGGACTTGCTTGGAGTGACCTTCAACCAAGGCCTGCAAAAACTGGAGTCATTCAGCTTGTTGACAAACTCAAACTCCAGGGGCACCTGTGGTTCATGAATGTATAGTGAGATCTGATCAGTGTTGCTCTGTAATAGCTTGCACAGTGATGGCTCAAAATACTCACTCCCTCTCCATGTCACTCTTTCATAGATGTTCATAAGCTTTCATAGTGATGGCTCAGAATATAAACTCACTCACTCACTCTCTCTGCCTATCTCCCTCGCCATGTCACTATATCATAGATGCTCATAAGCTTGCATAGTGATGGCTCAGAATATAAACTCACCCACTCTCTGTCTCCCTCTCCATGTCACTCTATCATAGATGTTCATAAGCTTTCATAGTGATGGCTCAGAATATAAACACACTCACTCACTCTCTCTGCCTTTCTCCCTCTCTAACACACCCTCTCTATCTCTCTATCTATATAATGAAAACCTGCCTGATGGTGTAATGATCACAAGAAGATAAATGCTTGTCACACTATTTAAACTCAAAGGTCAAGTGAGAGATGATGAAGCCTACCCTCACACAAAGTGGAAAATGTGGATTTTTGTCTGAGAAGCTGCAGTTTTCCAGCTAAATATTTTTTGTTTGCTAGTTTGTTGATAAACACTTGGGCTGATATGTTTGCCTGTCTCTGTGTGTAGTTTTTTTTTCATAGATCTTCCCAGTTATATTCTGTGCTGATTTGAGTTCCAGCATCACCCACAACGAATGTCAGACAGTCTGAAATACCTAGCTTACCAGACAGCACTCACACACCCACTAAACATGAGGAGGGATTAACTGGGGTCAAGAAGTAACAAAGGTAAACTTTAGTAGAATATTATTATAAATTAATATCGGACATTACAGTGATAAAGGAGTCTCTGTGGCGAAGTGGTCAAGCCGTTCGACTCGGGCTCCGAAGGTTGTGGGTATGATTCCGGGCCGCGTCCTACGGTTCACGAGTTAAATTTTTCGGAGACTCCTGTGGGTCGTCGCTAGAGCTACGGAGTTCGTGCTTGGTGTGACGCTTTCCTCGCTGCGGAAAGAGACCGAGCCATACGGGATAAAACCCGGTGCAATGAAGTCGACCCTGTCGACTTTTTAAAAACTTTATTACAGTGATAAGCTTTCATTTGTTAGCAAATACAAACACAGAGATAAATGGATAGTAATATAATAGTAGCATGTTTATTATTGTGTGACTTGTATTTGTATGCTACTGAAGACTGTTGTCCATCCTGTTAAGGAGTTGGTTATTTTGTTGAATGATAGAGGTGTTGGTATTTGTTTAATGCTGGGTCATATCTTAATTAGCTGAATGATAGAGTTGCTAGTGTTTGTTTCATGGTGGGTTCTATCTTAATTATTTGAATGATGGAATTGCTAGTGTTTGGGATACTTGCCCCAGAAAGCTTTAGACATTTTTCTTCTTCTTCTGTCCATTTGAAATCAACCGTTTATATCTGGAATGCTGCCGCTTGTATGCAGATCCTCTATCTGGTTTGGCAAGACACTATTCTCTAGTCCGCTGGCTTCATGTGATATCTGAGAAGGACTTCAACATTTATGGTTGGGCCCTGTCAAGACAGAGAGCCTGATACTGCACCTGTCTGAGAGTCAATCCTAGGGTGAGCATAAGACTTTTGCAGATACAGGCATATTTCCACTATGCTTGTGCATGGTATCCTGACAGTTGTGGTGCCCCACCTCACTGGTTGCCTCGGTCTTCAGTGCTATTTGTTGCTGGAGTAGACTGTGGTCTGACTCAAGTTTAGTCAGCATATGTATAGCTGTACGTAACTAGAGTGCCTGGTTTTACAGTGCTAGAGTCTCGCTGTCACCATTTCTCCTGTTAGCTTAAACAGGTCTGCCATACGTAGGCCAGGAGTTGGACTTTTGTTATCAGAGATGATGAATGCACAGTTTGGGAGTATTTGGCCAAAGTTGAAAGCTCATCCTCCTCAATGCTTCCCCCAGCTATGGCAGCAATGTGAAGCCAGTATGAAACATAACTTCCACACATCATAACACTTTGCAATACACTGCAAGCTTTCTCTGTCAGATCAGCCAACATAGACCTGTTGTGACTTCTACTGTAGCTGAAAGTGGTTCTAAAGGTTCTCTAAATTGAATCCCATTTGTACCACTAAACATCCTTCATGACTGATGACATGACAAATAATATATAGATCCTTGAATCCCATTTGTACCACTAAACATCCTTCATGACTGATGACATGACAAATAATATATAGATCCTGACCTGTCCGACATTGGCTACGGTCACTGTTTGGGACTGAACTTCAATAAACTTGACATCTTTGAATACACACTGCAACAAAACCAACACACAAAAAAGTCAAGTCAAGCATAACAGCTACATGTGGAATCATTCTGGCAGAGGCTAGAGTGTAGCTAACAAAACAGCGATCATGATCTGGAGGTTTATCCATGGTTGTGACAGGATGTCTTTCTGACCAGCAATGTTCCCTAGCTGCACTAGCATGGCCTGGTGTGCACTCTTGTAGCACTTATTGCAAATATTTTTGGCTTAAGCCAGGTGCAGATGGTATAATGATGAGATGTGCAAAAGTCATGGACAAACATATTGGGGGACATCATCTGAACACTTGTAAACAAACATTCTATTAGCTGACACACATAAAACTAGAATTTTAACAGACTCTATCTCTATACACATAAATAGCCTTAAATTAAAAGGCTATAAATATTAAAATCCATAAATAACCCGTTCCAATGGCTTTATTACAAAAACATGAAAGAAACATTAACAGGTGTGGTAAAATTAAACAAAGCATTCATTTTGAATGAATTATGCACCATGGGTTGGTCAGAAGAAGTAGCCGTAGACATTCAGGCAAGCATCCTTAGGTGTTGCTTAGGTAGGCGGTGAATGCCGTCCGCAAAAAAGGATTGTTGTTGCTCACTGAACCATGTGTTTACCGCGTTCATTACGTCTGCATCTGTGTGAAATCTTTGCCCCTTGACAGCTTTTTTTAGAGGTCCGAACAAATGAAAATCACATGGTGACAAATCAGGACTATAGGCTGGATGTTGCAGAATTTCCCACTTCTTCCTTGATAATGCTTCCTGCACGATCTTTGCGACATGCAGACGAGCATTATCGTGCAAGAAAATCACACCACGAGAAAGCATGCCGGGTCATTTATTCTTGATGGCTTTTTGCAGTTTGTCTAGTGTTTGCAAGTAGTGGGTAGAGTTGATGTTGACACCAGATTCTTTAAAGTCGGCCAACAATAGCTCTTCATGGTAAAAAAATGTGCTCAGCATAACCTTACCAGCGGAAACCTGTAACTTGAAGTTTTTGGCTTTTGGTAATCCAGCATGCTTCCATTGCATGCTCTCTCTTTTGCTGCTCGGCTCAAAGTGGTGACACCATGATTCATCGCCTGCCACTATGCAGAAGAGAAATGCATCACCCTCCACTCTATAACGCAGCAAGTGGTTCAAACACCATCCCATGCATTCCTCTTTTTGGTGGTCGGTCAACATCTGTGGTACCCACTGTGAGCACACCTTCCGATATTGCAGTTTCTTACGAACGACCTTTAGAATTGTCCCAATTAACACATCAAATTCTTTTGCTAGCGAACGTATGCTTCGACAACGGTTCATCTGTACTGCTGCATCAATTTTGGCGATGGTTTTTTCTGTTGCAACAATATACGCTTGACCCAGCCGACGAAGATCTGTTTTGAACTGACGTCCTTTCCGAAACATTCGTGCCCAGTCTGTCACTGTTGTCTTCGACACATATTTGCTACTGTACGCTGCCTGCATTCTTCAATGAATGTCCACTGGTCAACATTCTTCAAATGAAAGAAACTGAATCACCGCTCTTAGAGCTTCTTTGGACGGATTTTGGATCAACCCGGCCATTTTCTCAAAGGTCAGAAACAGAACCTATGCATCATGGGACGATAAGCACTTGCTCTTTTATTCATTGGTCAGTACTTATCACACGACTATGACATGATCATGTTCAACGTATGCAATTACGCATGGTGCGGTATGAATGGATTTCAAATGAAAGCCCCTTTTATTTGGCACTGAATCTATTAAAAGTAATAGCTCATGAAGTAGAACTTTTGTTCACAACATTTCATGATTTACATAGTTAAAATATGAATACAATTAATGGAACTGTGGTAAAGCTGTGGAAATGTAAACAATATAAAATAACACAAAGTAATGCAGCTTTACAGAACAGAATTACAAACAATACAAGGACGCTGTGGCGACTAGCCTTCATCAGCAAACAAACACATACACAAAACACAACATATAATCACAGAGAAGACACTCCACTGACTACATTAAGGCATAAGAACGGGATGAGAAGGATAAAAAGATGAAAAAATGAGAACAATGAAGAGAAAATGAACATCTGAAAAATATTTTTTAGTTAGTATCACCATCATACTTAGGTGCCCACTTCATTGCTCTTTAACATTCGTCCACTATGGCTAACCTTTCACTGGCACCCACTCATGCATTTACGGACATCCGCCGGGTCACTCTTTCTTATTTTTCACCCTTGGACCACCATCACATCTCCATTGCTTCCAGTTTCCCACCTTACATTCCTCCCCATTTTTTCATGTACCACTTTCATTCATTTACCTGGGATCTTCACTGAATCGTTACCATCGTCTACCCCAGTCCCCATAACCCACAGACTCCCACAGCTGCCTATATAAGAGTATCCAGGTGAAATTCATATTAGTATCACAGCCTGGGATTCTGAGATAAGTAGAACATTTTTGTTTCACATTTTCATTTTCTCTTCATTGTTCTTATATTTCCCCCCCATCTTTTTATCCTTCTCATCCTGTTTTTATGCCTTAATGTAGTCACTGGAGAGTCTTCTCTTTGATTATATGTTGTATTTTGTGTATGTATTTGTTTGCTGATGAAGGCTAGTCGCTGCAACATCTTTATATTGGTTGTAATTCGTTCTATAAAGCTGCATTACTTGTTAGTTAGTTGCATATTCTTTACAGGACGTTATAGTCAACTCAAGCATTTTTTTTTTTTTAGCTGTTTGTGATTTCTGGGCAAGTTTGTGTTCAGTAGTTTGCCATTGCTTTCTAAACGATCAACTCTTATACCATTTTATAAAAACCAACACAAATCAGTCAGCTGTCAAACTGCCCACAGCTGTGTTTCGAGCGTGGTATGTGGGATTACAAACTGCATCCATATCAACATAAAGGTAGCCAGGGTAATGTATAACGAGGAATTGATCTCTCAACGTAAAGACAGACATGGTAGGTAATACTGAGCAAATGATCTCTTAACATAAAGGTAGCCAGGGTAATTTATAACAAGGAATTGATCTCTCAACGTAAAGACAGACATGGTAATACTGAGCAAATGATCTCTCAACATAAAGGTAGCCAGGGTAATTTATAACGAGGAATTGATCTCTCAGCGTAAAGACAGATGGGGTAATACTGAGCAAATGATCTCTCAACATAAAGACAGACATGGTAATACTGAGCAAATGATCTCTCAACATAAAGGTAGCCAGGGTAATTTATAACGAGGAATTGATCTCTCAATGTAAAGACAGATGGGGTAATACTGAGCAAATGATCTTTCAACATAAAGACAGACATGGTAATACTGAGCAAATGATCTCTTAACATAAAGGTAGCCAGGGTAATACTGAGCAAATGATCTCTCAACATAAAGGTAGCTAGGGTAATACTGAGCAAATGATCTCTCAACATAAAGATAGCCAGGGTAATACTGAGCAAATGATCTCTCAACATAAAGGTAGCCAGGGTAATACTGAGCAAATGATCTCTCAACATAAAGGTAGCCAGGGTAATACTGAGCAAATGATCTCTCAACATAAAGGTAGCCAGGGTAATACTGAGCAAATGATCTCTCAACATAAAGGTAGCCAGGGTAATACTGAGCAAATGATCTCTCAACATAAAGGTAGCCAGGGTAATACTGAGCAAATGATCTCTCAACATAAAGGTAGCCAGGGTAATACTGAGCAAATGATCTCTCAACATAAAGGTAGCCAGGGTAATACTGAGCAAATGATCTCTCAACATAAAGGTAGCCAGGGTAATACTGAGCAAATGATCTCTCAACATAAAGGTAGCTAAGGTAATACTGAGCAAACAATCTCTCAACATAAAGGTAGCCAGGGTAATACTGAGCAAATGATCTCTCAACATAAAGGTAGCCAGGGTAATACTGAGCAAATATTTATTCTGTATTAACTCTGCTATCATTCACTTTTATATGAATCAGTTCAGTCTGTATTAACTATTACTCACCTCAGCTTTATCTAGTTTAATCTGTGGTAAATATTCATTCTCCAGGCGATCCAGTTTTTTCATGACTTCTTCATACACATGTTTATAGCGTTTATGGTCAATGACT
The DNA here is from genome assembly GCA_963921405.1 of Cepaea hortensis. NCBI lineage: Eukaryota > Metazoa > Mollusca > Gastropoda > Stylommatophora > Helicidae > Cepaea > Cepaea hortensis. The sequence goes on from OY992886.1 coordinate 104,038,788, forward strand.
CGTATCTGTAAGCACAGGTGGAACAATGAATGAAACACAGAGGGAACAATGAATGAAACACAGAGAGAACAATCAATGAAACACAGGGGAACAATTAATGAAACACAGGGGAACAATTAATGAAACACAGAGAGAACAATTATTGAAACACAGGGGGAACAATGAATGAAACACAGAGGGAACAATGAATGAAACACAGGGGGAACAATGAATGAAACACAGGGGGAACAATGAACAAAACACAGAGGGAACAATGAATGAAACACAGGGGGAACAATTAATGAAACACAGGGGGAACAATTAATGAAACACAGGGGAACAATTAATGAAACACAGCGGGACAATTAATGAAACACAGAGAGAACAGTTTCTGAAACACAGGGGGAACAATTAATGAAACACAGGGGGAACAATTAATGAAACACAGGGGGAACAATGAATGAAACACAGGGGGAACAATGAATAAAACACAGAGAGAACAGTTTCTGAAACACAGGGGGAACAATTAATGAAACACTGTGGGAACAATTAATGAAACACAGAGCGTAAATTACAATTACCTTTGAAGTCGGAGTTGATTCGCCTGATGGCAAGGGACACTGTTAATAGGGAAAGCTAATCCACAAGCAAAATTCAGTCCAGCGCTACTAGAAGTAGTGTGTATGGACTTCGCTTGAGTTCAACGCGGGCAAGCTCCCAACAAATGATAAATATGCGGTAGAACCAACAAGTGCCTTGATGACTGGATTGAGTGAGCATGCTTCTCCAGATCTTGTGATCTCCAATGGCATGTATCAATTTGTGTGCTGACACCCTCCCCTGCCATGACTGTCAAGAAATTTCTCTCTAATTGTTTTCCTGTCTCTCTTTCCACAAATCTTTCAAGTTGTCACAACATGTTCTAGTTTTTGTCTTCTAATAATGTGGTAAAAAAATGATGACCAAATCTTTCTGATGTTTGTGATAAGTTGTCTTTGCGTCATTGCCTCTTTCTAAATATTTATGTTACTCATTCTTGCTGTCCAAGGAATTTTCACAATTCTTCTGTAAAACCACATCTCTAAAGCTTCTAGAGATTTATATGCTTGTTTCCTAATTGTCCATGATTCACAGCCGTATGTTAGAATGGTCCTATGTAACACACAACGTACATGTAAAGTGTGATCCTGGTCCATACACTCACAGTGAAACAAATCAATGTGTGATCTTGGTCCATACACTCACAGTGAAACAAGTCAATATGTGATCGTGGTCCATACACTCACAGTGAAACAAGTCAGTGTGTGATCTTGGTCCATAAACTCACAGTGAAACAAGTCAATGTGTGATCTTGGTCCATAAACTCCCAGTGAAACAAGTCAATGTGTCATCTTGGTCCATAAACTCCCAGTGAAACAAGTCAATGTGTCATCTTGGTCAATACACTCACAGTGAAACAAGTCAATGTGTGATTATACACTCACAGTGAAACAAGTCAATGTGTGATCTTGGTCCATAAACTCACAGTGAAACAAGTCAATGTGTGATCTTGGTCCATAAACTCCCAGTGAAACAAGCCAATGTGTCATCTTGGTCCATAAACTCCCAGTGAAACAAGTCAATGTGTCATCTTGGTCCATACTCTCACAGTGAAACAAGTCAATGTGTGATCTTGGTCCATACACTCACAGTGAAACAAGTCAATGTGTGATCTTGGTCCATACACTCACAGTGAAACAAACCAATGTGTGATCTTGGTCCATACACTCACAGTGAAACAAGTCAATGTGTGATCATACACGCACAGTGAAACAAGTCAATGTGTGATCTTGGTCCATACACTCACAGTGAAACAAGTCAATGTGTGATCTTGGTCCATACACTCACAGTGAAACAAGTCAATGTGTGATCTTGGTCCATACACTCACAGTGAAACAAATCAATGTGTGATCTTGGTCCATACACTCACAGTCAAACAAATCAATGTGTGATCTTGGTCCATACACTCACAGTGAAACAAGTCAATGTGTGATCTTGGTCCATACACTCACAGTGAAACAAGTCAATGTGTGATCTTGGTCCATACACTCACAGTGAAACAAGCCAATGTGTGATCTTGGTCCATACACTCACAGTGAAACAAGCCAATGTGTGATCTTGGTCCATACACTCACAGTGAAACAAGCCAATGTGTGATCTTGGTCCATACACTCACAGTGAAACAAGCCAATGTGTGATCTTGGTCCATACACTCACAGTGAAACAAGTCAACGTGTGATCTTGGTCCATACACTCACAGTGAAACAAGTCAACGTGTGATCTTGGTCCATACACTCACAGTGAAACAAGTCAATGTGTGATCTTGGTCCGTACACTCACAGTGAAACAAACCAATGCGTGATCTTGGTCCATACACTCACAGTGAAACAAGTCAATGTGTGATCTTGGTCAATACACTCACAGTGAAACAAGTCAATGTGTGATCTTGGTCCATACACTCACAGTGAAACAAGTCAATGTGTGATCTTGGTCCATACACTCACAGTGAAACAAGTCAATGTGTGATCTTGGTCCATACACTCACAGTGAAACAAGTCAATGTGTGATCATACACTCACAGTGAAACAAGTCAATGTGTGATCTTGGTCCATACACTCACAGTGAAACAAACCAATGCGTGATCTTGGTCCATACACTCACAGTGAAACAAGTCAATGTGTGATCATACACGCACAGTGAAACAAGTCAATGTGTGATCTTGGTCCATACACTCACAGTGAAACAAGTCAATGTGTGATCTTGGTCCATACACTCACAGTGAAACAAGTCAATGTGTGATCTTGGCCCATACACTCACAGTGAAACAAACCAATGCGTGATCTTGGTCCATACACTCACAGTGAAACAAGTCAATGTGTGATCTTGGTCCATACACTCACAGTGAAACAAGTCAATGTGTGATCTTGGTCCATACACTCACAGTGAAACAAGTCAATGTGTGATCTTGGCCCATACACTCACAGTGAAACAAACCAATGCGTGATCTTGGTCCATACACTCACAGTGAAACAAGTCAATGTGTGATCTTGGTCCATACACTCACAGTGAAACAAGTCAATGTGTGATCTTGGTCCATACACTCACAGTGAAACAAGTCAATGTGTGATCTTGGTCCATACACTCACAGTGAAACAAACCAATGCGTGATCTTGGTCCATACACTCACAGTGAAACAAGTCAATGTGTGATCTTGGTCCATACACTCACAGTGAAACAAACCAATGTGTGATCTTGGTCCATACACTCACAGTGAAACAAGTCAATGTGTGATCTTGGTCCATACACTCACAGTGAAACAAGTCAATGTGTGATCTTGGTCCATACACTCACAGTGAAACAAATCAATGTGTGATCTTGGTCCATACACTCACAATGAAACAAGTCAATGTGTGATCTTGATCCATACACTCACAGTGAAACAAATCAATGTGTGATCTTGGTCCATACACTCACAGTGAAACAAATCAATGTGTGATCTTGGTCCATACACTCACAGTGAAACAAATCAATGTGTGATCTTGATCCATACACTCACAGTGAAACAAATCAATGTGTGATCTTGGTCCATACACGCACAGTGAAACAAGTCAATGTGTGATCTTGGTCCATACACGCACAGTGAAACAAGTCAAATGTGTGATCTTGGTCCATACACTCACAGTGAAACAAGTCAATGTGTGATCTTGGTCCATACACTCACAGTGAAACAAGTCAATGTGTGATCTTGGTCCATAAACTCACAGTGAAACAAGTCAAATGTGTGATCTTGGTCCATACACTCACAGTGAAACAAATCAATGTGTGATCTTGGTCCATACACTCACAGTGAAACAAATCAATGTGTGATCTTGATCCATACACTCACAGTGAAACAAATCAATGTGTGATCTTGGTCCATACACGCACAGTGAAACAAGTCAATGTGTGATCTTGGTCCATATACTCACAGTGAAACAAGTCAATGTGTGATCTTGGTCCATACACTCACAGTGAAACAAGTCAATGTGTGATCTTGGTCCATACACTCACAGTGAAACAAGTCAATGTGTGATCTTGGTCCATACACTCACAGTGAAACAAGTCAATGTGTGATCTTGGTCCATACACTCACAGTGAAACAAGTCAATGTGTGATCTTGGTTCATAAACTCACAGTGAAACAAGTCAAATGTGTGATCTTGGTCCATACACTCACAGTGAAACAAGTCAATGTGTCATCTTGGTCCATAAACTCACAGTGAAACAAATCAATGTGTGATCTTGATCCATACACTCACAGTGAAACAAATCAATGTGTGATCTTGGTCCATATTCTCACAGTGAAACAAGTCAATGTGTGATCTTCGTCCATACACTCACAGTGAAACAAATCAACATGTTATCTTGGTCCATACACTCACAGTGAAACAAGTCAATGTGTCATCTTGGTCCATACACTCACAGTGAAACAAGTCAATGTGTGATCTTGGTCCATACACGCACAGTGAAACAAGTCAATGTGTGATCTTGGTCCATACACTCACAGTGAAACAAGTCAATGTGTGATCTTGGTCCATAAACTCACAGTGAAACAAGTCAAATGTGTGATCTTGGTCCATACACTCATAATGAAACAAGTCAATGTGTGATCTTGGTCCATACACTCACAGTGAAACAAATCAATGTGTGATCTTGGTCCATACACTCACAGTGAAACAAGTCAATGTGTGATCTTGGTCCATACACTCACAGTGAAACAAGTCAATGTGTGATCTTGGTCCATACACTCACAGTGAAACAAGTCAATGTGTGATCTTGGTCCATACACGCACAGTGAAACAAGTCAATGTGTGATCTTGGTCCATACACGCACAGTGAGACAAGTCAATGTGTGATCTTGGTCCATACACTCACAGTGAAACAAGTCAATGTGTTATCTTGGTCCAAACACTCACAGTGAAACAAGTCAATGTGTGATCTTGGTCCATACACGCACAGTGAAACAAGTTAATGTGTGATCTTGGTCCATACACTCACAGTGAAACAAGTCAATGTGTGATCTTGGTCCATAAACTCACAGTGAAACAAGTCAAATGTGTGATCTTGGTCCATACACTCACAATGAAACAAGTCAATATGTGATCTTGGTCCATACACTCACAGTGAAACAAATCAATGTGTGATCTTGGTCCATACACTCACAGTGAAACAAATCAATGTGTGATCTTGGTCCATACACGCACAGTGAAACAAGTCAATGTGTGATCTTGGTCCATACACTCAGAGTGAAATAAGTCAATGTGTGATCTTGGTCCATACAGGCACAGTGAAACCAGTCAATGTGTGATCTTGGTCCATACACTCACAGTGAAACAAGTCAATGTGTGATCTTGGTCCATACACTCACAGTGAAACAAACCAATGCGTGATCTTGGTCCATACACTCACAGTGAAACAAGTCAATGTGTGATCTTGGTCCATACACTCACAGTGAAACAAGTCAATGTGTGATCTTGGTCCATACACTCACAGTGAAACAAGTCAATGTGTGATCTTGGTCCATACACTCACAGTGAAACAAATCAATGTGTGATCTTGGTCCATACACTCACAATGAAACAAGTCAATGTGTGATCTTTATCCATACACTCACAGTGAAACAAATCAATGTGTGATCTTGGTCCATACACTCACAGTGAAACAAATCAATGTGTGATCTTGGTCCATACACTCACAGTGAAACAAATCAATGTGTGATCTTGATCCATACACTCACAGTGAAACAAATCAATGTGTGATCTTGGTCCATATTCTCACAGTGAAACAAGTCAATGTGTGATCTTGGTCCATACACTCACAGTGAAACAAGTCAATGTGTGATCTTCGTCCATACACTCACAGTGAAACAAATCAACATGTTATCTTGGTCCATCCACTCACAGTGAAACAAGTCAATGTGTCATCTTTGTCCATACACTCACAGTGAAACAAATCAATGTGTGATCTTGGTCCATACACTCACAGTGAAACAAGTCAATGTGTGATCTTGGTCCATACACTCACAGTGAAACAAGTCAATGTGTGATCTTGGTCCATACACTCACAGTGAAACAAGTCAATGTGTGATCTTGGTCCATACACGCACAGTGAAACAAGTCAATGTGTGATCTTGGTCCATACACTCACAGTGAAACAAGTCAATGTGTGATCTTGGTCCATAAACTCACAGTGAAACAAGTCAAATGTGTGATCTTGGTCCATACACTCACAGTGAAACAAGTCAATGTGTGATCTTGGTCCATACACGCACAGTGAAACAAGTCAATGTGTGATCTTGGTCCATACACTGACAGTGAAACAAGTCAATGTGTGATCTTGGTCCATACACGCACAGTGAAACAAGTCAATGTGTGATCTTGGTCCATACACGCACAGTGAAACAAGTCAAATGTGTGATCTTGGTCCATACACTCACAGTGAAACAAGTCAATGTGTGATCTTGGTCCATACACTCACAGTGAAACAAGTCAATGTGTGATCTTGGTCCATACACGCACAGTGAAACAAGTCAATGTGTGATCTTGGTCCATACACTCACAGTGAAACAAGTCAATGTGTGATCTTGGTCCATAAACTCACAGTGAAACAAGTCAAATGTGTGATCTTGGTCCATACACTCACAATGAAACAAGTCAATGTGTGATCTTGGTCCATACACTCACAGTGAAACAAATCAATGTGTGATCTTGGTCCATACACGCACAGTGAAACAAGTCAATGTGTGATCTTGGTCCATACACTCACAGTGAAACAAGTCAATGTGTGATCTTGGTCCATACAGGCACAGTGAAACAAGTCAATGTGTGATCTTGGTCCATACACTCACAGTGAAACAAGTCAATGTGTGATCTTGGTCCATACACGCACAGTGAAACAAGTCAAATGTGTGATCTTGGTCCATACACTCACAGTGAAACAAGTCAATGTGTGATCTTGGTCCATACACTCACAGTGAAACAAGTCAATGTGTGATCTTGGTCCATACACGCACAGTGAAACAAGTCAATGTGTGATCTTGGTCCATACACTCACAGTGAAACAAGTCAATGAGTGATCTTGGTCCATAAACTCACAGTGAAACAAGTCAAATGTGTGATCTTGGTCCATACACTCACAATGAAACAAGTCAATGTGTGATCTTGGTCCATACACTGACAGTGAAACAAATCAATGTGTGATCTTGGTCCATCCACGCACAGTGAAACAAGTCAATGTGTGATCTTGGTCCATACACTCACAGTGAAACAAGTCAATGTGTGATCTTGGTCCATACAGGCACAGTGAAACAAGTCAATGTGTGATCTTGGTCCATACACTCACAGTGAAACAAGTCAATGTGTGATCTTGGTCCATACACTCACAGTGAAACAAGTCAATGTGTGATCTTGGTCCATACACGCACAGTGAAACAAGTCAATGTGTGATCTTGGTCCATACACTCACAGTGAAACAAATCAATGTGTGATCTTGGTCCATACACTCACAGTGAAACAAGTCAATGTGTAATCTTGGTCCATAAACTCACAGTGAAGCAAATCAATGTGTGATCTTGGTCCATACACTCACAGTGAAACAAATCAATGTGTGATCTTGGTCCATACACTCACAGTGAAACAAGTCAATGTGTGATCTTGGTCCATACACTCACAGTGAAACAAGTCAATGTGTAATCTTGGTCCATAAACTCACAGTGAAACAAGTCAACGTGTGATCTTGGTCCATACACTCACAGTGAAACAAGTCAATGTGTAATCTTGGTCCATAAACTCACAGTGAAACAAGTCAATGTGTGATCTTGGTCCATACACTCACAGTGAAACAAGTCAATGTGTGATCTTGGTCCATACACTCACAGCGAAACAAGTCAATGCAGCAACATTTCAATGTGTGAGTACTCACCCCGATTTTGAACAGGGAACTAATTGGTTTATGGTCTGACACCTTCAGCTGAGGATGTGAGCTGAACCTCAATTGCTCGACATGCGAACCACGCCACAGGATGCGGTCACACCATGCTGGTATTCGACTCTTCTCACTGAGGGACACAGACAAATCAACAGTCGTGTTAACATGTTATATCACATGATATGTATGATATTAATATCACATGATATATATATATATATATATATATATATATATATATATATATATATATATATATATATATATATATATATATATATTAGCTGACCCGGCCCGGCTTTGCCCAGTCCCTGGAGGGGATCTATCTATCTATCAGCCTGTCTGTCTGTCTGTCTGTCTGCTTGTTTGTCTGTCTGGCTGACCCGGCCCGGCTTCACCCAGTCCCTGGTGGGGAGCATCTAATTTAATTCATATAAGTAGTTATATAAGCTCCCGTTCCCGACTATCTGTCTGTCTGTCTGTCTGTCTATCTGTCTGACCCAGCCCGGCTTCACCCAGTCCCTGGTGGGGAGCATCTCATTTAATTCATATACGTAGTCATATAATCTCCCGTTCCCGACTATCTGTCTGTCTGAGCCGGCCCGGCTTCGCCCAGTCCCTGGAGGGGATCTATCTATCTATCAGTCTGTCTGTCTGCTTGTTTGTCTGTCTGCTTGTTTGTCTGTCTGTCTGTCCCGGCCTCACCCAGTCCCTGGTGGGGAGCATCTCATTTAATTCATACAAGTAGTCATATAAGCTCCCGTTCCCGACTGTCTGTCTGTCTGACCCGGCCCGGCTTCACCCAGTCCCTGGTGGGGAGCATCTCATTTAATTCATATACGTAGTCATATAAGCTCCCGTTCTCGACTATCTGTCTGTCTATCTGTCTGTCTGACACGGCCCGGCTTAACCCAGTCCCTGGTGGGGAGCATCTCATTTAATTCATATACGTAGTCATATAAGCTCCCGTTCCCGACTATCTGTCTGTCTATCTGAGCCGGCCCGGGTTCACCCAGTCCCTGGTGCGGAGCATCTCATTTAATTCATATAAGTAGTCATATAAGCTCCCGTTCCCGACTATCTGTCTGTCTGTCTGTCTATCTATCTGACCCGGCGTGGCTTCGCCCAGCTCCTGGCGGGGAGCGTCTCATTAAATTCACACAGTAACTTAAAAGAATGTCCTTCCACACACCATCCATTATTTTTAATTAAAACTGTTTTTAATCACCTACATGACTGTGGATAACTTCTTTAAGCATATAAAGATGAGTTACAATGTTATGCATTATGCATTATTTTTATGAAAACTTTGAAAATGCCTTAAAGATTATATTATTATTTATTATAACTAATATGCCTGTAAATAACTATAGACAAAGAGTTTATAAATCTTTGAAAACGATGCAAAAATATGACTATAAAGTATATAGAAATGTTATTAAAAGTTATACCCCTTGAAATAACTTTTCTAGAGTTAAGTCCCCTTGCTATATAGAAATTATAATGAAAAATGAAATATTAAATTTTAGTAAGTAAGTAGCCGAAAAAAAAACTAAAAAACTATGACAGAAAGTTGCACAGGAATGAAAGGAAAACGTGTAGAAAATTTCATCTCAATCGGATGGACCGTTCGCGAACGCATAAAGAACGGACGGAAATACATAAATCGTGTTATATATATATATATCATGTGATATTAATATTATAAATATCATGTGATATCAATATAATACACATCATGTAATGTCTATATCATATATAAGGGCGAGTAAATATGTAAGTCACACAGTTATGTGAGATGGCAGGTAAATGTAGTTGGTGTTTTCTACAGGTGTCATTAGGCGACAGCAACATTGAACTTTATATTCCCGTTCATCAGGTGGCGCTAGATGTCTCATCCACATGCACAGCGCATAAACAAAATTGTGACTGTACTTATGGAGTGTACAACCAAAGAGCAACGTGCTGATGTACATTTTTTGTGGGCAAAAGGACTGCCTGCAAAGGACATTCATAAGGAAATGCTTCCTGTTTATGCTGACAAATGGTTGTCCCGTAAAGCTGTGCATAGCTGGGTAGAAAAATATTCTTAAGGATGCTCTAAAATTGTTGATGAAATCCGATCTGGTCGTCCAGTTGAGATTGCAACAGAAGCATCCGTGCAACGGGTGGAGATGATTAGAGGTGACAGGCGAGTAATGATAGACTCTGTAGCATCTGCAATAGGGTGCTCAGATGGTTCAGCATACAGCATAATGCATGATCAACTGAAATTTAAGAAAGTCTGCTCAAGGTGGGTACCCAGACAATTGAAGGAGGAACACAAAATGAACATATTTGGCCTGTCCATGCATCATTTCTGTTGATACGAAGATTAAGGAGAAGACATGCTGAACAGGATTGTTACTGGGGACGAATCATGGGTGCATCACTACCAGCTCGAATCAAAGCGTGCTTCAATGCAATGGAAACATCCTTCTTCGCCTTGTGTCCAAAAATTCAAGGTTATGCCATCAGCAGGGAAGTTTATGCTGACAGTGTTCTGGGATTGTCAAGGCGTGATTTTAACCAATTTCAAGAAGAAAGGTGACAATGTGAATTCTGAATCGTACTGTGAAGTTCTATCGATGCTTCATGATGCAATTCGAAGAAAACGTCCAGGACTGTTGACTAGAGGAGTGTTGCTTCTTCATGACAATGCCAGACCACATACGGCTTGATTAACTCAGTAGAAAATTAACCAACGAAGATGGGAAGTTCTGGAACATCCACCTTACAGCCCCCGACTTAGTCCTTAGTGATTTCCACCTTTTTGGTCCACTGAAAACCCACCTTGGCGGGAGACATTTCGTGAACGACGCCGAAGTTGAATGTGAAGTGAAAACGTGGTTTAGAAAACAGAACACGCAGTTCTATGCAGCCGGTTTGGGAAGACTGATAAAACGACGGGATAAGTGCATCAATGTTGGTGGAAATTATGTTGAGAAATGAATATATAAAAATAAATATATATATGCCTTTCCTCTGGAGTACACTAGACAGGCCATGAGAGGGATCATGCTGCATGGGCAACCTCTAAATTCAGCCCAGGCTTTGTGTTATGGAGAGGTATAACTCTATTTTACAAACTATTGTCTGTCAAGACGATAAGATGCCAGTCATATATATATGATACTGATATGACACGATACGTCACTTTCATCAGTAATTTACACCTGAAATTACTATTACAACAAGAAAACAAGGGGTACCCAATCCCAAAGGTGCACTAAATAAAAACATATTATGCAGTCAACACATCATCAGTGTGTTTCTCGCAGACCTGAAAGGAAGCAAAGAACAGTAAAACTGTAGCCTACCATCCATGCCATAAGAGGTAACTAGGGAAGGTTGGCCCAAGTCTCACCAAGGCCCATAAGGGAAGCAAAGAATAGTAAACAGTATAAACTACCATGCATGCCATAAGAGACAAATAAGGAAGGTTGGCACGGGACTGGCTACCTCATTCCATAGAAAACTAACTGCAAAATCCAACCAATCATGAACAAGTCCATACAGCCTGGCATTAGTTAGTTGAGGGCCTATGCTTCAATAGGAAGAAGACGAAGAAGAAGAAGATGAAGAGGAGGAGGAGGAGGAATAATAATAATAATAATAATAATAATAAGAAGAAGAAGAAGAAGAAGAAGAAGAAGAGGAAGAGGAAGAGGAGAAGGAATAATAATAATAATAATAATAATAATAATAATAATAATAATAATAATAATAATAATAATAAGAAGAAGAAGAAGAAGAAGAAGAAGAAGAATTCAACACATCTGGCTCTGGAATACAAGTTTAGGCTGAAAATTAACTCTTTCAGACCCAGATAGTCACAGCAAATGTCCAATGGCAGACGTAACAATAACTACAAAATAACAAGTGTTCTGCCTTTATAGGGGTCACAATTTATGCACCTTGTAAGCAGCATATATGTGGCCTGATTTCTTCATTCTTCAGCATGCTGTGCCAATCACACACGAAACATAAATAGCCAACGGTGTCTTATTTTGAATGTAAGAGAATATATTTCAACACTTTTGATCTGAGATTTAAATGTCCTATTTAGACTTTTCTTTTGCACTCGCTGTGAACTCAAGCATAGTCCACGCATGTGCTACTACCACTTGTGAACTGGACTGATTTTTGTGTGTGGATTAACTTTCCCTATTACCAGTGTATTTCACCAACAGGTGAACCCACTCCGACTTCACAGGTACTTGTAATTTACATCCCAAAGTCAAGGACAAGAAGTCACTATTTTAGTCCAACTGACCAGTACAGGGGTTGAACACGCTACCTCGGCATCAGCACACCGGAAGTTTAAGAACAAGTGCTCTTATAAATTTGGCCATGCTGACCTTCACTTAGATCTTTAAATTGTTCCATTAAGAAGGAATCATCCCGTTTTTTTTTTTAAAGATCCACTGTCACAAACATTCTGTTGGGGAAACGGCACAAGGAAAAGATCACTGAAAAGATCACATTAGCTCAGCTAAAGCTTGTTCCAACACTCTTTATATAACCTGATGCTGAGAGACAAAACGACAAAGAGAAGAGGAATAACTGTTTATCTTTGACCTGATTTCGAACAGGGCTTTACCTGGTGTCGTAGTTATCAGTTCCGGGATCAAACTTATACGTTGGAGCAAATTCAGGGATCCCTTCCTGAAAGCCACTGAAGGCTTCAGATTTATTCTTCATCTGTCGATGCAACTGCAGGACAGAGACGAAGGGAAAAAACAAAGACCGTGTTAGAAAACACAAGTAATCATTACACAATACTGGCATCATCATCATGTGGCTATGAATAAGTATGGATGGTCATGATTCACCATCTCAATGATCAGGCCTGTGTTCTTGTCGCAACCATGTCATATGGTCATGTCATCCAGATATATTTATCTCTTTGTCTTGATTGTGCTATTCTCCCATCAAGTTTGCCAGTTGTCACTAAGTTTCCAAGCTTACTTCTCTTCATAACGTATACAAAATATCTTGACTGTCAGTGTTTAATGTCTCTAATAGTTTAAATCTGTTTCTGAAAGTACTGTCTTATTAAAGTAAGATAGAGGACTGTCAGTGTTTAATGTCTCTAATAGTTTATATCTGTTTCTGAAAGTACTGTCTTATTAAAGTAAGATAGAGGACTGTCAGTGTTTAATGTCTCTAATAGTTTAAATCTGTTTCTGAAAGTACTGTCTTATTAAAGTAAGATAGAGGACTGTCAGTGTTTAATGTCTCTAATAGTTTATATCTGTTTCTGAAAGTACTGTCTTATTAAAGTAAGATAGAGGACTGTCAGTGTTTAATGTCTCTAATAGTTTAAATCTGTTTCTGAAAGTACTGTCTTATTAAAGTAAGATAGAGGACTAATGTGTTAAGTGTGTTTATGAGAGGAAGGGAGGCAGGGGGATATATATGTAAGTATGTATGTATCTATGTGTGTGTATGTATACATGTACGCACGCACAGAGAGAGAGAGAGAGAGAGAGAGAGAGAGAGAGAGAGAGAGAGAGAGAGAGAGGCAGAGAGAGAGACAGCCAGAGACAGAGAGAAAGACAGACATACAGAGAGACATCCAGAGACAGAGAGCCAGAGGGAGACAAACAGATGGGGAGACAGAGATAGACAGAGAGATAGACAGAGACACACAGAGAGACAGACTGCCAGAGACAGAGAGAAAGACAAAGAGATAGAAAGAGAGACAGAAAGAGAGAGTCAAACAGATGGGAGACAGAGACAGACAGGGATACAGAGAGAGACAGCTAGAGACAGAGAGAGGAGATGAGAAAAGAAACTGCTGCATAAGGTAACAAATTGACAGGAAACCTCAGGAGTGGATGACATGTGTTTTCAAAAAATGACCAAGTGGTATCTGTAAATATTGACAATATGGTTTATTGTTTATATGTGAAAAAGTCTTTACGAATGAACAAACAAACTTTATTTTCAAGCACGAAGGCCCGTCTTACATTCGGCCCTTCCAATCTTTCGTACATCAATTAGCTATTTTGCATGTTACATTCACATAGGGAAATAACATTGTCAAATGAATTTACTCTCAGACATTACAGCACTCGGGGCATTCCCATACATGCTCCGTTCTCATCTTCAACATCTAGTAAAAAGTAATGTAAAAGCCACTTTTAAATATCTTGAAGTATATCGGGTACATGGAGCTACCCAATATTGTTATGGCCAAGTTGACATTTGATGGGTGATGTGGTTAGTATCATGTGGACAGCATCATGTGGACAGCATCATGTGGACAGCATCATGTGGACAGTAGCATGTGGACAGTATAATGATGTGGACAGCATCATGTGGACAGCATCATGTGGACAGCATCATGTGGACAGTATCATGTGGACAGCATCATGTGGACATCATCATGTGGACAGTATCATGTGGACAGTATCATGCCGGCCAACTCTACTTCCCAAGACATTTCCAGGTACCCATTTTGAAGCCGTATCAACTTGGAAGCCCAAGTCAATTTGTCAAAGTCCACCTCAATGTGGATTCAAACACATGACCACCAGGCTGCAGACAAGCAAGCTAGTCACTACACTACCGCAGCCCCCTATTTATCGGTCGACCTATCTACCTCCCTGGCATTCATCCACTCAACTATCTAGACAGGAGTCAAGCTAGGCTCATGTAAATAATTAGCACATCGTGACGCATGGATTAAACATGACTCACAAGAATCATGCGACGAGTAATGCATGAGTTGAAAAGACTCACAAAAAGGCATTATTCTGCATAAAGATGCCGTGAGAGAAAGATCATGCATCAAAAGCCCGAAGTTGGCGATGGCAAATCATCTTGTCACCAGATTGTGTTATATTGTCTTAGAATAATCTTAATGTGTACATGAGGTTTTAAATGAGTGAATATTGTGAATCACATTGGTAATTCTGAAAGAAATGTGAATACTGTATGGAATAAATACCAACTACATAATTTACAACACTTTGCAGCTCAGTGTAGTGCTTTTTGTATGATGTGTTAGTCTGGCGTGTTGTTACATAGTCAATGACTTCAGAATGAAGAGGCAGAAGTAGAGGGCTAGTTAACTATGGTGAGCAGTAAGCCAAGACACTCTGACAATTAACAAAATGAATGAACCATGGTACAACATTTAACATCATGAGTGAGTCATCTTCTTCTTCAGCGTTCTGAGCCATTGAGGTTCTTTGCTGCAAATACAATCCGTCTCCATTCGTCTCTCTGGTGGACCTTCTCTTGCCAGTCGTTGATTCCAAGTGCTTGTAGGTCTGTACATGTATTATCTCTCCACCGCCTTCTTGGTCTACCTCGGGGTCTACGGTCATTTATTTCCTGAGTGTAAGCGAGTTTTGTTTCCCTATTATCTTCCATTCTTTCTATATGCCCCAGCCATTGTAGTCTATTAGCCTTCATGATACCACTGATTAGCGGGGACTTAAACAGATCATAAATGTCTTTGTTACTTCTTCTTTTCCACTCTCCACTTTGTGTATCCCTAATGGGTCCAAAGATGCGTCTTAAAATTTTGTTCTCAAAGGTTTGTAACAAGGCTTCGTCTCCTTTCGTTGTACTCCAGGTTTCAGAGCCATACAGCACAACTGGTCTGATCAGTGTTTTGTATATTGTGATTTTGGTGTTACGAGATAGCGCCTTTGATTTTAGTAGATGTTATAGTGCATAGTATATCTTATTTCCAGAGTTGATTCTAGTTTGTATTTCTTCCCTTATGATGTTGGAGCAGTTGAAGATCGTACCCAGGTATTTGTATGTTTCCGTTCTTTTAATGGTCATATTATCTATTTGTATGTGGCCAGAGTTTCTAGCCATTCCGTCTCTTGAAATTACCATATATTCTGTCTTATCTTGGTTGATAACCAGCCCCATCTGTTGGGCTTTTTCCTTTAAGTGAGTCAATATTTCCAATGTCTTTTGTTCACTTTGCCCTATAATATCTATATCATCTGCATAACCAAGCAGCTTGGATGTTCCTCCAATATCACATTCCTCCTTTACCTTCCTTACAACTTTCTCTAGAGCCAGATTGAAGAGTAGCGGCGATAGTGCATCACCCTGTTTCAAGCCAGATGTTATTTGGAAGGGGTCTGATTTCCTGCCTTTATATGTTACTATATTATAAGTATCTTCCATGCATAGTCTGGTCATGTTGATTAACTTCCTTGGTATTCCAAATTCCTGCATAGCATTCCATAGACTATTCCTATGGACACTATCATAAGCCTTTTTAAAATCCACAAAAATGTTATGGAGATCTCTTTTATATTCCCAATGTTTCTCGGCTATTTGTCGTAAGATAAATATCTGATCTATTGTTGATCTGTTTTGTCTAAAACCCGCCTGGTAGTCACCTAATATGTCTTCTGAATATGGTTTTAATCTATTTAGTAATACTGCGGATAGTATCTTATAGCTTGTGGACAGTAGTGATATTCCTCTATAATTTCCACATTGGGACTTGTCTCCTTTCTTAAAGATAGGTATCAATAATGACTCTTTCCAGTCATGGGGTAATTCTTCTGTCCTCCAGATTTTTATTATTAGTTCGTATAGCTTTAGATGTAATGCATGGCCACCTGCCTTTATAAATTCAGCAGCAATTCCATCAGTCCCAGTTGCCTTATTGTTTTTAAGTCGTGTGATTACATATAGGATTTCTTCAAATGTAGGTTCTTCAATTTGTGGTTCGCATGTTAGAACCTCTTCCTGTGAGAAAATGTTACTTGGAGCTTCACAATTTAGTAATTCAATAAAATATTCTTTCCATGTGTTGCACATTTCCTCATTGGTATTTATCATATTCCCATTTTTGTCTTTTAAACCATATGTGGTTTGTTGGTGCCCTCGTTTCATTGACTTCAGTTCTTTAAAAAATTTTCTGGATTCATTTTTCTGGTGATTAGTTTCCATATCTTTGATTATATTACTCATATATTCTCGCTTCTGCTGTCTGACTATTTTTGTAGCCTCTTTACATTCATTTCTATAATGCTCTTCCTTTTGGATGTTATTGATGTCATTTAACCATACATGTCTGGCATTCTTCTTCCTAATGACTGCTTCTTCACATTTTTGATTGAACCATCTGTTCTTTCTATGCGTGGTTAACACACCGAGACATTCTTCTGCGGTAGACTGAATTGTATTCTTGATGTTCAACCAAGTTTGGTCAATGCTTTCCTCCAAAGGGTTTTGCAGAGTTTCAAGTTTACATTTTATTTCATCTGTAAATTTCTCTTTGACTGTAATGTCTTGCAGTTTTTCTCTGTTATATGTTGGGTGTAATCTTTGTAATTTAGTATAGAAAGCTCTCTTAAGTTTTATTTTAAATTTTGCTCCAACGAGGAAGTGGTCACTGTGGCACTCAGCTCCTCTATAACTTCTGACTTGCTGTATGTTTGATGCATTTCTGTTGTTAATTAAAATGTGATCTATTTGATTATAGGTTCTCTTGTCACATGATTTCCAAGTTTGTTTGTGTATATCCTTTCTTTGTAGTCTGGTACTGCTAACCTGCAGTCCTTTGGCTTCTGCCAGGTTGATGACTCTCCATCCATTATCATTTGAAGTTGTATGTAGGCTTTCCATACCGGCCACTTTTTTATTAGTTTGCTCTCTACCTATTTTTGCATTGAAGTCTCCCAGCACAATCAGGATGTCCTGTTTGGGGGTTTCTTCTATGACATCTTCCAGATCATTATAAAAGTCTTCTTTAATATCATCTTCTTTCTCTTCAGTAGGTGCATGTACATTAATCATCGTTATATTTTTCCATTTACCTTTTATTCGTAATTTACTAATCCTGTCATTAAAAGCTTTAAAGTTTAAAACGTTCCCCCATAACTCTTTTTTGATGACAAATCCTGTTCCTAATTCATGTTTATTTTGGGTGTTTCCTCCATATATTATAATCATTCCATTTTGCTCTAAAGTACCCTCTCCTGGCCACCTTATTTCTTGAATTGCTGTTATATCCATTTGATATTCAATCAGCTCCCGGGTTAGTTCTTCGGCCGCTCCAGCTCGATATAGTGTCCGTACATTCCATGTTCCAAATCTCAAAAGTCCTTTAACGTTCCAAGGTCGTATGAGTAAGTCTTGGTACAACAAATATAAATGAGCATGGCGAGCTTTGGAAAGATCAGAGTGTCTGATCTCTATCAACTGGTCCATCACCATCATCATACAGGGATTAAACTCGACCCCACTAGAGTTATACAACGCCAGTAAACCCGAGCCCTGACATATGTTTTTCTCATGTTGTATGTATTTCTGGCCGGAGGCGGCCAGAGGACACGCTTTAAAGACACTCTGAAAATCTCACTGAAAGCTTTTTGGAATTCATCCTAACACCTGGGAGACTGCTGCTAAAGACTGTAATTCATGGCATACATCATTACGTAAGAGTGCAGTCACTTGTGAAGCAACCAGGACTGCAAGAGCTGTGAAGAAAAGGCTGGACAGAAAAACCACTGCAGGAGATCCTTCTCCTTGAATGTCAAGCATTCTTTGCCTGCATTGTCAAAGAACATTTCGAGCCAAAATAGGCCTTATCAGCCATGTTAGAACTCACGGCTCCATACTTTCAACCCCACTGGATGAAATGAATGGTCATCATCATTCTTGATGGACAAACAACAAACATGTATTTCTGTGACATAATACCTGGTCATTTCGCAACATTCGCTCGTACTTGCGTTGTTTAATGTAAGCCTTGACATCATCCAGGGTCATATCAATTCGGTAATTCAGGTCACCCATCCAAAACACAACGCTGAGAACAGATCAAAATGTGCATTAAATTACCTTAATCTTTGTACCACATGTGTTGTTACTGTAAGTTAAATAACTGTTTGACAGAAAGACATCTATAGTATAGAAGTTAATGTAATATCTGTATATGACAGAAAGAGTCTAATATCTAGGCAGAATTGAAGAGGTTAAAGTAATATATATATATATATATATAGTAGGATAGAAACACGTAAAACAATATCTGTACTGGAAGGAAGTCATAATAACTGAAAGTCATAGAATAGTCATATGTTGCGTAGCATCAAATAAGTCATAGTCATAAATGTGTAGCACTGAAGAAATTATAAAATGTAATGGGCCCAGCATGTCACAGACTCACAGAAAGATCCTGTTTCAGGACTTAAAAAATAGGTGCAATTAATGTAATAAATATGCAGAACAGAAGTTAAAGTAATAAATGTGTAGAACAGAGCTTAAAGTAATAAATGTGTTGAACAGCAGTTAAAGTAATAAATGTGTAGGATAGAAGTTAAAGTAATAAATGTGTAGGACAGAAATTAAAGTAATAAATGTGTTGAACAGCAGTTAAAGTAATAAATGTGTAGGATAGAAGTTAAAGTAATAAATGTGTAGGACAGAAATTAAAGTAATAAATGTGTTGAACAGCAGTTAAAGTAATAAATGTGTAGGATAGAAGTTAAAGTAATAAATATGTAGGACAGCAGTTAAAGTAATGAATGTGTAGGACAGAAGTTAAAGTAATAAATGTGGAGGACAGAAGTTAAGATAATAAATGAGTAGGACAGCAGTTAAAGTAATAAATGTGTAGAATAGAAGTTAAAGTAAACAAAGTGTAGAAGTAATAAATGTGTAGCACAGAAGTTAAAGTAACAAATGTGTAGGACAGAAGTTAAAGTAATCAATGTTGTGTAGGACACAAGTATAAAGAAATAAATGTGGAGGACAGAAGTTAAAATAATAAATGAGTAGGACAGCAGTTAAAGTAATAAATGTGTAGCACAGAAGTTAAAGTAACAAATGTGTAGGACAGAAGTTAAAGTAATCAATGTTGTGTAGGACACAAGTATAAAGAAATAAATGTGAAGGACAGAAGTTAGTGATAAATGTGGATGACAACAGATAAAGTAATAAATCTGCAGGACAGAATAAGGCAGATTATTATGTTTATGGTCATATCTAGTGTCAGGACATTGTTTTAGACTAATTTCCTAGTGATCCAGCAACTCTGATTTTTTGAGAAAAATCCATGACCGTCGACGTCGAAAATTCTCAATCTTGAGCTATCTCATTTTCCCCAACAAAATTGCTACAATAGGGCAGATTATTATTTTTATGGTCATATATATAGTGTCAGGACATTGTTTTAGATTAATTTCCTAGTGATCAAGCAACTGTTTTATTTCGAGAAAAATCCATGACAGGCAGGGCCGAATTTAGACTTGATAAGGCCCTAAGCTATTTGAAATATGGGGCCCTTTATAAGTCCAGATATTCTATGTCATATATACATATGAATAAGGTCCAATATTTTTTGGGGCCCCCACTTTTTTGGGGGCCTCAAGTTATAGCTTGTGTAGCTTATACGTAAATCCGGCCCTGAATTGACAGGCGGTATGTCGAAATTTCTCAATCTTGAGCTATCTCATTTTTCTCAATAAAATTGCTCCAATAGGGCAGATTATTATTGTTATGGTCATATCTAATGTCAGGACAATGTTTTAGACTAATTTCCTAGTGATCAAACAACTTTTATTTTTAGATAAAAATCCATGACCGGCGATATGTCGAAATTTCTCAATTGTGAACTATCTCATTTTTCTGAATAAAATTGCTCCAATAGGGCAGATTATTATTGTTATGGTCATATCTAGTGTCAGTACATTGTTTTAGACTAATTTCCTAGTAATCCAGCAACTTTGATTTTTTGAGAAAAATCCATGTAATCCGGTATGTCGAAATTTCTCAATTTTGAGCTATCTCATTTTTTTCCAATAAAATTGCGCCAATAGGGCAGATTATTATTGGTATGAACATATCTAGTGTCAGTACATTGTTTTAGACTAATTTACTAGTATTCCAGCAACTCTTATTTGTTTAGAACAATCCATGACCGGAGGTATGTCGAAATTTCTCAATTTTGAACTATCTAATTTTTCTCAATAAAATTGCACCATTAGGGTAGATTATTATTGTTATGGTCACATCTAGTGTCAGTACATTGTTTTAGACTAATTCCCTAGTAATCCAGCAACTTCTATCTTTTGAGAAAAATCCATGACCGGCGGAATGTAGAAATTTCTCAATTTTGAACTATCTCATTTTTCTCAATAAAATTGCTCCAATAGGGCAGATTATTTTGGTATGAACATATCTAGTGTCAGTACATTGTTTTAGACTAATTTCCTAGTATTCCAGCAACTTTTATTTTTTGAGAAAAATCCATGACCGGCGATATGTCGAAATTTCTCAATTTTGAACTATCTCATTTCCCCCAACAAAATTGCTCCAATAGGGCAGATTATTATTTTCAAATTCATATCTAGTGTCAGTACATTGTTTTAGACTAATTTCCTAGTAATCCATCAACTTTTATTTTTTGAGAAAAATCCATGACTGGCGGTATGTCGAAATTTCTCAATCTGGAGCTATCTCATTTTTTCCAACAAAATTGCTCCAATAGGGCAGATTATTATTTTCAAATTCATATCTAGTGTCAGTACATTGTTTTAGACTAATTTCCTAGTAATCCAGCAACTTTTATTTTTAGAGTAAAATCCATGCCGAAATTTCTCAATTTTGAGCTATCTCATTTTTTCCAACAAAATTGCGCCAATAGGGCAGATTATTATTGGTATGATCATATCTAGTGTCAATACATTGTTTTAGACTAATTTCCTAGTATTCCAGCAACCTTTATTTTTTGAGAAAAATCCTTGACCGGCCGCCTGATGAAATTTATAACTTTTTAGTTATCTCAAATTTGTCAACAAAACTGCCCCAGGAATGCAAATTATTACCTTCATGGTCATGTCTAGTGTCGGCAAGTTGTTTTAGACTTGTTAGGTAGTGATCCAGAAAACTTTATATTTTGGGAAAAATCCATGACCGGCCGCCTGCTGAAATTTCTCACTTTTGAGCTATCTTTAATTTGTCAAAAAAATTGCCCCAGGAGTGCAAATTATTACGTCTATGGTCATGTCTAGTGTCAGCGCATTGTTTTAGACTAATTTCCTAGTGATCCAGAAACTTTTATATTTTGGGAAAAATCCATGACCGGCCGCCTGCTGAAATTTCTCACCTTTGAGCTATCTCAAATTTGTCAACAAAACTGCCCCAAAAGTGCAGATTATTACTTTTATGGTCATGTCTAGTGTCAGCACATTGTTTTAGACTAATTTCCTAGTGATCCAGAAAACTTTATATTTTGGGAAAAATCAATGACCGGCCGCCTGCTGAAATTTCTCACTTTTGAGCTATCTCAAATTTGTCAACAAAATTGCCCCAGGAGTGCAAATTATTACTTCTATGGTCATGTCTAGTGTCAGCACATTGTTTTAGACTAATTTCCTAGTGATCCAGAAACTTTTATATGTTGGGAAAAATCCATGACCGGCCGCCTGCTGAAATTTCTCACTTTTGAGCTATCTCAAATTTGTCAACAAAATTGCCCCAGGAGTGCAAATTATTACTTCTATGGTCATGTCTAGTGTCAGCACATTGTTTTAGACTAATTTCCTAGTGATCCAGAAACTTTTATATGTTGGGAAAAATCCATGACTGGCCGCCTGCTGAAATTTCTCACTTTTTAGCTATCTCAAATGTGTCAACAAAACTGCCCCAGGAGTGCAAATTATTACTTTTATGGTCATGTCTAGTTAGTTAATTAGTTAGTCGACAGATCATCCTAATTGCACATCGAACCATTCAGTCCATAAGTGCTCGGATCCCCTCTTCAGCAAATCCTGCAGCGTGTAGCGGCTAACGACGCCAGTTCTGTGTTGGTTTATCAATCTTCTTTGGCTTCCTGTGTAGTGTTCTTGTTTGGCCACCCCTCTTTTAATCTGCTGCTCTCACAGTCTGTCCATTGTTGTAGATTCAGAGTCATCACCTGCTTCTCGCAAAAGTCTTACTTCTCGTAGAGCATTCAGAATATCAGCCTGGAGGGCGCATCTGCCCTCCACAAAAGCCTCACCTGCGAGCTTGTCCGCCCGCTCATTTCCTTGTACTCCCGCATGCCCTGGCACGAAGATGAAACTAATCTTTGCCAGCCGAGACCGCTCCAGAGGCAGCAACCATTCTCTTCGGATCGACCCCTCCTCTATCCTCTTGATCGTGTTCATTGAGTTTCTAAGGAAACAAGCCCTGGTGAATGTCTGTGTCTTGAGCCATGTTATTGCTTTACTTACTGCCATGACTTCCATGGTCATGCTACTTGTGGTTTCAGTGAAAGCACCAGAGTCCTCCTTCACAATTCTCCCTCCGGCGCGAGCTGTAAAGGCCCATGAGCTTCTCACATGTCGGACGAACGACCCATCTGTGTAGATGACCGCGTCACCGTCTAGCGACTTCTCGAAAATCATGTAATGTCTAGTGTCAGCACATTGTTTTAGACTAATTTCCTAGTGATCCAGAAACTTTTATATTTTGGAAAAAATCCTTGACTGGCCGCCTGATGAAATTTATCACTTTTTAGTTATCTCAAATTTGTCAACAAAACTGCCCCAGGAATGCAAATTATTACTTTTATGGTCATGTCTAGTGTCAGCACATCGTTTTAGACTATTTTCCTAGTGATCCAGAAACTTTTATATTCTGGGAAAAATCCATGACCGGCCGCCTGTTGAAATTTCTCACTTTTGAGCTATCTCTAATTTGTCAACAAAACTGCCCCAGGAGTGCAAATTATTACTTTTATGGTCATGTCTAGTGTCAGCACATTGTTTTAGACTAATTTCCTAGTGATCCAGAAAACTTTATATTTTGGGAAAAATCCATGACCGGCCGCATGCTGAAATTTCTCACTTTTGAGCTATCTCAAATTTGTCAACAAAATTGCCCCAGGAGTGCAAATTATTACTTCTATGGTCATGTCTAGTGTCATTACATTGTTTTAGACTAATTTCCTAGTGATCCAGAAACTTTTATATGTTGGGAAAAATCCATGACCGGCCGCCTGCTGAAATTTCTAACTTTTGAGCTATCTCAAATTTGCCAACAAAACTGCCCAAGGAGTGCAAATTATTACCTTCATGGTCATGTCTAGTGTCAGCAAGTTGTTTTAGACTTGTTTCGTAGTGATCCAGAAAACTTTATATTTTGGGAAAAATCCATGACCGACCGCCTGCTGAAATTTCTCACTTTTGAGCTATCTCAAATTTGTCAACAAAACTGCCCCAGGAGTGCAAATTATTACTTTTTTTGGTCATGTCTAGTGTCAGCAAGTTGTTTTAGACTTGTTTCCTAGTGATACAGAAAACTTTATATTTTGGGAAAAATCCAAGACCTGCTGCCTGCTGAAATTTCTCACTTTTGAGCTATCTCAAATTTGTCAAAAAAACTGCCCCAGGAGTGCAAATTATTACTTTTATGGTCATTTCTAGTGTCAGCACATTGTTTTAGACTAATTTCCTAGTGATCCAGAAACATTTCTATTTTGGGAAAAATCCATGACCGGCCACCTGCTGAAATTTCTCACTTTTTAGCTATCTCAAATTTGTCAACAAAACTGCCCCAGGAGTGCAAATTACTACTTCTATGGTCATGTCTAGTGTCAGCACATTGTTTTAGACTAATTTCTTAGTGATCCAGAAACTTTTATATTTTGGGAAAAATCCATGACCGGCCGCCTGCTGAAATTTCTCACCTTTGAGCTATCTCAAATTTGTCAACAAAACTGCCCCAGAAGTGCAGATTATTACTTTTATGGTCATGTCTAGTGTCAGCACATTGTTTTAGACTAATTTCCTAGTGATCCAGAAAACTTTCTATTTTGGGAAAAATCCATGACCGGCCGCCTGCTGAAATTTCTCACTTTTGAGCTATCTCAAATTTGTCAACAAAATTGCCCCAGGAGTGCAAATTATTACTTCTATGGTCATGTCTAGTGTCAGCACATTGTTTTAGACTAATTTCCTAGTGATCCAGAAACTTTTATATGTTGGGAAAAATCCATGACTGGCCGCCTGCTGAAATTTCTCACTTTTTAGCTATCTCAAATGTGTCAACAAAACTGCCCCAGGAGTGCAAATTATTACTTTTATGGTCATGTCTAGTTAGTTAATTAGTTAGTCGACAGATCATCCTAATTGCACATCGAACCATTCAGTCCATAAGTGCTCGGATCCCCTCTTCAGCAAATCCTGCAGCGTGTAGCGGCTAACGACGCCAGTTCTGTGTTGGTTTATCAATCTTCTTTGGCTTCCTGTGTAGTGTTCTTGTTTGGCCACCCCTCTTTTAATCTGCTGCTCTCACAGTCTGTCCATTGTTGTAGATTCAGAGTCATCACCTGCTTCTCGCAAAAGTCTTACTTCTCGTAGAGCATTCAGAATATCAGCCTGGAGGGCGCATCTGCCCTCCACAAAAGCCTCACCTGCGAGCTTGTCCGCCCGCTCATTTCCTTGTACTCCCGCATGCCCTGGCACGAAGATGAAACTAATCTTTGCCAGCCGAGACCGCTCCAGAGGCAGCAACCATTCTCTTCGGATCGACCCCTCCTCTATCCTCTTGATCGTGTTCATTGAGTTTCTAAGGAAACAAGCCCTGGTGAATGTCTGTGTCTTGAGCCATGTTATTGCTTTACTTACTGCCATGACTTCCATGGTCATGCTACTTGTGGTTTCAGTGAAAGCACCAGAGTCCTCCTTCACAATTCTCCCTCCGGCGCGAGCTGTAAAGGCCCATGAGCTTCTCACATGTCGGACGAACGACCCATCTGTGTAGATGACCGCGTCACCGTCTAGCGACTTCTCGAAAATCATGTAATGTCTAGTGTCAGCACATTGTTTTAGACTAATTTCCTAGTGATCCAGAAACTTTTATATTTTGGAAAAAATCCTTGACTGGCCGCCTGATGAAATTTATCACTTTTTAGTTATCTCAAATTTGTCAACAAAACTGCCCCAGGAATGCAAATTATTACTTTTATGGTCATGTCTAGTGTCAGCACATCGTTTTAGACTATTTTCCTAGTGATCCAGAAACTTTTATATTCTGGGAAAAATCCATGACCGGCCGCCTGTTGAAATTTCTCACTTTTGAGCTATCTCTAATTTGTCAACAAAACTGCCCCAGGAGTGCAAATTATTACTTTTATGGTCATGTCTAGTGTCAGCACATTGTTTTAGACTAATTTCCTAGTGATCCAGAAAACTTTATATTTTGGGAAAAATCCATGACCGGCCGCATGCTGAAATTTCTCACTTTTGAGCTATCTCAAATTTGTCAACAAAATTGCCCCAGGAGTGCAAATTATTACTTCTATGGTCATGTCTAGTGTCATTACATTGTTTTAGACTAATTTCCTAGTGATCCAGAAACTTTTATATGTTGGGAAAAATCCATGACCGGCCGCCTGCTGAAATTTCTAACTTTTGAGCTATCTCAAATTTGCCAACAAAACTGCCCAAGGAGTGCAAATTATTACCTTCATGGTCATGTCTAGTGTCAGCAAGTTGTTTTAGACTTGTTTCGTAGTGATCCAGAAAACTTTATATTTTGGGAAAAATCCATGACCGACCGCCTGCTGAAATTTCTCACTTTTGAGCTATCTCAAATTTGTCAACAAAACTGCCCCAGGAGTGCAAATTATTACTTTTTTTGGTCATGTCTAGTGTCAGCAAGTTGTTTTAGACTTGTTTCCTAGTGATACAGAAAACTTTATATTTTGGGAAAAATCCAAGACCTGCTGCCTGCTGAAATTTCTCACTTTTGAGCTATCTCAAATTTGTCAAAAAAACTGCCCCAGGAGTGCAAATTATTACTTTTATGGTCATTTCTAGTGTCAGCACATTGTTTTAGACTAATTTCCTAGTGATCCAGAAACATTTCTATTTTGGGAAAAATCCATGACCGGCCACCTGCTGAAATTTCTCACTTTTTAGCTATCTCAAATTTGTCAACAAAACTGCCCCAGGAGTGCAAATTACTACTTCTATGGTCATGTCTAGTGTCAGCACATTGTTTTAGACTAATTTCTTAGTGATCCAGAAACTTTTATATTTTGGGAAAAATCCATGACCGGCCGCCTGCTGAAATTTCTCACCTTTGAGCTATCTCAAATTTGTCAACAAAACTGCCCCAGAAGTGCAGATTATTACTTTTATGGTCATGTCTAGTGTCAGCACATTGTTTTAGACTAATTTCCTAGTGATCCAGAAAACTTTCTATTTTGGGAAAAATCCATGACCGGCCGCCTGCTGAAATTTCTCACTTTTGAGCTATCTCAAATTTGTCAACAAAATTGCCCCAGGAGTGCAAATTATTACTTCTATGGTCATGTCTAGTGTCAGCACATTGTTTTAGACTAATTTCCTAGTGATCCAGAAACTTTTATGTTTGGAAAAATCCATGACCTGCTGAAATTTCTCACTTTTGAGCTATCTCAAATTTGCCAACAAAACTGCCCAAGGAGTGCAAATTATTACCTTCATGGTCATGTCTAGTGTCAGCAAGTTGTTTTAGACTTGTTTCGTAGTGATCCAGAAAACTTTATATTTTGGGAAAAATCCATGACTGGCCGCCTGCTGAAATTTCTCACTTTTGAGCTATCTCAAATGTGTCAACAAAACTGCCCCAGGAGTGCAAATTATTACTTTTATGGTCATGTCTAGTGTCAGCAAGTTGTTTTAGACTTGTTTCCTAGTGATACAGAAAACTTTATATTTTGGGAAAAATCCAAGACCTGCTGCCTGCTGAAATTTCTCACTTTTGAGCTATCTCAAATTTGTCAAACAAAATTGCCCCAGGAGTGCAAATTATTACGTCTATGGTCATGTGTAGTGTCAGCACATTGTTTTAGACTAATGTCCTAGTGATCCAGAAACTTTTATATTTTGGGAAAAATCCATGACCGACCGCCTGTTGAAATTTCTCACTTTTGAGCTATCTCAAATTTGTCAACAAAACTGCCCCAGGAGTGCAAATTATTACTTTTATGGTCATTTCTAGTGTCAGCACATTGTTTTAGACTAATTTCCTAATGATCCAGAAACATTTCTATTTTGGGAAAAATCCATGACCGGCCACCTGCTGAAATTTCTCACTTTTTAGCTATCTCAAATTTGTCAACAAAACTGCCCCAGGCGTGCAAATTATTACTTTTATGGTCATGTCTAGTGTCAGTACATTGTTTTAGACTAATTTCCTAGTATTCCAGCAACTTTTATTTTTTGAGAAAAATCCATGACCGGCGGTATGTCGAAATTTCTCAATATTGAACTATCTCATTTTTTTCCAACAAAATTGCGCCAATAGGGCAGATTATTATTGGTATGATCATATATAGTGTCAGTACATTGTTTTAGACTAATTTCCTAGTATTCCAGGAACTTTTATTTTGTGAGAAAAATCCATGACCGGCGTTATGTCAAAATTTCTCAATTTTGAACTATCTCATTATACCCAACAAAATTGCTCCAATAGGGCAGATTATTATTGTTATGATCATATCTAGTGTCAGTACATTGTTTTAGACTAATTTCCTAGTAATCCAGCTACTTTTATTTTTTGAGAAAAATCCATGACCGGCGGTATGTCGAAATTTCTCAATTTTGAGCTATCTCATTTTCCCCCAACAAAATTGCGCCAATAGGGCAGATTATTATTGTTATGGCCATATCTAGTGTCAGTGCATTGTTTTAGACTAATTTCCTAGTAATCCAGCAACTTTTATTGTTTGAGAAAAATCCATGACCGGCGGTATGTCGAAATGTCTCAATTTTGAGCTATCTAATTTTTTCCAACAAAATTGCGACAATAGGGCAGATTATTATTGGTATGATCATATCTAGTGTCAGTACATTGTTTTAGACTAATTTCCTAGTATTCCAGCAACTTTAATTTTTTGAGAAAAATCCATGACCGGCGGTATGTCGAAATGTCTCAATTTTGAGCTATCTAATTTTTTCCAACAAAATTGCGACAATAGGGCAGATTATTATTGGTATGATCATATCTAGTGTCAGTACATTGTTTTAGACTAATTTCCTAGTATTCCAGCAACTTTAATTTTTTGAGAAAAATCCATGACCGGCGATATGTCAAAATTTCTCCATTTTGAGCTATCTAAATTTTTCCAACAAAATTGCGACAATAAGGGCAGATTATTATTGGTATGATCATATATAGTGTCAGTACATTGTTTTAGACTAATTTCCTAGTATTCAAGGAACTTTTATTTTGTGAGAAAAATCCATGACCGGCGTTATGTCAAAATTTCTCAATTTTGAACTATCTCATTATACCCAACAAAATTGCTCCAATAGGGCAGATTATTATTGTTATGATCATATCTAGTGTCAGTACATTGTTTTAGACTAATTTCCTAGTAATCCAGCTACTTTTATTTTTTGAGAAAAATCCATGACCGGCGGTATGTCGAAATTTCTCAATTTTGAGCTATCTCATTTTCCCCCAACAAAATTGCGCCAATAGGGCAGATTATTATTGTTATGGCCATATCTAGTGTCAGTGCATTGTTTTAGACTAATTTCCTAGTAATCCAGCAACTTTTATTGTTTGAGAAAAATCCATGACCGGCGGTATGTCGAAATGTCTCAATTTTGAGCTATCTAATTTTTTCCAACAAAATTGCGACAATAGGGCAGATTATTATTGGTATGATCATATCTAGTGTCAGTACATTGTTTTAGACTAATTTCCTAGTATTCCAGCAACTTTAATTTTTTGAGAAAAATCCATGACCGGCGATATGTCAAAATTTCTCCATTTTGAGCTATCTAAAATTTTCCAACAAAATTGCGCCAATAGGGCAGAGTATTATTGGTATGATCATATCTAGTGTCAGCACATTGTTTTAGACTAATTTCCTAGTGATCCAGAAACTTTTATATTTTGGAAAAAATCCTTGACTGGCCGCCTGATGAAATTTATCACTTTTTAGTTATCTCAAATTTGTCAACAAAACTGCCCCAGGAATGCAAATTATTACTTTTATGGTCATGTCTAGTGTCAGCACATCGTTTTAGACTATTTTCCTAGTGATCCAGAAACTTTTATATTCTGGGAAAAATCCATGACCGGCCGCCTGCTGAAATTTATCACATTTGAGCTATCTCAAATTTGTCAACAAAACTGCCCCAGGCGTGCAAATTATTACTTTTATGGTCATGTCTAGTGTCAGTACATTGTTTTAGACTAATTTCCTAGTATTCCAGCAACTTTTATTTTTTTAGAAAAATCCATGACCGGCGATATGTCGAAATTTCTCCATTTTGAACTATCTCATTTTTCCCAACAAAATTGCTCCAATAGGGCAGATTATTATTTTTATGATGATATCTAGTGTCAGTACATTGTTTTAGACTAATTTCCTAGTAATCCAGGAACTTTTATTTTGTGAGAAAAATCCATGACCGGCGTTATGTCAAAATTTCTCAATTTTGAACTATCTCATTATACCCAACAAAATTGCTCCAATAGGGCAGATTATTATTGTTATGATCATATCTAGTGTCAGTACATTGTTTTAGACTAATTTCCTAGTAATCCAGCTACTTTTATTTTTTGAGAAAAATCCATGACCGGCGATATGTCGAAATTTCTCAATTTTGAGCTATCTCATTTTCCCCCAACAAAATTGCGCCAATAGGGCAGATTATTATTGTTATGGCCATATCTAGTGTCAGTGCATTGTTTTAGACTAATTTCCTAGTAATCCAGCAACTTTTATTGTTTGAGAAAAATCCATGACCGGCGGTATGTCGAAATGTCTCAATTTTGAGCTATCTAATTTTTTCCAACAAAATTGCGACAATAGGGCAGATTATTATTGGTATGATCATATCTAGTGTCAGTACATTGTTTTAGACTAATTTCCTAGTATTCCAGCAACTTTAATTTTTTGAGAAAAATCCATGACCGGCGATATGTCAAAATTTCTCCATTTTGAGCTATCTAAATTTTTCCAACAAAATTGCGCCAATAGGGCAGATTATTATTGGTATGATCATATCTAGTGTCAGCACATTGTTTTAGACTAATTTCCTAGTGATCCAGAAACTTTTATATTTTGGGGAAAATCCATGACCGGCCGCCTGCTGAAATGTCTCACTTTTGAGCTATCTCAAATTTGCCACAAAACTGCCCCAGGAGTGCAAATTATTACTTCTATGGTCATGTCTTGTGTCAGCACATTGTTTTAGACTAATTTCCTAGTGATACAGAAACTTTTATATTTTGGGAAAAATCCATGACCGGCCGCCTGCTGAAATTTATCACATTTGAGCTATCTCAAATTTGTCAACAAAACTGCCCCAGGCGTGCAAATTATTACTTTTATGGTCATGTCTAGTGTCAGTACATTGTTTTAGACTAATTTCCTAGTATTCCAGCAACTTTTATTTTTTTAGAAAAATCCATGACCGGCGATATGTCGAAATTTATCCATTTTGAACTATCTCATTTTCCCCAACAAAATTGCTCCAATAGGGCAGATTATTATTTTTATGATGATATCTAGTGTCAGTACATTGTTTTAGACTAATTTCCTAGTAATCCAGCAACTTTTATTTTTTGAGAAAAATCCATGACCGGCGGTATGTCGAAATTTCTCAATTTTGAACTATCTTATTTTTCTCAATAAAATTGCTCCAATAGGGCAGATTATTATTGTTATGGTCATATCTAGTGTCAGGACAATGTTTTAGACTAATTTCCTAGTGATCAAGCAACTTTTATTTTTTGAGAAAAATCCATGACCGGTGATATGTCGAAATTTCTCAACTTTGTGCTATCTCATTTTCCCCAACAAAATCGCTCCAATAGGGCAAATTATTACTTTTATGGTCATATCTAGTGTCAGGACATTGTGTTAGACTAATTTCCTAGTGATCCAGCAACTTTGATTTTTTTGAGAAAAATCTATGACTGGCGATATGTTGAAATTTTGCAATTCATTTTTTACAACAAAATTGCTCCAATAGGGCAGATTATTACTTTTATGGTCATATCTAGTGTCAGGGCATGATGTAATGTAAGACAGACGTTATAGTGGTGTAGGATAGATGTTATAGTGATGTAGGATAGAAGTTATAGTAATATAGGATAGAAGTTATAGTAACGTAGAAATGACATTATAGTAATGTCAGTAATATTAGTAATGTAAAAAATAGATGTTACAGTGATATAGGATAGAAGTTATTGTAATATACGACATATATTATAGTGATATAGGAAAGAAATTATAGTAATAACTGGCTAGGTTAGAAATTATAGTAATATAGCAAGGAAGTTATGGTAATGAAGGATAGAAATTATAGAATAAGGTTGCAGGATAGAAGTTACAGTATTGTAGATAACAAGTTATAACAATTAAGGATATAAATTATAGTAATGTAGGATAGTATGCACCAACTATAGAACTGTTGCCCTGATCAGTCATGCAAGTAAAATCCTACTAAAAATCATCATGGGAAGACTGTAAGAAAATGTAAGAAGAAATTAACGTGGTTCAAGCTGGATTTAGACATGGAAGAGGAACAAGAGATCACATTCTCAACATGCGTTTAATAATAGAGAAGTGCAGAGAATTTAATGTAAACCTATTCTCATGTTTTGTGGATTATTCAAAGACATTTGACTGTGTACAACATCAGAAACTTTGGGAAATCATGAGGAATATGGGCTTTCTATCACATGTAATACAACTCAAAAGAATACTCTATATAGACCAACAAGCAGCGGTTAGAATAGATGGCGAGACATCAGATTGGTTTGACATCAAGCAAGGAGGCCGTCAGGGATGTGTGCTGTCCCCCTCTTTGTTTAACCTGTAAACCGAAAATATGAGAAAAGTAAGAGATAATATCAACAGGGAGTTATATGATGCCCTGAATATTGGTGGTCATGACATACCAGAGATTCGGTATGCTGATGATACAGTATTGCTATCCACAACACAGAATGGTATAGAAAACCTAATAGCCTCAACCCAATTGAATAGTGAAAATCACAACTTATATCTTAACATAGCACAAACAAAGATAATGCATACAGATAAAACTACTATGGAGAAAGAAATATATGTTAATGAGGAAAAATTGGAGGTGGTGGACAATTTTGAATATCTTGGGTCATTGATTACCAACAATGGTGACACAATGAAAGAAATTAAACGACGACTATCAACTGCTCTTCAAAGACTAAAACTTAATAAATTATTTAGTGGGACAGACAGAACTATGAAACTTAGATTTTTAAGAGCATGCATCTTTCCCATTGCAACATACGCCTGTGAGACCTGGACACTTACTAAACAAGCTGAACAGCATATAAATGCCTTTGAATATAAATGTTATAGACGAGTTCTAAGAATATCTTGGGTAAAGAAAAGAACAAATACATCCATACTTCAAGAGATGAATATTGAAGAAGGCTGGCTATTAAAGACAATAAAACAAACAAAATTGAAATATTTTAGTCACTTGAAACGTCAGGAAAGTTTGGAGAGAACAATAATGGAGGGGTATATGCCTGGGAAGAGAGGAAGAGGAAAGTCAAAGAGAAGAGATGGGTGCAGGATGTAGCGGATGGTCTCCAGATGGATGTATTGGGCGCGGGACATCTTGCTTATGATCGAGAAGTTTTCCGGAAGGTTGTTATGGGAGCGAGGTTCTACAAAGGACATGCTACTGAATGAATGAATGAATGTAGGATAGAAGTTACAGTGATGTAGGATAGAAGTTATACTGATGTAGGATAGAAATTATACTGATGTATGATAGAAGTTATGGTGATGTGGGATAGAAGTTATACTATTGTTGGATAGAAGTTATGGTGATGTAGGATAGAAGTTATACTGATGTAGGATAGAAATTATACTGATGTATGATAGAAGTTATGGTGATGTGGGATAGAAGTTATACTATTGTTGGATAGAAGTTATGGTGATGTGGGATAGAAGTTATACTGATGTAGGAAAGAAGTTATAGTGATATAGGATAGAAGTTATAGTGATGTAGAATAGAAGTAATACTAATAAGTGTGCAGGGTAGAAATTAAATTAATAATGGAATATCACATGACAGATGGCTGTATTCCAAGGGATGTCCTGTATGGAACAATGTAATAAAGGAGAATAAATAACGGCATGGACTATATCTCAAAGCTGTGAACGAAGGAGATATGAATGCACTGAGGAATGAGAAAACAACCTGTTGCTAAGAGGCTGGAAAAGAATCACAGAGCACCATCTCAAACTTTGTGAAATGGGGTACTACATTCCTTTCACAAAGCATCATCTCAAACTTGGTGAAATGAGATTACTACATTCCTTCTTCTTTGTCTGCCTTTCATCTCCCTAAGAAGCATAGGCTCACAACAAAGTTCTTTCTTCACGATTGGTTGGATGTGGCAGCTGAATTTGTCTACACAATGAGGGAGTCAGTCTCATGCCAACCCTCCTTAGCTGCCTCTTATGACATGCATGGTAGGTTACAGCACTATCGTCCTCCGCTTCCCTTATAGTCCCCAGTAACACGCATGGATAGAAGAATCAATGAAGGGAACCACAAACTCACTCATGCTCTGAGATTTCCAGTGGAGGGTCAAACTGCTTGAATTTCATTTTGCTCCAGATGTCTTTGTAATCCTGGCCAAAATGTACAAGAACTGACATTATGACCATGTAAAATTACCTCAACTTACAATTATAAAAAGGTAAAAGCTTAATTTCTAGTTTGTTATAACCTAGTGAATACACGGATTAACCCTTTAAATCAAATTTGTCTGGGCCCTCAGTTACCCAGTATCACAGCTCCGGAGGGGATATGCCCAGATTTCCAGTTTTCTTGCCACAA
This sequence comes from Cepaea hortensis, assembly GCA_963921405.1. NCBI lineage: Eukaryota > Metazoa > Mollusca > Gastropoda > Stylommatophora > Helicidae > Cepaea > Cepaea hortensis. The sequence continues at coordinate 104,073,649 of OY992886.1, forward strand.
ATATTTGATATTCATCAACTTAGTCTACTTTGATTACAGCTCTTGGAGGGAAAAGCCCACATTGACCTTAGCACTTCTATTCAATATTCATCATTAAAAAAAATTAGTTGCATGTCCTTCACAGGACGTAGCAGCCAACCCCAGCATTTTGGCTGTTCGTGATTCCTGGGCAAGTTTTATATTCAGTAGTTTACCATTGCTTTCTGAACGACCGGCACCTATACCTTCTTTTTTAAAAATCCTGCACCGCTGTGTTTCGAACCTGGGTATACAGGATTACGAATCGCATCCGTAACCCCTTCGCCATGGAGACTGGTCCCCGTGGCGAAGGAGTTACAGACGTGATTCGTAATCCCATATACCCAGGTTCGAAACACAGTGGTGCAGGATTTTTTGAAAAAGGTATAGGTGCCGGTCGTTCAGAAAACAATGGCAAACTACTGAACGTAAAACTTGCCCAGGAATCATGAACAGCCAAAATGCTGGGGTTGGCTGCTACGTCCTGTGAAGGACATGCAACTAAAAATATTCGTCATGTACAAACAATAAATTCTCCCTCCTCCCCTCTCTCTTCCAGTGTGTATGTAGGAAGGGGAGGTGGGGTTAACCCATGTTCAGACTGAAAACCCAGGATCCTAGGTTAAAGAGTTTAAAACAAGACACTAGAGGCAACTACGATATACAAGTTAGAACATCCAACATGAGAATTGAGATACAGGCAGTCACTGCACTCCTTCAGTGGCTCACACGTAATCTTTGTGTGGATTTGGTTATTTCTCAGCTGTGATTGAGGAAGGAAGTGCAATGGACAGATTGGATATCAGTAATGCCATGAGAAATGCAGGATGAAGCGAGGACTTTAATTACGTGTATGAATTGTAGGGGTGTACCGGATTTCGGCTCCGGCTCCGGCAAATCCGGAATCCGGCCATTTTTACAAATCCGGCTTCGGCTCCGGTCGGATCTCACTTCATAAATCCGGCCAAATCCGGCTCTGGCCGGATTTCAAAAATTTGAATCCGGTACAGCTCTAGTGAAAACACTCATGGCTTTCCTCCAGAAAGAAGGTAGTGATGCTGGGATCAAAACTATGAAAGCAGCCCTGCTTGAAGCTGTTAGCAGCAGATTTGCGGATATGAATCCAACAGTATTTACACCTGTGCCACACTGCTGGATCCTCGATTCAAGCTGTGCTTCTTCTCCGAACGTGGTAGAAGTGATGCACGAGCCCATCTGCTGTTAGCAGCTAACTCCATTATTGATTCAGCAAACACAGTCAGTCCACAGGATCCATCAGCTACTATTAGTAGTAGTAGTACTAGTGTTTTGACTTCTGTGAGCACTGCCACACAGTATGAGTCCAGCCTATGGAGCTGTTTTGACACAATTGTCGAGGAAAATCCCACCGCAGATCGTTCTGCAAGTGCCGAAGGCAACAGCATTAACACTGAGGTGACACAGTACCTGTCAGAGCCACTTCAAACTCGACAGTCAGATCCAGTTTCATGGTGGCATGCCAATAAGCAAAGATTTCTAAGCATGGCTAGACTGGCGCAGGTATTTCTTGCACCACCACCTACAAGTGTGCCATCGGAAAGGCTGTTCAGTACTGCAGGAGACATTATCACTGACCACCGTAGTAGCCTTTTACCAGAAAATGCGGAGACGTTGATATTCCTGAAATACAACTCGTCTCTTCTTGACTCTGAGAGTTCAACTTCACAGCCATAATGAAGACTGACTGACTGAAATAGTGAAATTACTGAATGAATATATTTCAATAAATTCAATCTGTTCAATGTACTGTTGTTGTGAGTTATAACTGAGCTGCCAATTTGCCAACTGAAAACAATGTGAAAACTAAAAACTGAAACTGAAAACTAAAAATTAAAATTACTAAATTAGCATTATGTGCTTATGTATTATGTTTCATCTTGAACTTATGGAACTTAATATTACTTAATTACTTATTCTAATGTAAATGTAATTATTTTACATTTAAATGGTTTAATATGAGTATATGTCATCATTGTCATGTCTATAGTAATGAACTGCAGTAATGAACAGTCGAGTGATGTAGTACGTTATTTTATTTTTATTATTTTATTTGTAAATCCGGCTCCGGCCGGATCTCACTTCATAAATCCGGCCAAATCCGGCTCCGGCCGGATCTCACTTCATAAATCCGGCCAAATCCGGCTCCGGCTGGATTTCAAAAATTTGAATCCGGTACAGCCCTAATGAATTGTTACATGCCACCAAAAGAAATTAAATCAATCAGAAAGTGCCACCAGCACCAGCTCAAGACGAGTACCACTTCATGGACAAACCATAACACAATCATTATTCTGCACCTCAGAATAGGACACAATAGATTATGCAACCACTGTCAAAAATGGTCATTTACTGCCAATATAGTTCCTAGCAGTTAATGGCAGGGTGGTCTTGAGCCTGAGGAAATAAGGCTGCCTGGCAAGTGCAGTCGCCGTGAACTGTGCAGGTTAGAGTTTTCTTTTTTCCCCCAACAGAAAAAATCCCCATTTAAGATTGGAGAATCAGCCTTGTGCACATGTGGTTTGGTGCTGCAGACAGCAGATCACATACCCCAAGACTGCCCAAAATATGACATAACTAGGCAAGCATTCTGACCTAGAGAAACAGCAGTTGAAGATGAACACAATGGGCCACTGAATGAAGTAAAAAAGACAGTGAAATTCATACAAGAGAAACTACTGCAGATATACACACATTTCAAGCAAATGAAATAAGAAGACATATGAATCAGGATCCATATCCAGAATAACTTTAACACTTCTTTAACCTTCATAAAGTATTCAGCTTTGTGCTCCTCTCTCTTTCTATGATGGCAAATGGTAATCAACTAGACAAGTTACCGAATTTCGCCTCTCAATCTCATCCTGATGCGCAGCCAGATGTGAATTGACAAAGCACAGTGAGGTATTATGTAAAGTCATTCTGACAGACACTCCGCCTTTGTTACCCTGTGGAATCAAACAACAACACAAACAGTTATACAGCAACATAAACATACTGACACATACACTACTGCATGACAACATATGCTGATACATGTTATGTCATAGAATGCTACATAATCATGTCATTAAAATATCTGATTCAAAAAGCTCAGCAGGACGTATCAAAATGACAGAGCATCCGATTGCAAAACAACTTTTATTTCAGTTAGTTAGTCGACAGATCATCCTCATTGCACATAACAATTCAGTCCATAAGTGCTCGGATCCCCTCCTCAGTAAATCCCGCAGCGTGTAGTGGCTCACGACACCAGCTCTGTGTTGGTTTATTAATCTTCTTTGGTTTCCTGCATAATGTTCTTGTTTGGCCAAATCTCTTTTAACTTGCTGTTCTCACAGTCTGACTATGGCTGTAGATTCAGTCATCACTTGGTTCTGGCAAACTTCTCATAGAGCATTCAGTATATTAGCCTGGTCCATGGCACATCCACCCTCCACAGTAGCCTTACCTGCAAGCCTATCAGCCTGCTCATTTCCTTGTACACCCACATGCCCTGGCAGGAAAATGAAACTAATCTTTGCCAGCCATAACCCTCCAGAAACAACAACCACTGATAATGGGAACTTTTATTTTACACGATCATAGTTCCTATGGCCGGTATCCCTGGCTGAGGGGTTTGCAGCTTTCTCCGTAACCCCAAATACTCTCGTGGTTGAGGGGGGGGGGGGGGGAGAGTTCCTATGGACTTTTCTCAGCAATATAACAATATACATTTGCCTGGGCTACATGTGCCGGGAGCCATGGTGTTTCAGTGGTTAGCACTCTGGCCTGCTGGTCCAGTAGTCATGCGTCTGAATCCTTATGAAGGCTGATTGTTAAAATCCTGGGAAGTAAAGGGGGTCGGCATGATACAGACACAGCCATTGAGTCTACACATCTGGGGATGGCACCATTTACCCAATACACCTGATAGTATGAACAGAATCCCTTTTAGGTAGTTATTTTAGTGCATTTTCTTGGTCCATTTTTATTTGCTTGCTGATGAAGGCTTATTGTAAGATTGTCCTCTATTTTGGTGATGTAGAACCAGCCTTCTATGTTTCTTATTTGTTTATATTCACTGCATTGACATAATTTTATTGCAGTTAATCTCTATGTAATGTTTTACTTTTGGTAGTCCAATGTTGCTGAGTTGTCCAGTCCAAAGCTGCTGAGTTGTCCACTCTTGGAAGCTCAAAACTGCTGAGTTGCCTACTCCTGCTAGTACAAGCCTGCTGGGTTGTTTACTCTTGGTAGTACAAGCCTGCTGAGATGTCCACTCTTGGAAGCTCAAAACTGCAGCTACCTACTCTTGGTAGTACAAGCCTGCTGAGTTGACTACTCTTGGTAATACAAGCCTGCTAAGTTGACTACTCTTGGTAATACAAGCCTGCTGAGTTGTTTACTCTTGGTCATACAAGCCTGCTGAGTTGTTTACTCTTGGTCATACAAGCCTGCTGAGTTGTTTACTCTTGGTCATACAAGCCTGCTGAGTTGTTTACTCTTGGTCATACAAGCCTGCTGAGTTGACTACTCTTGGTCGTACAAGTCTGCTGAGTTGTTCACTCTTGGTCATACAAGCCTGCTGAGTTGTTTACTCTTGGTAATATAGTGCAGCTGAGTTGTTGGCTTTTGGCAAGGCAACTGTTATGTCCTAAGATCAGGCTGCAGGAACCTAACAATGTTAAGCTGAGCTGTAGGTTTCCCTTCCTATTATAATAAATGCCTGATGCCAGAGCTTCTTGTGAAGTCATTAATTATTTAGTGCTTTCTAGTCTAAGCAGCCGGCTTCGTGGCTTAGAGGTTATGACTTTTCTCCGTAATCTCGTATACTCTCGTGGGTTAACGTGATGACGGTAAGAATCAGCGGTGGTTCAAATCGCATCAATAACTTACGGGGTATGTGAGCCGGCCGCTCAGAAAGCAATGGCAAACTACTGAGCGTAATCTTGCCAAGAAATCAACATACAGCTGAAAGATGCTGGTGTTGACAGCAATGTCCTGTAAAGGATATGCCCCCCCCCCAAAAAAAAAAGTCTAAGCAATTTACGAGTGTATTTGTATTTAAACACAGATGGCTACCAGTGTGGGTGGAAAAGAGAGTTAATCATTCTTCAGGAATCCCTGTGCAGTCGACATGTCATAAAACATCAAATTCTGCCATCACGGAACAATTGCTTAATAGCAATCATAGAATTAACAAGCAAAACACATTTTGTACACTATATTCAAACAACAATAATCGATTGCGAAATGTATCGAAGCATTATCAATTTGGTGATTCCAGCTGTTGCTATGCAAACAGAAGGACTTCCTGTTAAATCTTAGACTTCTGTGGGGGAAAACATTCAAATAATATCAGTGACTATGTACTTAATATTTCAACCAAAGTATTATTTGTTTATTAATTTTATATGACATATAACTCCGCAGTATAACATGACAAGATGCAGTGAAATATTCCAGGCAAGGAAATGTGCAATATTTTGTTGTGACTGTGTTTAAATTCACTAAGGGAATACATTGTTTAAAATTTTATATACGTATTGTTAAGAAACCTAAGCTAAGAAGACCAATAACCAAGTACTGCAAGAGGTCAATCACAAAGACATCTGATAACCCACATCAGGGCAGGACAGTCATTATGTTTGGCCGCGTAAAGATACCAGAGGATCTAGAGAAGGTTGTGATAGCTGAGAAAATCAAGGGTGTTAGAGACAAGTGGGAGAAAATGTTGAATGGTTAGACAGAGTAGCACAGAGAAGATTGGGAGTTGAGTTGTTTTGAGTTGAGCTAAGAACCAACATCACTGCATTCAGGACATTCCAACATATGCTCCGTCCCCTCGTTCAATAGCCAGCAAAGAGTCATACTACTAATCGTTCAAGCTGCCATCTGACTGACAGTTCTCCTGATCTTCCCTCTCAGTTTTGAAATTTGTCCAGAACCCATGTCATATCATTCTCTCCACATATGGGTTCTTAGTCTGCTCCCCTGCTTTCTCCCCCTGGTCCCACAAGTGCCCGACCACCTCTTCCTTGTCCATAGGTAATCTACCACCAGGAGGTGCATCCCGGCCAGCCTATCAGCCTGTTCATTCCCCTACACTCTCGCATGACCAGGGCAGAAAATCCCTACAATTCTCACAATCTGTGACCTCTGAAGTGAGGCAAGCCATTCTACATGAATCATTCCTTTCTCTATGTTACTAAGCATATTCTGTTTAGTCCGTAATGAAAACAATGTGTAATGCAGCAGTCTCTTCCAACCATTGGAAGGCTGCTGTTATTGCTTTCACCTCCATTCTCATGCTGGAGGTCGTAGTCTCATATGCCAGACTATCCTTTTGTAAGTATTGTCCATTAGCCTTCGCAATGAAACTCCAGCCACTGACCCATCGGTGTGGATCACTCTCTCACCTTGATGTATATGTTACTTTGTATCAGTTGTTTTACCTCAAACACTGTGCGGTCTGCCGCCCATTCTCTGCACTCATGACCCAGTGTTACTATAACTTTGTGCCAGTCGGACATGTCTTCCGGTACTTTAACCTATTCTTTTTCACGATTGATGTTCTCTATTTCACACACCTGGCTTATAGATATTTCTGCCTGTGCCATCCAAGGCCTGGCTCTTCTCAGTCCATGACCCTTGACCATATCCATGGCTTCATGCAGGGAGTGATCCCTATCCGCAGCAACTCTCAGGTACCATTTGGCCTGAAGGACCCTGTGCCTGTTCGCCATTGTTGGTAGTGCCAGGATATGTCTCATGCATATAAATGGTGTGTCGTTTGAGCACCTCAGGATCACCCACATGATCACATTCTGTCTGCGCTCCAACCTTTCAAGCTGGCTCTTTGACACTGTCAGTAGTCCTAAACCATACTCAATGACAGAAATGATTAAGTGGTTCTCACAAAGGCTCCCACAAACAACCAGACCTCACCATGATTCCCATGATCCCTGTAGCCACGTTGTCGTAGTCAACATAATTGACATGCTTCATGTGCTTGGTCTGAATGAAGACGGTCAGTAACATTCCAACCAGGCGGATGGACTTCACCTGAGGAAAACATGATCATATGTTCATGTACGTGGCTTGAAAGGATGCACACATTAAACACAACATTAACGCTGACTAGTTAGAAAAGTGTGGGTTTTAACTCTAATGTCTGATATTGTGAGTTTTAAGTCAAATGTCTGATATTGTGAGTTTTAAATCAAATGTCTGATATTGTGAGTTTTAACTCTAATGTCTGATATTGTGAGTTTTAAATCAAATGTCTGATATTGTGAGTTTTAAATCAAATGTCTGATATTGTGAGTTTTAAATCAAATGTCTGATATTGTGAGTTTTAAATCAAATGTCTGATATTGTGAGTTTTAAATCAAATGTCTGATATTGTGAGTTTTAACTCTAACTGCCGATTTTGTGAGCTTTACCTCTTGTCTGAGCCCTAAGAAAGGCTTGCACCTATCCCAAACCTTTAAGCAGCAGTATAAATCTGGTGACAAGTAACAAGTTTCTCCTATCTTGGACATGTAATAACAGATAATGGCAGAAGTGAAGCAGATATCCAAAAAGACAACAGGAATGGCCCAACATGTTTTTAACAACATGAAATTAGTATTAACATCTAGAGACAACACAGTAAAAATGAGAATTGTATATTCAACACTTCTATATGGCTCGGAAGCCTGGACAATGAACAAGCAATTATAACGCCGAACAGAGGCCCAGGAGATGTGGATATACAGAAGAATATGTCATATTTCATGGAAACAAAAACAATCAAATACAAAAATTCTTGACAGACTGGGAATAAAAAGAAAGTCAATAACAGAAATTTAAAAAAAGGCAAGTGAAATATTTCAAACACATTAAAAGACATAACACACTTATAAAACGATACCGGAGGGTAAGGTTGAAGGCAAGCGAGCAAAAAATAGACAACGATACAGGTAGGAAGATAACATCAAGAGATAGATGAACAGAATGTACAATCAAGGTAAGAGACAGACAGTGTTGGAGATCCATTGCAGCCAACTTTAATTGTGGAGATGGCACCCGATTGACAAACACTGGTGTGTTGAGATCTCTTGGGATGTGCCATGTGTGGTGTATGCCATTGCACGACTGAGCTATTTTGTCTGAGATATTCTTGGGTACGTTGGTGTAACAGTTAGGTCATTACACAGACTACATGAGCATGGTTGGACATGGCAGCCCTTGTCATTCACTATGAGAGGGAGAGACTGACCACCAATTCCTCTGAGCACTCAGGCCTAGAAAATGTGATGGTTCTCACACTTCACATGCCCACTACAGGTTCCTTTTACAGGACTTGTTTTGTTGTTGTTTTTAGTTTATGCTCAAGTCTCTGATAATGCTATAGTTAAACAGATCATGGCAGATCTTAATTTTTTTTTTAAATGTCACTCCACTGTAAATCTAGTTTTGTGACTTCCCAAAAACTTACATAACTCTTGAAAAATTTATGTGGTGGTTTCCCCTTATCATCCACATAAGAAATTTACATGCTGCTTTTACAATTCGTTAAATTCTACCAGAATTATAATCTTACCAATTACAGCCTACTGCTTAAATTTGTATAGGAGTTTAGACATGAAAAAATTAACTTAATTGCGCTGGCTTTTATTCCAAATGGTTCAATATCTTTCTGCAGAGTGGCCCGCTGAAAGCATCGCATGGAGCACAAACTCTGTAGCTCCAGTGGCCACCCCCGGGAGTCTCCAAGAAAACTGTACCCGTCAACTGACGAAGTCCAGAAATAAACCCACGACCTTCAAAGCACAAGGCAGGCAGCTTAACCACATCACTATGGAGACCCGCAGCCTTCTGCTCACAATGTCTGTCAATGGATGTTTGATGTGCTTAGCAGATACATGGAACTTGCTATTTGTCTGCATGTATACATTACGTATGTAAGTGTGTATGCATGTATGTGTGTGTATATATGTATGTTTGTAATTGTATTTCTTTATGTGTTTCTATGCCTGTCTTATAACATCGAAATATGAACTGTTTATGAGTGGTGTATGTTTATAGCATTCATTTTACAATGTTTCCCTCTATTTTTTTTTCCTATGTAAATGTAACATTCATGACAGATATATAATGGTGTGCAACAGATGAATGATTGGAAGGGCTGAATATAAGACTGGCCTGCATGCCCAATTTGTGACCCATTGAAAATAAAGTTCATTTGTTGTGTAATTATCCAAGAAGGCTAGATCCAACCTAACATCCTAGGATTAAACAGTTAAACATATTTATTACTATACATGGCCAAGATCGCATGGCTAGACAGATATACAGACAGAATGATACTGACATAAATATCCACATAGCCCTTAGAGAGATGTTGAAAGTGGAGGACTTTGACAACAGTGAATCCACATGGTTGACTAGAATGAGAAACTCGGGAGTAAGGATTGGCATGGCCAGACACGAGGTACATCAGGAGAATGAGAAGCTTTGTCAACCAACATAGAACTGACACTATTAGCTGCCGGAAGCTGATGCGTATGTTGGGGAGAGGATCTGAAAACATGCCTGGAGTGCAAGGATGATACATCAATAGACAACTAACTAACAATCCACATAAGTCAACACAAATCATCAACCACCACAGTGTCTCAAATTGTGACACTAGACCAAGTGAATGACAACAAAATAAAATAAGCATTCTCAAATCTGACCTTGGTGTACGGAACTTTAGTGTTGATACATTTGGTCAGTTTCTCCAGCCATTCTGCTTCCCTCGGAGAGTCCATGAAAATAAAAGCTTCTTTACTGAGGTCAAGTTCTTGAAAACTAGAGCAAAGAAAATGAGAGAATCTATTTTGATTATTTTTTAGACAACTGCTAATTCAAGGACACAACTGTTTGTTTTTTCTGAGATAAAATACAATTTGTTGTATGTATAGATTATTATTATTGCTAGTAAAGAAAGCCCTGTAACCGATACTTTCGTTTATATCAGTGGTTCTCAACCGGTGGGGAATTCTCCCCCCCCCCCAAAGCAGGGAATTTTAGGGTGTCGGGGGGGGGGGGGGGGGGGGAATTATGATTATTTCAAGATCGCGTTAATACAAGAACCTATTATGTGATATTGTTTTTCCTTCCATTCTTTACCCTTCTGTACTTCTCGCCCTTCTGAAATTTGTTTTATAACGTAGGTAGACCAACAAATCACGTTTTGTGTAGACGTCTAGACTTGTTCTAGTATGTGTTATTAAATTTAGCTTCCATTTTTACGTCTACTCTCTCTCTCTCCATCTGTGTGTGTGTGTGTGTGTGGAGAGGAGGGGGGGGGGCCTTTTAAAGGGAGGAAATATGAAAAGGGGGGGGGGATGTCATTCTGAACATATTATGAAGGGGTGCATAGGTCAAAAAAGGTTGAGAACCACTGGTGTATATATAGTAGGCTGAGGTCAACATCACCATGTGAAAATATATACACACATATATCACATATTATAGTCAATATAAAGCACATAATAGACACACAGCACATATAGTGATATACAGCACATATGAAATGGAGCTAGGAATTGCATACAAACCCAATAGCATAAATGTCGGGGGGCTCTTTATCGACTAACAACCAGGCATTTAAATCGTCAGGTGGATTCTGGCCATTCACATTCCAAGTTCCACAAAACAATCTGTAAGACACAGAACATAACAGTTAAGACTAGCTCAGACAGACAGACAATAAGAGGTGATGACAGAGAGAGAGAGAGAGAGAGAGAGAGAGAGAGAGAGAGAGAGAGAGAGAGAG
>OY992886.1:104089494-104319494 GCA_963921405.1 Cepaea hortensis
AAAGGTGAACTTAAAAAGGCAGTGGAGTTCATACAAGAGACAACACTGCAGATATAGACACATTTCAAGCGAACGAAAGAAGACGAATTGCAACTGACAGCTGTGTAATGGTGATTATGTTTTATATTTGGCATGAAGACACAAACAATATATTACACAATTTATTGTCGGGCATATTTCGCTGTACCTCAACAGGGGCATACTACTCTTATATCCTAACTATGGAGAGCCTTATTTGGAGCTGGTAATGGTAAGCCATAATGAGAACAAACCAAGCACATGATAAATAGATCTCCTTGGGTGAGCCCTCACTTCAAGAGGTGGAATTGCATGCTGATTTAAGTAGCAATGTAGACAAAGATGGGAAACAGACAGGGATATTCAAAACAATGTTTTCCCGTTGTGAATTTGAATAACGAAGACACAAACAATAGATTGCATGATTTATTGCCTGGCATATTTCACTGCATCTCGTCAGGTACATACTGCAGAAATCGCACAACATAAACTTAAATAATTAGATAAATCCGTCAAGCTGAAATGTACAGCACACATATTCAATTTACACAATTTCAGTTATCTACCATGGTAATTTTGAAATGACTATCATGTCTTTCTGTTTACACAAAACTAATGGTGATTCTGCCATCTTTAACATGTGACCAGTTTGTGTTTTAACAGTATGTGTTTTAACACAACATGCGAAACACATTGTCCCTAACAATCACGTGACTGGTTTCTAAAATGTGCATTCCAATCAGTGACGTAAGAGGTGTGTCAGCGTGGTCCGGCTCCCAGGGTCTATGTTTAGATAGGGATATTAAAATAAGAATACTAAAGACAAGAGTACTTTCATAGCACTAGGATATCTGTGGAAGTTGAAGGAAAGTAAACTTAATACCAAACTTAGAATAGCTGTTGAATCAGTACTGACGTATGGATCAGAAACACGCAACACAACTAAAACAATTACTAATAAACTAAAACATTCATTAACTGGTGCCTCAGAATCACCAATGCAGAGTTCAAGGATAGAACTATACAACCACCAAAGAATCAAGAGGTGAGGACAAGACAATGGGCACAGGATATAACACACACTGACAACAGCTGATCAGGTCAATTTGGAAAAATATTAATTCACCGAATTGCTAACAAACCTATGACCTGGCTGGCAGGTGAGTGCCTAGTCACTATGCTACTGAAGAAAACACCCCCCCCCCCCCCCTTTCAACTAAATATGAAAGATCAAAGCTACAGAAGAACCCAGCTACAAATAGAGATAAATCCCACATCCTTTCACAGTCCATTCTCAGCATGCTGTGTGCCCCCTGAAGTGGCTCAGAAATTGCTCCAAATGTCTAAACACTACTGAATGAATCACCAAACCATGAGAAGTAGACAGTAAGTTTTACTAGAACACTTTCGCAAGTAACAAAATGGATGTTGTAGCCAAAGCCCTCATCTGCACACAAACAACAATCACAAACACCAACAGACTGACATGAAATAGTCTACATGAATATGTATAAAAGTTACTCATGTTTCCTTGCTGTGGATTGGACACATGTGTCATGGAATCCGCATGTTTGATTATAACAAAGCAGCTGATAATACTTGAAACTCTACAAGCCCAGATTATGCAATGTACATGGTTCATATACTAGCCCACATTTTGACAAGTAATGTGTGTGTTGATGTGTGGTGGAATTTCCTGTTATAAACTGATCTAAAGCAAGAAGCCTCAAATTATCATTACCAATTATGAGCCAAAATTTAATCTAAAAAATGAGTTTGTTTAAAAGGTGGTTTTTGAGACAGTAAATGAAGAGTTACAATAAATCCAACAAATGAGACATGGCGTCACAAGATTTACATCTACTAAAGTGCTGCGTGAGACTAAAATACAACTTGGACACAAGTAAACCTGCACTTAGCCACTACTGCACACAGACCGGATTATTTATGTCAGTCTGCATCGTATTTGCAGAAAAGAGTGATTGTCACATCAGCCAGTGAGTGCCGTTTGGTCAAGAAATGGGGTCTAGCACTATATTCCCGATATCCCATGATTCTTGCTCCTGTACACCCGCACTCTGTCTTTTTCTGATTAGCTTCCCTGCCAGTGCCATATGAAACAAGGATTGACTTCACTGCACCGGGTTCGATCCCATATGGCTGTTTCTTTCCACAGAGCGGTGTGCTGAAACCGTTACACTGAGCACAAACTCTGTACCTTCAGCGCTAACCTAGAGTTTATGAAAAATGCACCCATGAACTGAGTGCGAGGCAGGCGGTTAGACCACTTGGCCAGGTGGGTTCCCCAAGATAGCATCATATGTAAGAGGCAAACAAACACACACATACATGTTGACAATGGTGTTCAGAGACTCCCGGCTCTGACTGAGGCGAAAAGTGTGGTTAGGGAGAGGCAACACATCATGGAAGGACATGGCAGCCGCACGGTTGTCTTCTTCTACAAGGTCTGAAAGTTACAATACTGATGGTTACTGGCCAGCTGAAATATATTGGGGAGGGGAGGAGGCAGAGTGATAGAGAGAGTGAGTAAGAGAGAGTGAGGGAGAGAGAAGGAGAGGGAGGGAGAGAGAGGAGAGGGAAAGAGAGAGAGAGGGAGAGGAGGGAAACAGAGAGAGAGAGAGAGAGAGAGAGAGAGAGAGAGAGAGAGAGAGAGAGAGAGAGAGATTATAATATGCACAGATAGTGAAAGGAGGGGAAGGGAAGGGAAATGGATGGAGGGATGTCATGCTCGAATGTGCGCACATACAATACAGAGTGCTGATACAAAGAGACATGGAGACAAAGAGAAAATCAAAGAGACAAACATACAGAGACACTCTAAGATACAGAAGCAGACATAATTAAACAGACAAGAAAAAACAGAGAGACACTGGCACACACAGATACATTGAGACAGACACAGAGGCAGAGACACATAAAAAGACACTGAGGCAGGCAGACAGACAGACATACATACAGACGCACACACACACACTCACATGAATAAACTAAGATGAAACACTCAGACAGACACATATTTACACTGAGACAGAGACAGACACATATTCACACTGAGACAGAGATGTATTTACAATGAGACAGAGCGAGACATGTCTTTGCACTGAGACAGAGAGAGACATGTATTTACACAGAGGCAGAGATAGACAAACACAGGTATACTGAGACAGAGGTGCGTGTGCGCATGCGCACACGCACACTGAGACAGACCCCAAAAAATGACACCCTCAGAGACACACTGAGACAAACATACACAAACACAAGACATGCAGAGAGAGAGAGAGAGAGAGAGAGAGAGAGAGAGAGAGAGAGAGAGAGAGAGAGAGAGAACAGACAGAGATACATGCACAGACACACACAAGGTAAGAACACATAGAGATAGCCGAGGAAGAGAAAAACAAGGAAAAGTTAGACAAGGGAGACTAACAAAGAAATAGGTTAACAAGGGAGGCTAACAAAGAAATAGGTTAGCAAGGGAGGCTAACAAAGAAATAGGTTAGCAAGGGAGGCTAACAAAGAAAAAAAAAAAAAAAAAAGACAAACAGTTTAACTCAAAAGACACAATACGACTTGGAAAGAGAAAAAAAGCAGCCACAGTTACAGACAAGCATAGAATAACACGCAAAGAGGCAGCAAAAAAGTGAGAGCTCCTAGATTTTACATTACATCCATTTAACAAATGGATGTAAATCATGGATATCTGGTTAACGAACCTGTGGCCCTGACAACAGTGTCTGGCTGTTCTATTTTCATATGTTTGAGGGGATCAAACTCCTCGACCGACACTGTTTGCTCAGGATGTGGGCCCTTGTTATTGCCATACCTGCTCAGCCACTGGGATACTGTTGACTCACTGAAAAACTGGCTCCAAATCTGTTCTGAAATACGTAAAACAATTTTAACCAATTCTTCACAAACATCAAGAATTCTGAAATATGTGCAAAAATTCTAACTAATTCTTCAAAAACATCAACAAACACACATGAAGAATGTTGAGAAATATAGAAAGCAATTATAATCAATTCTAAAAACATCAACAACTGTGAAATGTGTGAAGCGATTATAACAAATTCTGGAGAAACATCAAGAATAAAAACATCAGATACCCGGGAAGGTAACCCAGCCAGGACAACAAATGCCTGAAGAAGTTGAGTATGTTGGCCGAAAGTTGCAAATATCGCAGCTCTGCTGTAAACAGGCACAATGCAATTACGTCTAAAACAACGTTCGGGACGACTGCAGAAGAAGAAAACATCAGATATCTGTCTCAAACTTGACAAATGTCAGACTTGAAGCCAACTGGTGAACAATATTTTCAGGACCATGTTCTCCAGAGGGCAATTATGAACAAATAAAGCTAGGAGTATGACAGAGATGTGTCTTGTCACCGGATCTCTTCTCCCTCTATAGCAAAGTAATAATGAGAGAGATCAAAGAGAAGCCAGGAAGACTAATCGGGGGGTTATAATATAAACAATATACGTTATGCAGACAACACAGTATTGCTGTGATGTCGGTTCCTAAATCAATCAATCAATCACAGTATCGGTTGTGGATAATGCAACAGATCTACAACAATTGTTGGATATTGTAGTAACAGAGAGTGCAAAGAAAGGACTCTCCTTGAATATCAAGAAAACAGTAACAACAACAAAAAAGATGACACCAAAATGTGACTTAGAAATAGAAGGGAACATTCTTGACCAAGGGGATAGTTTTAAATACCTAGGGGCATTTATAACATCAGATGGAAGATGTACAACAGAGATTAAGAGCAGTGTAGGGCAAGCTAAGGCTGCATTTGGGAAAATAAAGAGTATCCTATGCAATAAGTCACTATCATTGCATGTAAGAAAGAAAATGCTAAAGTGCTATATAGAACCTGTATTTCTGTATGACAGTGAATTTTGAAGTGTAAATGAACAAATTAGGAAGAACTTGGAGGCAACAGAGATGTGGTTCCTGAGACGATTGTTGCAAGTTCCTTGGACTGCCAGAGTAACTAATGATGATTGCCTGAAAGAGGCTAATGAAACTAGAATATTATATTTAAGAATAAGAAAGAGACAAACAGCTTTCTTTGGTCATGTGATGAGAAGAGAGGCATTGGAGAACATCACGACAACTGGAAAGATCGAGAGGAAGAGAGGCGGAGGCAGACCAAGAAAAACGATGCTGGATGGATTGAGAAGGTGGCAGTAGAGTTGATCCAGAAAACCAAAGATCGAGATCTGTGGAGAGCCATGGACGCCTACGCCAGCTGGCAGGGCACTTGATGATGATGAACACTGGAATAATATATGTAACACTGGAATAATATATGTAACATTGGAATAATATATGTAACATTGGAATAATATATTAACATTGGAATAATATATGTAACATTGGAATAATATATGTATCATTGGAATAATATATGTAACACTGGAATAATATATGTAACACTGGAATAATATATGTAACACTGGAATAATATATGTAACACTGGAATAATATATGTAACACTGGAATAATATATGTAACACTGGAATAATATATGTAACACTGGAATAATATATGTAACACTGGAATAATATATGTAACACTGGAATAATATATGTAACACTGGAATAATATATGTAACACTGGAATAATATATGTAACACTGGAATAATATATGTAACACTGGAATAATATATGTAACACTGGAATAATATATGTAACACTGGAATAATATATGTAACACTGGAATAATATATGTAACACTGGAATAACAGTTAACATTGAAATAATACAGGCAACACTGGAATAACACAGGTAACACTGGATTAACAAGGTAACACTTTAAAAAAAATAAAGACAGCAGAGAACTGAAATGGAGCAACTTCTGCTACGCCATGCTCCAAGAGAACCTAAAGGTAAAAGGATGATGATGTAAAATGACTACAAGATTGTGGTAACCCACTGAGACATCACTTACTGGCTTTGGACCTCCTGATGATTTCTGTCAGAAACTCGGTGGTGGAGTCCAGGCGAGGCATTTCCAGTAAGACTTGCTGGTTGGTAGTCGTCAAATGGAGGTGCAAATCCACTTGGAAAAACAATATTAGCAGATTAGTCTACAGTGTGCAAGTCAGATTAGTCAGTTCACAGTGTACAGGGCACAACTCAGATTAGTCAGTCTACACTGTATAGGTCACCAATAAAGTGAAAATTTGACAACCAATAAATAAACACACAAACAAAGACACAGAAGTAATTATGAAAAGATCATATGCTATTTTTTTCCTTCAAATGAACAACAAATGTGTATGTTATAGAAAACCAACAATTATACAAGTCATGAACTACCAACAAAAGTACAACTTATTATTACAATAAAATGTTTTACAGTTCACCAGTTAAGCATATATTAGATCACTAGCAATGAAAATGTAGGCCTTGAGTCCACCAGAATAAACATGTCACAAAGAGAAAAATAAAAAAACATCAACAAAGGTAAATCATAAAGATAACTAAACACATAACAATGTGTGAATTAAACACAATACAATGTGTGAACTAAACACAATACAATATGTGAACTAACCACAATACAACATATGAACTAACCACAATACAACATATGAACTAAACACAATACAACATATGAACTAAACACAATACAACATATGAACAAACACAATACAACATATGAACTAAACACAATACAACATATGAACTAAACACAGTACAACATATGAACTAAACATAATACAACATATGAACTAAACATAATACAATGTGTGAACTAAACACAATACAATGTGTGAACTAAACACAATACAACATATGAACTAAACACAATACAACATGTAAACTAAACATAATACAATGTGTGAACTAAATTCAGCACAATCTCATTGGGATTAATTAATGTAAGTGGGATTGATTATCTATATATTTTCATCAAGTAATAATAATACACCAATCACCAAGCCAAGTATTACTTGTCTTGTCTTTCCTCTCGTGCCTAAGGTGGCGCATAGGGCAGAAGTCGTGGCTCTCTATGTTTGTGCGAAGCGTCAAACATTTGGAGCCAAAAATCTGATTCTGTAACAGCTGCGAGTTTTATGATGGCGGATTGTCAAGCCGCCGATCAATCGTCTTTAGTCAAGTATTACACACTAACAGAAATGCATGTCATAGAAAGTCTGCAAATATCTAGGACAGGAGTCACCAATAAAAGTTGTAGTCAACAAAAATGTATAAGCCAGCACAAGTTCCAAGTATAAGGCAACATTAAAAGAAAAAGCTGTAAGTTACAAAGGAATAAAGATGCTGTCTGCACTGCACATTTTGGTGCTGCTCCTGTCAGATTTATGATATTTTATAAAGCAGATGCCCACTTTAAATTATGCAGAATACAGATAAATAGTTAGTCGTTAGTCGCGGTTCCAACTTCACTGCAAAGTGTCACCCTATAATGCTCTGTTCCTGTGCCAGTGAATATCACACAAAATGCTCCTCACTTATTATCTCATCTTGAGGTGTCGAGGTGAAGCATAGACAGCGGGGAAAGTGCCCGTTTATGGGCTTCATGTATCGATATTCCCATGACCCCTGTTATTCCCTCTGTCCATCGTTTACATGGTCGGCCTCTTCTTCTGCTTCCATTTGGTCTGTACATTTTTGTTTGTTGTGGTATACTGTTAGTTGGTAATAAAGTTACACGGCCAAACCATTTAACTTGCTGTTTTCTGATGAATTCTAGTGCTGCTATAACTCCTACTTTAGTCCCGATTTCTTCATTTCTGATTTTCTCTCTTCATGATACACTGAGTATTCTCAGGAATCTCATTTCTGTTGTGAAATTTTTCTTTTCACTTTTTCTGGCATTTTCCAGGTTTGGCATTGGTAGCATAGAGTTGGTAGGAAGATTGTGTTGTAGAATACTTTTTTAGTATTTATTGATACATGTTTGTTCTTTAGTATTGGTGCCATTGGTCCAATGAGTTGGTTTGCATTATTGCATCAATTTTCAATCTCATCTTCTGATTTGCTATTAGATGATATTGATTGATTGATTGATTGATTTAGGAACCGACATCACAGCATTCGGGACATTCCCATAAGCGCTCCGTCCCCATCCTCAGCAGCCAGCGAAGAGTTCCAACACTAATAGATGATATTTTACTTCCTAAGTACTTAGTTAGTTAGTTAGTTAGTCGAGGTTCCAACTTCACGGCAACGGGATGTCCCCATTATGCTTTTTTCCTGTGCCAGTGAATATCACACAATATGCTCCCCACTGTCCAATGTAAAAAGTGGAATAGACAGGAGTCTCGGCAATCCAACAGCCCGCACAGGTACACTGAGCATAATGCCGCTGCCAGAATGCCAACACAAAATTAATCCACGAAAACCAGTTCATCATCGATGGACTCTGCAGTCACCAGAAAGACCTCACTGACCCGGGTTTTCTCACACGGCTCGGTCTTTTACCGCATGATGACCAGCCGAAAGTGTTGCATAAAGCATGAACTCCGCAGCTTCAGCGCCAACTCCCGGGAGTCTCCTGAAAAATGCACTCGTGAACCGAAAAGGCAAATCAGTCTGTTCAGCAACAGCCAGTAGCCATTGTTCCGAACATGCAGGTCACTGTACAGGACAGATGTAAAAAGTATTCCCCGCAAATTTCACAGCTCACAGTGTCACCCATGCACTCACTCAGTAGCAGGGCGACGGAACCATGTACTACCAGTTTAACATGAGGAAAATGCGATTGCAAACCGTAGCTGCAAGCATAAACGTGCCACAGACCTTAACGGTTCAATGCCTAATCGCCATGCTGGCAACCAGAAGTCTAAGTACTTGAAGCACTTTACTTGTTTCAGGAGATCTTCTAGATGAATCTTTATGCTGTTCCATGTAAAAATCAGAACAGACAACATTCCCGACAAACCAACAGCATGCTCCGGCATACATATGTAAGGCTGCTGGCAACACAACAGTCCGAAACTAAAATTACAGTTCATTGCCAATGGAAGCGGCAGTCACTAGAAAACCAGCAGTTACACACACATTTCTGCATAAGACACAGCCAGCTAGTTCTGCAACAGCTCATACATCGAGAATGTATTAGATGAAGCATCTTATACTAGTCATGAAGACTATTCTACACACACGCTCTCAGTATATGAGTGAGTGGTGCATTCAACAACATCTTCACCTACATCTATATAAGCATGAGCGATAGACCACGCCTGAGTAGCGTGTAACCTCTCCATCATGCTTGCATCAATATCCAGTGTGCATGCTCAAACGAGCCAAGCATACTACCATGTCAGGTGTGAGGGTATATATACCAACACAATCAAATCGGGACCACCCCACACTCATGGCAGTGCTCTACTGTACAATCACCTGCCTGCCAACCGTCTAAACATGTCAGTTTGGATTGGTTGAGTTTAAAAGAGCTGTCTGTGCTCCATTGGAGTGGTTGCTGAATCTTCTGGGAGATTGAGTTTTAAGTCATAAGTCCAAAGACAGAGTTTTAACTCATTAATCCAAAGGCTGCTTTTTTTTAACTCATTAGTCCGAAGACTGAATTTTTAAGTCATAAGTCTGAAGACTGAGTTTCAACTCATAAGTCCAATGCATTTACATTCAGGTCTTTTGAGATTGGCAATAGGATGACATCTACTGGAGTCTGGTTGGACTGCATAGTATTAGGCCCAGGTTGGTACTGTTTCCACCACATGTTTTAAGTATTCCAGTCAACAGACTCCATCCAAATCAGCATCCTGTGCCATGCCAATTAGTGTGGGTGATCATGGTTCACTATATAACATGATCACCAGCCTTGGATCAAGTCTGTTGTCTTGTTCTGATTACACCATATGGTCAAGTCATCCAGGATTTTATCTCTTTGGCTTCCCCTTCCTTGCTCCTTTCCCATATAATTTGGTAGTTTTATTTCTCCTCATAATGTGCCTAAAGTCTTGACTGATACATTTATTTTCTCTAATTAATTTACGATAATTTTTTTCCTATTTGTTTCTAGGAGGACTTTCTCGTGCGTTTATCTGTCTGTTCATTGTATTCTTTGCAATGTCCACAGAAACCACATTGCCTCTGGATGCTTCTCAGCTTGTCTCCAACCCAATACCTAGAAGGATCTCTATTGGTTAAACTCATGAAGTGTTTAAAGCACCTCTCTCCGATGCCACAAGGAGGACTGACAACAGTACTCTGTAGCACCAACAAGGATTCAATCGTGTGCAGAGAAGAATTAAACATTTTATAAATATTTATTATAATATGCAAGCTCCTTGCCATTTAAATACAGCCAGAACAGTGGCCTTATTGCCTACTTATCAGTGTTGTATAATGTATATGGAGCATTCAAGAAAACAAAAACTGTGCCATAAGATAGTACGATAAACACACAGCAAATATGGTTCATGCAAACAAACATGCTTCAGTCTACATGGAGCAAACAAGCAGTGTTAGACTGCTTACAATTCTGCAGAGAGTAGTGTGTTAAGGGACATTCACGAACAAACTTATGCTTAAATCTGTCCACCCAGAATATATTTTAACTTGAAATCAGTCGTCTAGAATGGGCTCTAATTATAGCTTATTTTCTGAGGTAGAACGGGGCAGAGTTCATGGAGAAATGATAGTCGCCACCTGAAGCAGCAGGAGTCAACTATTTCTCTTTTAGACACCTGGTACTTTCAAGTAATGAATGCATTTGTGCACACAGTTGACCTAATAACTAACTGTATTGGACAACAGCCAAAGTGGCAACTGTCCTAGAGGTAGGTAGTACTACAGCCGGGTGTGTCAGGCTTTCATATACCCTAGGCCATGACATACGAGCTGTGTTGTCCAGTTCCCTTCCTCAGCACTTATTCTTCTCAGACAACTCCCAGAAAACCATCTGGTATCTATTGTGATGAGACTGGGTTGACCCCAGAGTCATTCAGGTTGGAAACAAAATAATCTTGCCTGTAGTGGGGTTGGCAGGCCAGCAAGCTAACCACTATGCCACTGTAACTCCCTGTGGTGCGGAGTGGGTAAATATAAATACCATCTGGGACAGAAAGGGCTTATTTTAAGCCGTGGATATTTCAGATCACATTCCTAGCAGCTCAGAACAATGCAAACATTCACAGTTGGCTACATCTGTTTGTCCCAGGTCGGGGTGTTTGCTGGCCCAAACAGTGGTCTTGGGTCCAACAATCAATGGCAGCAAGATTTGATCATTGTCCAGCCAGTAGAGCTTTGGGTGTCGCAGCAGCGCATTGGCTAGCAGGCCTCCCTGCAGGCCCAGTGAAATGCGTTCAAATCTCTAACAAGGTTGGGGATCTAAACAAAACTGACCTATCTTGGACACATAATAACAGATAATGGCAGAAGTGAAATAGAAACAAAAAAGAGAATAGGAATGGCCAAAAATGCTTTCAACGGCATGAAATCAGTATTAACATCTAGAGAGATTAATAACGCATTAAAAATGAGAATTGTCAAATGCTAAGCATATTAAACGCTACTGTATGGCACAAAAAAGTCGAATAGAGGTCCTGGAGATGTGGATATACAGACGAATATGTCGTATTTCATGGAAACAAAAACAATCAAATGCAGAGATTCTAGAAAAACTGGGAATGAAGAGTTGATGAAAGAAATAAAGAGGAGGCAAGTGACATATTTTGGCCACGTTAAAAGACATGATACTCTTATAAAAACCATACTGGAGGCAAGGTTGAGGGCAAGCGAGCCAGAGGTAGACAAAAACATAAGTGGGAAGATAACATCAAGAGACAGACAGAATGTACAGTCAAGGCGAGAGACAGACAGTGTTGGAGATCCACTGCAGCCAACCTTCATTGTGGAGACGGCACCTGATTAATTGACCAAAGCTCCCAGGTTGACCCAGCCAAAAATTGGTACTAGAAGATGTTCTGGGACGTAAAGGCAGTCACAGTTGACAAGGGACTTCTTGAGTTATAGGTGAACATACTTTAGGGTCATGAAGGCTGCTTTTGGTTGATGCAAACTTCATTCATTTTACTGTGTGAACTGTGATGACTTTATAAAATAAGGAAAGGGTGGTTCCCTTCTGTTCCTTGGGCAGTGGATCAGACACTTAGTCTTCTCAGACAAGGGCAAAAAACTTGGGGGACTGTGTGCAGAAGTTGGAAATCAAAGATAAGAGGCCAAATAGAATGCTCCCAGGTTAAATACAAATGCCATAAAATAAATAATGATAGCATGTGATTCTGGTATACACACACGGGATCTCACCAATTTCTACAGAGTTCTTGTACTGTGCTAAGATTCTCAGTGTGTGATCTATGAAAGGAGACTGGAGCACTTATGGATCTATCCATGTGCAATGAAAGTGATCTTTAACCAAGACCCTAATTTACGTTTAGTAGTTTGCCATTGCTTTCTGAACAACTGATGCTCATACCATTGTATGAAAATCAACACAAGGCAGTCTGCTTCCAAATCGTCTGCAGCTGTGTTTTGAATGTGGTATGCAGAATTACGAGTCATGTTCGCAACACCAAATTGTCTGCAGTTGTGTTTCGAATATGGTATGCGGGATTGCAAATGTCGTTCACAACACCTTTGCCACAGCAAAGGCACTTTTTTAAACTAAAGAAAGGTGGACATCATTCACTAACGGCACTCCGAGGCTTGAATATTCCAGAAGAAATATTAATAGGTTATATGCCTATGTGAACCTGAGATCAATCGGACATGTTTAATTTAACATATGAATACATGACGTTAACTGCATACCTCCTGGCTGTTTGTCTTGTCTTGGAGGAGCTTCTGTGGGGGAAATAAATTCAGTGTCAAATCTCAAAGAGCACTGTAAGACAAGGTTGAGGTAGAACAGTGGTTAATGAACTACTGGAATGTTGCAAGCACTAGAGCACTAGCAGAACCCTGCATTAGATCAATCAATTTTTGCTGGCAAGTTTTCTCATTTTGATGCCTTGCTTTGTCAGAGGTGATTCTTTGTGGCTCTGGACTGCCGAGGGGTTTGTAACATGGGCACCATGCACATGGGTCCTAGGGGTTGTTCACATTTATGTGCTAGTTATCTGATCCGCTATCCGGGGATAGCATAACATGGTGGTGGGGGGAGGGGGAATAGCCAAAGGCTCGTAGCCAACTTTACCAGATGCTATCAGTTTTCCAAGGTTTTCTTGTCAATTTCAATTAGCTGCCAAACAACTGCTTTCACAGACGTATGTGTATGTGTGTGTGTGAGAGAGAGAGAGAGAGAGAGAGAGAGAAAGAGAGAGAGAGAAAGAGAGAGAGAAAGAGAGAGAGAAAGAGAGAGAGAGAGAGGACACACACACATAGAGAGAGATAGAGGAAACACACCACAGAGGACAGAGAGAGAGAGAGAGAGAGAGAGAGAGAGAGAGAGAGAGAGAGAGAGAACGAATGAACAAACAAACGGATGAACGAACGAACAGACTTTATTTTCAAAGGGTAACAAATTGGGCTCGCAGGCCCGTCTCACATTCGGCCCTTCCAATCACTCATCTTTTGCTGAGAGAGAGAGAGAGAGAGAGAGAGAGAGAGAGAGAGAGAGAGAGAGAGAGAGAGAGAGAGACAGAGAGACAGACAGACAGACAGACAGACAGACAGAGAGGTGTATGTATTATAATCATCAAGTGCCTTGCCAACTTCTGCAGGTGATCATTTCAGTTCCGTTCAGATTGTCATCACTGCACTGTGGACACATCCACCGGTGCTCCACCTCTATCAGCGCGCAGTGACTACCTGCATCTTTCTTAGTGGACAGACAATATTTTTCTCACACACTTGAGGCGCTGCTCCTCCCTGTCCACACCAAAAGCCCAAATACTGTACCAACACTAACAATGCTGTAAGAACGCAGTCAATGATGGCAAGATCAGGTGATAAAACACATCCTCGTCTAACTCCTCTTTCATTTACTCTGAATTCCCCAAGTTCTCCTTCGTATCTGATGACAGCTTCACGCTCACACTAAAAGTTAGTTGCATCTCCTTTACAGAACATTGCAGTCAACCCCAGCATGTACTGGCTGTTAGTGATTTACAGGGCAAGTTTTACTTTCAGTAATTTGCCTTTGCTTTCTTCTTCTTCTTCTTCTTCTTTCGTTCGTTTGAAATATGTCTACAACTGCAATGTTGTCTCTTGTATGAATCTAAAGTGTTCATGCTCATAGCATTTAAATAAATGCAAGGCAATTTGCTTCCAAATCAACTGTGGCAGATTTCTATCACTCCAAATGGTATGTCAGGGAACTGTAAATACTGCATTCACCAACCCCTTGGCCACAATGGCTGACTATCCCTTATTTTCCCCAAGATCTTCACCACATATACTAAGTTCACACAAAATGTTGACAAGGTTTCACTCTGTCAAAATCTTTTGAATTGTCTACAAAATGCACAAAAAAGGTGGGCAATAGCACAGTATGTGTTAGGCAATTGAAAATGCATAAAAATGTGGGCAATAATAGCACGGTATGCTTCGCCTCTCTCTTCAAAAGTCACTGAAAAGTGATTGCTAATTATTCCAGTAGCAGTTTGATGAACAGTCCACCAGGTTTTTCCGCACTCGCTTTGACAATCACCTAAATTCTCTACTCACTCTATTCTGAGCTAGTCTGTCCAGATATAGATACTCCATCTGTTCAACTGCACTCTCTACCTGATCCGAGAGACATTACATTTATCTTCAAGTAGCTCTCTACCCAGAGGGTCAGCAGCAGCAGCAGCTAATCTATCAGCCTGTTCATTGCCCCACACACCTGCATGCCTCATGCAAACATCCCTTATGTAATTGCAGTCTGTCTATTAATTTAGCGTTACAAGCCACCCTATTTGGAACATGCCAGTTTCATCTTTTGGAAATAAACTGTGAGAGTTTACTGCAAATGTCTGGAGCTGCAGCCCTCCAACCAACACAGAAGCCACAAACATTATGTTGCATGATTTATTGCCTGGCATATTTCACTGAATCTTGTCTGGTGCATTCCAGTCAGTTTTATGTAAAAAGAAATAGTTTGTATAAAATCTGAAACACATTCAAACAATACCTGTGACCGTGTGCTTCAGCTAAAGTATTATTCATGGTCCTCAGATGACTGAGAAGAATAAAGGAAAATATGTAGCTCTCAGCATAGAGGCTGTGTCAGCTCGGACAAGCAAACAGTGCAGAAATAGCAGGCTTAACAGCAGTTTGTTGAGGACTGTGTAAGTGTTGTGGTTTATGGGTTTTGTGTACTGCATATTTTTTTTTTCAGATATAAAGAAAGCAGTCAGCATGGCCGAATGAAGAGAAACACTCGCTCTTAAACTTCCGGTACGCTGATGGTGAGGTGGCGCATCCAATCCATACTCCGGCATTAAACTGAATATAAACGGTGTCTTCTCATTTACAAAGCAATGGCAAACTCATCATCACTATATGCCTTGCTGATAAGCATGGGAGGTCATGTTTCGCCATCTCACATGATCACCAGAGTCATGGATCAGCTCTGTATTCTTGTCTCGACCATACAACATGGCCATGACACCCAGGTATTTACTTCTCTGCCTTTCTCTTTTTCTTTTCCCCTCAATCTTGCAATTTGCCAACAAAATCTCCAATTTATTTCATCTCATAACGTGTCCAAAATATTTTGACTGCCTACACCAAATTTCTCTAATCAATGTATGGTTTTCATTTGCTTCTTGTAGGACTTGCTCATTTTTTTTTTTTTTGGTCTGCCCGTGGTATTCTTTGCATTTTCCTCAGAAACCACATTTCCACAGCCATCAGATGTTTTTCAGCCAGTCTGCTCATTGCCCAAGTTTCACATCTATACAAAAGAACAGGTTCTATGTAGCACACCTTAACGTCCTGTAGTAGTTAGTAGTAGTAGTAGTTAGTAGTAGTAGTTAGTAGTAGTTAGTAGTTAGTAGTAGTAGTAGTAGTAGTAGTAGTAGTTAGTAGTAGTTAGTAGTAGTAGTAGTAGTAGTTAGTAGTAGTAGTAGTAGTAGTAGTAGTTAGTAGTAGTAGTAGTTAGTAGTAGTAGTAGTAGTAGTTAGTAGTAGTAGTAGTAGTAGTAGTAGTAGTAGTAGTAGTAGTAGTAGTAGTAGTAGTAGTAGTAGTAGTGCAAGAGGTCAAATCTAACAGACATTGGATTACCCACACCAGGACAAACTATCGCCATCTTCTGGGCACGCTATGAGATCACAGTGTCTGGGGGTAAGATGAGACAATACAATAATAGGAAAGATGGAGGATGTTAGAGTTAGTAGAGATAGATGGAGAAAATTCTGGACTGCTTGACACGGAAGCACGGGAGATGCTCGTTGTCGAACTTATTAACAACACAGAGGACATTTGTTTGTGGAAGAACATGAACGATTGCACCACTCGGCGTGACCCATGTTGATGATGATGATGACGTTTTAGTCCAACGTGTACAGTGTTAGAGTTACTAACTTGATGAACTGCCGACACTGCATGTAATACCACATTTACGATTCTGGTGGATACGACAAACAGAGTTTAGACCTCGGAATATGCTTCTCATCGTTGTCAAATTCTTTCCGTGCCTGTAATTCACATGAACAATTCAAATACCGTGCGCGGTCAACATATTCTCCAGCTGTCGTCGCTGTAGACACACAACCTTTGTACGTTGTTTTCAACAATAACGGCTTTCTTCTTCGCACCAGAATACATGCTTTCCAGTGCCGACACGTCCAACGGGTTTCCCCAGAAATTGCGTTTCACGTTCTTCATCTTAATTGTATGCCCATTGGGGATACGACATGAACCACCTCAAGCCAAGCAAACGATTATCTAGCTATCTCAAGCCAAGCAAAAGATGTATCTAGCTATCTCCTGCAGCGATCTCTATTACCTTCAGGTATAATTCTTGGCTACGTGGCATGGTCGAGACAGAAACACGTAGCTCATCCACGACTCTGGTGATCGAGTGACATGGAGAAACATGACCGCCCACGCTTTTCGGCATGGCACATGATGGATGGATGGATAATCCGCCTCTGTCTTTAATTATCCCCCCACTTCCGCTAGTTAGTTCGCCGTGTGGGTTTCAGGCAAGCGATTCTTTAGTTATACTATATTCAGACGTTCTCAGTCTGTGCCCCATCCAGCGCCAGCGTGTTTCCTCGGCTTTTGATTCACTGGAAAATGTCTAGTTCTCGCCATGAGCTCCACATCGGTGATTCTGTCATACCAGTTTATTCACATTATTCTGCGCAGGCACCAATTAATGAATGTGTGCAATTTATCAGAGATTTCGTTATTCATTGCCCATGCTTGTGATCCACACAGTAGTACCGATTTAACATTCATTCAGTAGCATGTCCTTTGCAGAACCTCGCTCCCATAACAACCTTCCGGAAAACCTCTCGATCATAAGCAAGATGTCCCGCATCCAATACAACCATGTGGAGACCATCGGCAACATCCTGCACCCATCTTCTTTTTGGCCTTCTTCTTCCTCTCTTCCCAGGCATATATCCTCCATTATTGTTCTCTCCAAACTTTCATAACGTTTCAAGTGACCAAAATATTTCAATTTTCTTTGTTTTAATTTAACATTGGAGTGAAATATTTTATGTTTGGTGCTAAGTTTAACTTCTGACTTCCACAATTTTCCCTGTGCAATGAAAGATCCTTTTGCCGTTTGTATTATTTTAAGACCTTTACCTGTTCCCCTAGCTTTGTCTACATTGTCACAGAAGATAGCATAATAGGCAGAGAAATCGAAATCAGGTGTCAAAAAGCAAGTGCGCTTATATATCAACTATCACTCATACTGAAACATCCCATGTAACCCGTGTCCGCAAAACGAAAGATAAGATAGCAGAATAGGCAGAGAAATCGAAATCAGGTGTCAAAAAGTAAGTGTGCTTATATATCAACTATCACACATACTGAAACATCCTATTTACACATGTTCGCAAAACGACAGATCATAAACAGCATATTCACACCAACCCTATACTAGCAATAGCAATGTCAAACTTGAACATGATCCAAAACCACACTTACGCAAAATCAACACCTGCGAGATGAGATGAGTGAGGAGATCTGCCAACTTAACTATCCGAGACCGAGTAAGAAATGAATGTTTCCAGAAAAAGGGCAGGATCAACACCTCGTGCCACATATATTAAAAGACAGAAGATCAAACTGTTGCTTTCCTTGCATTTGTTCATACTGGCGTCTAAAAATGAACGAAGAGGAGGTAGAACTGATTCGGCCATCTCACTAAAATACAACACCACCAGCTACCAGCAGTGGCGCCACATCAAAGACAATCTGATACGAGAGCAAGGGGACGTCCGAGAAGAAGATCGATTGACGTCAAATATTCCTCCCCCGACGCTTGACGGCTAAAGTAGAAGATGATGATGATGACACATTCAACAAGAGATGCAGAGTGGAATCTCGTAGCAATGGATGTAGGGGTCACGGCCTTTATTAATGATAACTGTAATGACGATAATGCAGTTGTAAAAACTGACGAGAACCGGTTGTTTGGCAGCAAAGTGTATATGACCTCACAAGGCAGCATTTTTAAAGAAACCTGCAATGCTTTCACAAGCTTTATGGCAGTGGTTCTCAACCGGTGGGGGAGGGGGGGGGGGTGATTTTAGGGTTTCCAGGGGAGGGAGGATTAAGACCACAGATTGGTAGACTCAAACTGGCTTCAGGAGCACACAAAAGCCGATCGTCCCTCTTTCTTGAAGTATGTGTCAGCGAATGGGTGTGTGCTTTTATTTTATATGCATATGTATGTATGTATGTATGTATGTATATATATATATATGTGTGTGTGTGTGTGCGCTCGTGCGTGTCTGTGTGTGTGTGTAAGGGTGGGGGGGGGTGACATTTAGGAAAGGGGAAATGACATTCTGAATATATGGTGAAAGGGTGCATGGGCCCAAAAAGGTTGAGAACCACTGCTTTATAGCAATGGAAGTGTTGGCAGCAACATGACATATCGCTGGCTTGAGTCGCAAGACGTTCACGCATGCTTGCATAATAAGCGATTCATTAACTACAATGCGGAAATGTGACACAGATCTCGCGCACAGGTATTGAATCAAATCGCCGTAGAGGTCTTCAGATCGACAAGTCAATTTATATTCATATCAGGAGATGTAGGTCAGCGTGAATAAGAACGCATGTTCTTAAACATCCAGTGTGCTAATGCCGAGGTAAGAGGTTCAACTTCTACACCGGACAGTTGGACTAAAATGTTGACCTATCGTCCTTACTTGGGGACGTAAATTACAAGTACCTCTGAAGTCGGAGTGGGTTCGCCTGATGGTGAGGGACACTGTTAAAAGGGAAAGCAAATTTACATGCAAAACTCAGTCCAGCACTACTTGAACTAGTGTATGGACTACGCTTGAGTTGAAAGCGAGCGAGGGCAACTAAAAAATAAGACATAATGTATTGTGGGCAATGAAAGAATGGATAGGCATGGCTAGCTCTGCCACTATACCACCAATGGATCGAGCCGACATCATGAACATTCTTTCGGCTGGCTGAAAAGAGGGCTTTGGGCGGAATAAATGGGCATCAGTATTCAAAAATCAGGCATCCAGCGTGAAGAATTGTGTGGCCAAGAAGGAGAAGTAGAAGAAGTGTGCGAGAAGACTCTTCAAGCAACATGGCACGGTCACAATTAAACCCTGCACGCTGCTGGAGTGTTTGAGGAGGAGATAGGGATACGTATAATCTAAACTTAAACACTTCCATATCTGCCAAGGAAGTTGGCACTTGTATGGAATACCAATCGAATACCATGACGTGGCTTTTGTTAATCAACAACCGACCGTCATCATCATCATGTGCCCTCTACGCACTAAAAGTCGATTGCGGTGAGTTCCCAACATCTTCTATCTGTTTTCATGACGCATTCATACAGAAGTCTGGCAACATCTCTTCATGTTGTTCGCACACAATTATTGTTTTATTCTTGCACACACACACACACACCCCCCCCCACCTCTTTTATACTTTTACCTCCAGCACATTCTGTAACGAGGAGCATTGTTTCTTTATAAGCCCGGAGTACTTTAGTTGTACTTTATACACCTGAAGTACTTTAATTATACTTTATATTTAAATATTGAGCACAACCCACTACTGGCAACGCCGATCGCATTCTGGTATGAACCTAAGGCCTATCCACGTCAATCTGGAAGCACTATACTCGAGTTTCGCCCTCGTTTGAGCTCGTCAGTAGTGCATATCCCTGACCGGATCCGGAAACAGTCCCGGATCACGCGTGTGAAGCGGGTGTGTAACCACGCGGCACACACTGGACACACCAAATTATCACAACAGAACATCACAACGCTACCCATCGTAGGCTATGCTCAAGATTGCCCAATCGCCGCGACCGACGTCCGCCAGTCGATGGGACCCGAACGATCAGGTCTTCTCACTGGCAAGGAACACCAGGCCTCCTAAATCCAGTGAGCAATAATAAATTGATTATGTGGTTGTTTCGGGATTTGAAATTTAAATATTGAGCACAACCCACTACTGGCAACGCCGATCGCATTCTGGTATGAACCTAAGGCCTATCCACGTCAATCTGGAAGCACTATACTCGAGTTTCGCCCTCGTTTGAGCTCGTCAGTAGTGCATATCCCTGACCGGATCCGGAAACAGTCTCGGATCACGCGTGTGAAGCGGGTGTGTAACCACGCGGCACACACTGGACACACCAAATTATCACAACAGAACATCACAACGCTACCCATCGTAGGCTATGCTCAAGACCCGAATTATTGCTCACTGGATTTAGGAGGCCTGGTGTTCCTTGCCAGTGAGAAGACCTGATCGTTCGGGTCCCATCGCCATCGACTGACGGACGTCGGTCGCGGCGATTGGGCAATCTTGAGCATAGCCTACGATGGGTAGCGTTGTGATGTTCTGTTGTGATAATTTGGTGTGTCCAGTGTGTGCCGCGTGGTTACACACCCGCTTCACACGCGTGATCCGGGACTGTTTCCGGATACGGTCAGGGATATGCACTACTGACGAGCTCAAACGAGGGCGAAACTCGAGTATAGTGCTTCCAGATTGACGTGGATAGGCCTTAGGTTCATACCAGAATGCGATCGGCGTTGCCAGTAGTGGGTTGTGCTCAATATTTAAATTTCAAATCCCGAAACAACCACATAATCAATTTATTATTGCTCACTGGATTTAGGAGGCCTGGTGTTCCTTGCCAGTGAGAAGACCTGATCGTTCGGGTCCCATCGACTGACGGACGTCGGTCGCGGCGATTGGGCAATCTTGAGCATAGCCTACGATGGGTAGCGTTGTGATGTTCTGTTGTGATAATTTGGTGTGTCCAGTGTGTGCCGCGTGGTTACACACCCGCTTCACACGCGTGATCCGGGACTGTTTCCGGATCCGGTCAGGGATATGCACTACTGACGAGCTCAAACGAGGGCGAAACTCGAGTATAGTGCTTCCAGATTGACGTGGATAGGCCTTAGGTTCATACCAGAATGCGATCGGCGTTGCCAGTAGTGGGTTGTGCTCAATATTTAAATTTCAAATCCCGAAACAACCACATAATCAATTTATTATTGCTCACTGGATGTAGGAGGCCTGGTGTTCCTTGCCAGTGAGAAGACCTGATCGTTCGGGTCCCATCGACTGACGGACGTCGGTCGCGGCGATTGGGCAATCTTGAGCATAGCCTACGATGGGTAGCGTTGTGATGTTCTGTTGTGATAATTTGGTGTGTCCAGTGTGTGCCGCGTGGTTACACACCCGCTTCACACGCGTGATCCGGGACTGTTTCCGGTCAGGGATATGCACTACTGACGAGCTCAAACGAGGGCGAAACTCGAGTATAGTGCTTCCAGATTGACGTGGATAGGCCTTAGGTTCATACCAGAATGCGATCGGCGTTGCCAGTAGTGGGTTGTGCTCAATATTTAAATTTCAAATCCCGAAACAACCACATAATCAATTTATTATTGCTCACTGGATTTGGGAGGCCTGGTGTTCCTTGCCAGTGAGAAGACCTGATCGTTCGCGTCCCATCGACTGACGGACGTCGGTCGCGGCGATTGGGCAATCTTGAGCATAGCCTACGATGGGTAGCGTTGTGATGTTCTGTTGTGATAATTTGGTGTGTCCAGTGTGTGCCGCGTGGTTACACACCCGCTTCACACGCGTGATCCGGGACTGTTTCCGGATGCGGTCAGGGATATGCACTACTGACGAGCTCAAACGAGGGCGAAACTCGAGTATAGTGCTTCCAGATTGACGTGGTTAGGCCTTAGGTTCATACCAGAATGCGATCGGCGTTGCCAGTAGTGGGTTGTGCTCAATATTTAAAATTCAAATCCCGAAACAACCACATAATCAATTTATTATTGCTCACTGGATTTAGGAGGCCTGGTGTTCCTTGCCAGTGAGAAGACCTGATCGTTCGGGTCCCATCGACTGACGGACGTCGGTCGCGGCGATTGGGCAATCTTGAGCATAGCCTACGATGGGTAGCGTTGTGATGTTCTGTTGTGATAATTTGGTGTGTCCAGTGTGTGCCGCGTGGTTACACACCCGCTTCACACGCGTGATCCGGGACTGTTTCCGGATCCGGTCAGGGATATGCACTACTGACGAGCTCAAACGAGGGCGAAACTCGAGTATAGTGCTTCCAGATTGACGTGGATAGGCCTTAGGTTCATACCAGAATGCGATCGGCGTTGCCAGTAGTGGGTTGTGCTCAATATTTAAATTTCAAATCCAGAAACAACCATATACTTTATATACCCAAAGAACTTTAAATGTACTTCATACTTTACGTACTTATTATACCCAAAGTACTTTAACTGAACTTCATACTTTATTTACTTAATATACCAAAAGTACTCTTAATTGTACTTTATACACCTGAAATACTTTAATTATACTCTATATACCCAATGTACTTTAACTGTACTTTATACTTTACGTACTTTATATACCCAAAGTACTTTAACTGTACTTCATACTTTATTTTCTTAATATATCAAAAGTACTCCAACTGTACTTTACATTTTATATACCAAAAGTACTTGAATTGTACTAAACATACATAAGTGTAAAAGCTAAAGTTCAATTACATGTTAAACTTTACTTAGCATTAGAAGCTAAAGTTTAATTACATGGTGAACGGAATATAACATTAGATATAGTAAAGTTTAATTACGTACATCATCAACTTTATTTGACATTAGGAGCTACAGTTTAATTACACGTTGAACTGTATTTAACATTACATGATAATGTGTAATTACACCTTCAACTTTACTTAAGATTAGAAGCTAAAGTGTAATTACATGTTAAACTGTATTTACGAGTTTTCAATATATTAAATATAAAACAGTACAGTTTAATTACACGTTGAACTTTACGTGACCGTGTTATGCATGTTATACAAACTTGTTGTATGCAACATCTGTTCCCCAATGTGGTAAATTTAATACATAGGTAACTTAGTTTACTAGAACATAAAGGTCAGCATTCAAGCACAAGCAAATGCAAGTACACAACAAGAAAGCACAGTATCGAGGTGAAATGGAACGTAACAACAAGAGTAGATGCCAAACAGATAACAAGCTGTGCAAAAAGTTCAAAAACAGGCACATCAATATGCAACACTTGAGTGTATGTATGGGCAGAGGAAATATGACTATAGATGAAACATGCTGTATGTGGTTTATAAGCAAAGTGGCTTAGGACTGAATACAGTCAATGATATTAGAGAAGATTCAGAAGACCAAGTTATTGAAAATACAATAAATACGTAAATATGTTTCTAACCAAAAATGAAGAACACTTGTCTTAAGTTACTATTTCTTCTCATCCTTCTTCTTAGGCCGATACTTATCTGTTGTTGTTTTTTATACTTAGTTTTGTTGTGTTTGTTTACAGCATAGCTGCAATATATGCACTTTAAGGCCGATATATTCAACATCTGCAAAGCAGGTAGCCTTCCAGGTGGCTTCGTAAGCCGTGACTATGCACCTGTTGATCCAGTAAGGTATCGTCGAGTTTACTTGTTTGTCATTCAATAAGATTCTAGTTCAATACACATTTGAACTTAATTGTCATTTAGCAGAAGTGAGCTGCGTTGAGTTAAGTCAAGAACAGGGATGATAACACTCAGGACATTCCCATACGTGCTCCGTCCTCATCTTCAACAGCCAGCGAAGAATCCCAATGGTAATTGTATTTAGCAGAAATCACAAATTATGGACAGTAGAACCGATTTGCCAAATTAGTAGACCTGACCTTCAATGGACATCGGTGACCTATGATTCAGGGATGGGCTGGTAAATGCCAGAGACACCCCACTTTGTGGTTTCTGATCGCTGCATCTCTAGGGGCCATCAACTCCGAGATGCCCAGTCTGGTCGGTTCTGGCCTATGATAGCCATCTACCCGTGGTGTACGACCAGGATAGGACGGGTAGCACCAGTCGTGCATGAGCTACTGCACAACCAACACGGAGCCTTCTGATGCCCGAGGTGAGGTACGTGGTATCCCTTTAGATGTCACACAGCGGTCTTAACACCCCCCCCCCCCCCTTTCCTCCGTGTCTGTAACTGAATTCACCACACCACATGACTATTTAGAGGGGAAAAAACATAATGGGGATGAAATAGCACACGTGTAAAACTGATTACGTAAGACTGTTGCAACATGAACGCTGGGGTCCGTGGCGAGGGGAAGTGAGTACAGTTCCACAATTCTGAGATACCGGGTCTGAGGTCAGACACAGGAGATTTGGGAGCAGATTGCTTTGCACAGATCCTCGCAATAGTATGTGTCGGTTGGATCAGAAAGCGATGTTAAACTACTTGTCATGGACCAATGAGCGTGACTAAAGCTCACACCCCGTATCACGGTTTAAGGTCAGTTTGCCTTGTGTGAGAAGCACGTTTTCGACCGGGTCCAGGAAAAAACAGGTTTCTCTTGAACTAGACACTTACAGCCGGTCTCCCTGGCCTAGGTGTTAGCGACTTTCTCCGTAATCCCGTATACTCTCGTGAGTAACGTGACGTGCGCGAGAATCGATGGCGGTTATAGCCGTGTCGGTAACTTACGGGGTATGTGAGCCAGTCGCTCAGAAAGCAATGGCAAACTACTGAGCGTTATCTTGCCAAGAAATCAACAATCAGCTGAAGGATGCTGATGTTGACAGCGATGTCCTGTAAAAAGAATATGCGAACAAAAAAGACACATAGAGGATGACCGTGGTCGAGAGTGGGCCAGGTCAGACTCGTTGCGGCAATGGCCATAGTGCATGCGGCCGCCACTTGTGTTTAACAATTGTTGATATGTCATTTATTAAGTGTATATCATTGATAGTATTTTAGTGAAGAGTAATGGTGACTATGTGAAGTATATACGTGATAACAGATGATGAAAACTGTTTGGCGTTTTGTGAAATTTATAGAATTAATGTCTCACTCTGTGCCTGAAATGGTAGAGGGAAGAATGTGGAAGAGAGTCCAAATAGAACGCCACTCAATAATACAATAGTCGGCAATCTTGTAAGAGCAGTCAGTAATTATACGAGCCATTACAACTGGTGTTAACGAAAAACAATCATTCGATCCGCAAACAACATCAAGCCAGGTACCAATGTCAGAGTGTTACTTGTGATAGACTCTACAGAGCCATAGCAACCTAGGACCTGTGAACAAAGATATCCTCTGCCATAGCAACCTAGGACCTGTGAACAAAGATATCCTCTGCCATAGCAACCTAGGACCTGTGAACAAAGATACCCTCTGCCATAGCAACCTAGGACCTGTGAACAAAGATACCCTCTGCCATAGCAACCTAGGACCTGTGAACAAAGATACCCTCTGCCATAGCAACCTAGGACCTGTGAACAAAGATACCCTCTGCCATAGCAACCTAGGACCTGTGAACAAAGATACCCTCTGCCATAGCAACCTAGGACCTGTGAACAAAGATACCCTCTGCCATAGCAACCTAGGACCTGTGAACAAAGATACCCTCTGCCATAGCAACCTAGGACCTGTGAACAAAGATACCCTCTGCCATAGCAACCTAGGACCTGTGAACAAAGATACCCTCTGCCATAGCAACCTAGGACCTGTGAACAAAGATACCCTCTGCCATAGCAACCTAGGACCTGTGAACAAAGATACCCTCTGCCATAGCAACCTAGGACCTGTGAACAAAGATACCCTCTGCCATAGCAACCTAGGACCTGTGAACAAAGATACCCTCTGCCATAGCAACCTAGGACCTGTGAACAAAGATACCCTCTGCCATAGCAACCTAGGACCTGTGAACAAAGATACCCTCTGCCATAGCAACCTAGGACCTGTGAACAAAGATACCCTCTGCCATAGCAACCTAGGACCTGTGAACAAAGATATCCTCTGCCATAGCAACCTAGGACCTGTGAACAAAGATATCCTCTGTCATAGCAACCTAGGACCTGTGAACAAAGATATCCTCTGCCATAGCAACCTAGGACCTGTGAACAAAGATACCCTCTGCCATAGCAACCTAGGACCTGTGAACAAAGATACCCTCTGCCATAGCAACCTAGGACCTGTGAATAAAGATATCCTCTGCCATAGCAACCTAGGACCTGTGAACAAAGATATCCTCTGCCATAGCAACCTAGGACCTGTGAACAAAGATATCCTCTGCCATAGCAACCTAGGACCTGTGAACAAAGATACCCTCTGCCATAGCAACCTAGGACCTGTGAACAAAGATACCCTCTGCCATAGCAACCTAGGACCTGTGAACAAAGATACCCTCTGCCATAGCAACCTAGGACCTGTGAACAAAGATATCCTCTGCCATAGCAACCTAGGACCTGTGAACAAAGATACCCTCTGCCATAGCAACCTAGGACCTGTGAACAAAGATACCCTCTGCCATAGCAACCTAGGACCTGTGAACAAAGATACCCTCTGCCATAGCAACCTAGGACCTGTGAACAAAGATACCCTCTGCCATAGCAACCTAGGACCTGTGAACAAAGATACCCTCTGCCATAGCAACCTAGGACCTGTGAAGAAAGATACCCTCTGCCATAGCAACCTAGGACCTGTGAACAAAGATACCCTCTGCCATAGCAACCTAGGACCTGTGAACAAAGATACCCTCTGCCATAGCAACCTAGGACCTGTGAACAAAGATATCCTCTGCCATAGCAACCTAGGACCTGTGAACAAAGATATCCTCTGCCATAGCAACCTAGGACCTGTGAACAATGATATCCTCTGCCATAGCAACCTAGGACCTGTGAACAAAGATATCCTCTGCCATAGCAACCTAGGACCTGTGAACAAAGATATCCTCTGCCATAGCAACCTAGGACCTGTGAACAAAGATATCCTCTGCCATAGCAACCTAGGACCTGTGAACAAAGATATCCTCTGCCATAGCAAACTAGGACCTGTGAACAAAGATACCCTCTGCCATAGCAACCTAGGACCTGTGAACAAAGATACCCTCTGCCATAGCAACCTAGGACCTGTGAACAAAGATACCCTCTGTCATAGTAACCTAGGACCTGTGAACAAAGATATCCTCTGCCATAGCAACCTAGGACCTGTGAACAAAGATATCCTCTGCCATAGCAACCTAGGACCTGTGAACAAAGATATCCTCTGCCATAGCAACCTAGGACCTGTGAACAAAGATATCCTCTGCCATAGCAACCTAGGACCTGTGAACAAAGATATCCTCTGCCATAGCAACCTAGGACCTGTGAACAAAGATATCCTCTGCCATAGCAACCTAGGACCTGTGAACAAAGATACCCTCTGCCATAGCAACCTAGGACCTGTGAACAAAGATACCCTCTGCCATAGCAACCTAGGACCTGTGAACAAAGATATCCTCTGCCATAGCAACCTAGGACCTGTGAACAAAGATATCCTCTGCCATAGCAACCTAGGACCTGTGAACAAAGATATCCTCTGCCATAGCAACCTAGGACCTGTGAACAAAGATATCCTCTGCCATAGCAACCTAGGACCTATGAACAAAGATATCCTCTGCCATAGCAACCTAGGACCTGTGAACAAAGATATCCTCTGCCATAGCAACCTAGGACCTGTGAACAAAGTGATCCTCTGCCATAGCAACCTAGGACCTGTGAACAAAGATACCCTCTGCCATAGCAACCTAGGACCTGTGAACAAAGATATCCTCTGCCATAG
This sequence comes from Cepaea hortensis, assembly GCA_963921405.1. Taxonomy (NCBI): domain Eukaryota; kingdom Metazoa; phylum Mollusca; class Gastropoda; order Stylommatophora; family Helicidae; genus Cepaea; species Cepaea hortensis. Next base: position 104,117,796 of record OY992886.1, read on the forward strand.
CAACCTAGGACCTGTGAACAAAGATACCCTCTGCCATAGCAACCTAGGACCTGTGAACAAAGATATCCTCTGCCATAGCAACCTAGGACCTGTGAACAAAGATATCCTCTGCCATAAGATTAATGAACGTAAAATTGCCTAGATATTCATAAACGGCCAATATATTTTACGGTTGATTGCAGCGTCCTGTAAAGGGCAAATAACTAACTTTTAGTACAATAAATGAGCAAAGAAATACTGGAGAAATGGGAAGCAGTTGATGTGCGGCTGTTGAGAACAATATTTAGAATACTGCAGGCAGGGAATAAAACAAATCCAGAGACAGTGACAGCTGCAGCGAGCCCTCATCAAAAACATACGAGAGAAAAACAAATGAAATGTATGGAGCATATCAAGAGATGAGTTGGAATAGAGACTGGTTAGTTGGTCGAGAATACCCTGGAAGAGTTGAGTTTAGTCAAGAACCGACATGACAGCATTCTGGACATTCCGGTATGCTCTGCCCTCATCTTCAACAGCCAGAAAAGAGTTCCAATACAAATGGTATACCATTCTCCCCAGGCCATGATGATATATCTGTTTTTCTGCACTATACACATGATCCCAAAGAACCAGACCCCATCTGCCTTACCATGCACCAATATCCTACCGACAGCCAATCTGTCCGCCTGCTCATTTCCCACCACACCAGCATGTCCTGGAGAAAAAAATCCAACAGATGCTCTCTAGTTTTGATTGTTGAATTGAAAACTGCCACCCTGGCCGATGCATGCCTGTCTTCACCTGTCTCATCATACTTTGTGAGTCCGTTACAACAATCATGATATGTGTGTGCTGCTTGTCCTGGAAGACAGTGTTTTAAGTATGAAGTCTGGTGCAGTGACCTTCAGATTGCCTCAGTCCTGAACAGATCTTGATTAATATGAGCAGACTTTCTCCTGGCTCGATATTAAAGCACCATCTCCATTGAAATGTTGTCCAGAGCTCTTTTAGTCCTCTCAAAGCTTGAAAATCAGCGGGTTGTGCAAAACCAATACTGGAACTTCACATCTGTGGAGAAGCATCTGAAGATGAAGCCAGATTATGGTTCTATATAGCACGTGCGGACTGGCTGGGGTTAGGCCAAGGTTGGCAATGTATTTGTTAGAGGTTTCAAGTCTTTCTCTGTCAACAGGCTCTAACGTGGTGTCCAGAGGGAAGGTGGAATAGAGAAACCATTTGTTATGTGGGGAAATACTTGACAAGAGAACCAGTCGAAGACTGGGAGTTTGAGATTATTTCAAAATCGCATTAATACAAGAACCGAGTTCTTGATATTGTTTTCCCCTCCATACTTTACAGTTCTGTACTTCTCATCCTTCTGAATTTCGTTTTAAAATGTAAGTAGACCTGCAAATCATGTTTTATGTAGACATCTAGACTTGTTCTAGTATGTGTTATTAGATTTAGCTTCCATTTTTACGTATACTGTGTAGGGAAAGGGGGGGGGGGGATTTAAAGGGATGAAATACGAAAGGGGAGGGGGGGGGGAAGGATTACATTCTGAGCATATGGTGAAGGGGTGGATGGGCCAAAAAAAGGTTGAGAACCACTGTTTTACAGGACATCTCAGTCAACCCCAGCATTTCTGGCTGTTTATGATTTACAAGGTAAGTTTACGTTCAGTAGTTTGCCTTTGCTTTCTGAACGACCAATGCTCATAACATTGTATGAAAATCAATGCAGCTCCAAACTGGCTGCAGCTGTGTTTTGAACGTGGTATGCAGAATTGTGAATCATGTTTGCAAATACCATCACCACAGAACCGACTAGAGGACAAGGAGACGTGAATGACAGTAATGAACACAGCTGAAAATGATGAACTAGATTATAAATGAATGCAGGACATTTCTAAATTTCATAACAATATGTGAAACGTTCATTTGGTATTATATTTTTATGGATTTCTCATACAGCACATTTTGTGTTAATGTGAGAAACAAATATTTGTTCCAACTTCTAGACTCCGCTCCCCTACTATAAGCACCATGTATCTATCAGATCTATATCAAACAACATATATCAGTTCAAACATCTAGACATCCCCTGCAATAATCATATATGCGGTAGATCCAAGTCAAACAAAGACTACTGCCTTGCCGCTATTCATTTTTATTTTTCAGCTCAAAAAACAGTTTTGTCCAAGAGTGGCTTGGACAAGAGGGAGTAACTTCACAGCTGTATGATTATGTGAAATACAGCTGGAGTCTACAGGGCACACTACAATAAAAGTATGGTGCTTAGAAGCCATGAGCTAATGTACCCGCTTCCCTATCACTTCACGAAGACAGAAGCAGGCATTGACTAAAAGAAAAGGCTTAGAGAGAAATGTAGTGTTATCTTTCTGTTGATCGGCAGGCTGTCGCTTACTTTCTATTAGTGAAGTTTCCCATTATACCGACCAAGTTTTCCTAACTACAAACATCTATAAATGTTAATAATGCAGCCTTGTGCTATAAACACCATGGCCTCTGGTGTGCTCTTCACACCCACATCACTACCACCACGCTGCAGCAATAATGTGTCTGAAAACACGCCCACATCATTACCACTGTACTACAGTAGTGCTGTGTCTGAAAACATTGGAATACCAATCAATATATTATACTGGTAGCTATATGTATGTAAATGAATTCATTATCTCCCATTCATTTTTCAAAGGACAAACAGCCATATATAGATTTTACAGGCAATGATGCTAGGTGGATGGTTTCAACGTAAGTTAAGGATCCTGTTCCATTCCACGAAGTGTATTGGGTATATGGTGTTAGCCTCATGGTTTATAAACCAATAGGCGCTCAATGGGTCATGTGGTAAATATCACATGACCACCTTTATTTCCTAGAACATTTTTGGGTACCCATTTTTCTCTGGACTGACCTAGGAGCTCAAGTCAATCTTGTATAACACCTCGCCTTGAGGGGAATTTGAATGCATCACCAGCATGCTGACCGCTGCGACTCTATGTGTATATATGCAAATGAGTTCAATATTTCCCACTGGTCTTTCGCAGGACCAAGTAGCCATTTGTGTTTCTAGATATCATGAAGCTAAGATGATGGATTTAATGTACTCTGGCACAAAGGACAGAACATAACTAAACACCTAATCCCATATAATCTAGCCCAAACACAAGCATTACTTCAGTAGAATATATTATTGTTCACTTGGCTATGGCTGAATCTTTCATGGCTCACTTGATTGCTGCTGATGCTCTATCTCTTCTTACCGCTGCTGCTACTAATAATTTTTTTGTTTTTGTTGTTTCGTTTGCTTGCTCGCTTTAAACTGACACATAGTCCATACATGTGCTATTAATTTTAGTGCACTGGACTGATTTTTGCATGTGGATTAGCTTTCCCTGTTACCAGTGTCCCTCACCATCAGGTGAATCCACTCTGATTTCTGAGGTACTTGTAATTTACGTCCCCAAGTCAAGGATGAGAAATCAGCATTTTAGCTTAGCTGACCGGTGGCTGAAGGCTTGCGAACGCAGTTCGTGAACCGGGTACCAGGCGTTCAAAGCTCACCTGCGACCGATTTGTGCAGCAGACCGTGTTCCGTTGTGCTATAACGTGCTGGTATGGGAGCCGGTCGTTCAGAAAGCAATGGCAAACTACTGAACGTAACACTTGCCTAGTACATCAACAGCAGCTGAAAAATGCTGGTGTTGACTGCAATGTCCGTAAGGGATACGCAACAAATAAAAAAAAAAAAAAAAAAACCAGTGTAGAGGTTGAACCTGCTACCTTGGCATCATCCTACCATAAGTTTACGAGCGAGCTGACCTCCACTTCATTCATTATCTGGCAAGCGTGGGCAGTCATGGTTTGCCATCTCACACGATCACCAGTCGTGGATCAGCTCAGTGTTATTGTCCTGATCATGCCACATGGCCAGGCCATCCAGGTATTTACTTCTCCGCCCTCCCCTTGTTCTCTTACCCTCGATTTTGCCAGTTGTCACCAAGTTCTCTATTTTATTTCTTCTCATAATGTGACTAAAAATTTTTGACTGTCTACGTCTAAATTCTCTAAGTTTACGATTTTCATTTGTTTTTTGTAGGGCTTGGTCATTGGTTTTTCTGTCTGTAAATGGTATTCTTTGCATTTCTTTCAGAAACCACATGTCCACAGACAACAGATGTTGTTCAGCTTGTCTGCTCATTGTCCACGCTTCACATCCATACAAACATACAAGTTCTATGCAACACCTCAACACTCTTTTTCTTATCGCAATTGACAACTTTTTATTGGTCAGTGTCACGAATTGGCCGCCTTAACATCCCAGAATATTTTTCTCGGTCTCCAAATTTGAGAGGCCAAATTGAGAAAGAATGAATTAATCACACTACTCCAAAATTATCTAGTCGTGAGGTAAGATTATTCACAAAAGCCTCTAGCCATGACGTAAGCTTGCAGATGGCAAGTAAAATGGCAACTAGATAATTAGTATACACCTTGGGAAACTGCTGACCCAGACATGCTGAATCAACAATGAACTGGGCCAGTGAGTGAAATAAAACCACCCAGGCGTGAACAACATTGACACAGGGAGAGATAATGGCCCCAGGGCGGTAAACAAGCCCCGTCCACTCGGACTGGCAGACTCTGCAAGGTGTGAAATCACTGATAGGACTCAGTGGGCTAATAATTGTCAGACCCACAGGTGTGATGGCCAATTGCAGTGATAAGTGCAATTACCGTCCGGGGGAGATAAGAAGAATGTATGACGGGAATGCCAAGGAGGTAATACTGTCTGCTTGACTCAGCTTAAATAAGGGTCCCTAGCCTGTTTTATGTTAGATTAAGTGTGACTTCAGAACAGGTAGGAACTATCTCAATGTCTGTAGTCATATGCATGATTTTTTTTGTTGGCTTCTAGGAATTATTTCTTAGTAACTAGTCCCTTAGTAATTCTCTTAGTTTCTTAGATGGATGGACCGATTTTCAGTCTATATCTGATCTAGGTTATTGCAAGAACTATCATTGTCATAGATTACTTGAGTGTTCTTTCTAAGTTCTGCGTTCAATATCATATTGCTTTAAAGTGTTATTCTTCGGAGAAATAGAGCCTTATGTGAGACAGATCTTGTCTGGGTAGACTTTTAGGTGTCTTGGTAGATGCTTGTCATTTCTTTGTACACTATCCTAGTCTCGTTTTTGGTGTGTGCATTTGTTGTACAGAATATAGTCAACTGACTATTTATTTAATTCTTACAACAGCAGTAACTCGGTGGTGATTAAACCGGGCAGCTCAGCAAATATGGCTGGTCTGTTTGGTCACTTCAATTAGACTTGTTGTATATCTCATTTTGTAGCTATACAATATTAGTACTCATTAATAATGCCTGATGCTATTATGTGAGTATCATTAGATGTCTATCTTGAAGTAATATAATGTTTACGGATATGTTGGATGTATGTATGTGTAATTTCATATGAATATACGATGCTAGGAATATGCTTCGTACATATTCTTTTTGTGTATATACATCTCATTTCGTATACCTACAAACTAACTAGTGCATTATGCTATTATGTTAAAGTATCATAATATGTCTAGTTTAATTAATGTTTTATGTGTATTTCATGTTTGGTATATTGATTTGTCATATGCTAGCCTATCAATATGACGTGTTATATTATGGTGTGCGCATTGGCACACTAACCATCGATTGCATTTGTAGCAGAGGTGTAATGGTACAGACATTACCCACAAGTGTTATGGGGTATATGGTGCTAAACTTTCTCAGTGTATTGTGGGCGTGCGTCCACGGTAATGCACGGAAACCTGGCACAGCTACTGGTCACGGCTTGCAAGCCCGGATGATCAGGCATTGTTATAATACCCTTACCGACCCTGTGAGCTGCTAAACTAACATTGGACGGAGCGGCTGTACGACACAGAATTTCTGTATTAGCGACATGGACATGGGGCGGCAGAAATGTAATCATTACAGGCGTGTGAGACAATTGAAAAGCCCGTCCCAGACTGAACACAGTAGAGCTGGAAGATAAACTTGGCCAGACTGGTCATTGTATATGTTTGTGTTATGATATGTTTTAATTAGGATTGCGCTGATGTAGAACTGATATAACACATTCTTGACTTTCTTTCAAGCTCTCACAAGGAGCCCTATGTTATAGATCTCAAGACTAGAGACTACTGACTAGGAGTGTCAGGACTGACAGGATCTCAGAATACCGGCAAGCTGTTCTTTTTCTTTTTTGAGTCTACTGGAGAGTGGGGATCTGGACCACAGTTCCAGATAGATGAAGTAACAAGTAAAGTTACGTAATATTTGTCATCAATATCAATATGTATATGATTTCATCATCCTCATCTTGAACCATCAGATGTCTATGATTATGATTAGTAAATAAATGTTGTAGTATTGTAACTCATAGTTCTGTCGTTATCTTTTAATTCCAATTGTGCATACGTGTTGTGTGTGTACATTGGTGGGGGTTCACTTACACACCAAGGAAAGGAGCAGTCAGGGAGAAAAACCTGTACTGAGATAGTCGTCTATATTCATATATTAAGACTTAAACATCTATCTCAACTAAACTTCTCTTTCCTATTCCTTGGCGAATATTCAGCACAGTTCATTTCATTTTGTAACGAGCCACTTGGAGCTGTACGTTGGATATTCAGGGCTTAATCTGTAGTTCAGCCATATAGATTTTGTCCCTAGTCAGTTTCTGACTATCTGGGGTTGCTCGCCAGTGAATAATACATTCATCTAGCCGGTGGGGCACCCCGACTTCTGACAGTCAGTATGTTTTCCACCTTGCAAAAGGCTACTTTCGCCATGGTGATTCTTGTTCTAATCTCTTCAAGGCATCTCCCATATGATATTATCACTGTTCCAAGATAATTGTACCGATTCACTTACGTAAGAATATTCCCATTTACTTGTATATTACCTTGTGGTGTTTCCTTCTTCCTAGTGACGACCATAATCAGTGTCTTCTTACAATTTAATTCTAACCCTAGTTGTTCACTGCGTGCAACAACCACCTCGACTAAATGTTGCAGATCCTGCTCATTGTCTGCAATCAAAACTATATCACCTGCATATCTAATGTTATTGATGTTACGGCCCCCATGATGATTCCTTTCATACCTTCAACATTTCTGAAAATATTTTCACTGTACAGGGAAAAAAAAAAGATTTGGAGACATTACATATCCCTGTCTCACACCTCTCTTAATAGGCTGATATTGACCTACTTCATTATCAAACCTTATGGCAGCCTGTTGCTTCCAATATATGTTTTGTACAAGTCTAATGTCTTTCCCTACTACTACTAATTCTGCTACTGCTGCTACCACTTTAGAGATCATCGTCATCATCATCACATATTCCAGCCGTCGGGCTGGTGACGAAGCTTTCTAATCATTCTGTTCCTGTGTTGCCTGTCTTGTGTTGCTCTCTGTTATTCCATGTATGAGAGATTTAGATATATTTAGATCGACATAATGACCTTCACACCCCAATAGCAGTATATCTATGGGACTACCTTTATCTTTGACTTATACTGACACATCTTTCACAGCCTTACACTTCACACCCCAACAGCAGTTATCATTATGGGACTACCTTTATCTTTGACTTATACTGACACATCTTTCACAGCCTTACACTTCACACCCCAACAGCAGTTATCATTATGGGACTACCTTTATCTTTGACTTATACTGACACATCTTTCACAGCCTTACACTTCACACCCCAACAGCAGTTATCATTATGGGACTATCTTTATCTTTGACTTATACTGACACATCTTTCACAGCCTTACACTTCACACCCCAACAGCAGTTATCATTATGGGACTATCTTTATCTTTGACTTATACTGACACATCTTTCACAGCCTTACACTTCACACCCCAACAGCAGTTATCATTATGGGACTATCTTTATCTTTGACTTATACTGACACATCTTTCACAGCCTTACACTTCACACCCCAACAGCAGTTATCATTATGGGACTATCTTTATCTTTGACTTATACTGACACATCTTTCACAGCCTTACACTTCACACCCCAACAGCAGTTATCATTATGGGACTATCTTTATCTTTGACTTATACTGACACATCTTTCACAGCCTTACACTTCACACCCCAACAGCAGTATCTTTATGGGACTACCTTTATCTCTGACTTATACTGACACATCTTTCACAGGATTACAGGATTATATGAACGCTGCCAAACATCAATATGAGATGGGACACAAATCCAGCCAGTTGTGTCTCTGCCATGCTTCTATTCTCTGCACTGTTCCCATTTACACAAACCCGCTCAATAATGTTAATGTCCCACACACCGCACAGCTGGCATTGATATTTTTGTATATTTAATAAAGATCCCCGGTAAACTATAACAACAGATGGTGTCATGAGTCACAACCGGCTCGTATAAGCTGCTTATATTCAGTTGCTGGACATGTTTGCTACAGAATAATTCACGTGATTGTTTGGACAGAGTTAGCAACAACATTGAATGAAGGGCAGGAATCATGAGAACTGACGTCACAGCACTGGAGACAACCACATGCGTGCTCCATCCTCGTCTTCAACAGTGGGAGTTGAGAATAGGCACTTATCTGTTAAGTCTTTCCTCTTGAACATGATGTCCAAGGTTATCTTATGTCTTGCTTATGGGACAATTGTTCTGATCTGTTAAATTAAAGCTAGTGGGATACCTCAATAGGGAACAAACCCTAGACATTAATGGCAGAAGCTGCATGTGACAGCTTCTATGGAAATGCCCCGATCAGAACAGATCCTAAGACAAGAAAGGGCAACCACCAGTGACTACTGCAGGTGTGCAGCAGGGGGATTTCCAAGTCCTGGGGAAATAACTGACACCTTGACAGACAATAGTTTGTGAAATGGAATATACCCCTCCATAGCACAACGCTTGGACTGAATTCAGAGATCATGTGTTGCCCATGCAGCATGGCCTGTCCACTTGACTCCAGAGGAAAGGTAACACCAATACATCTGGAATAAGACAAGCTGCAGCAGCTGCCAGATTAGCAAAGCAATGCTCTAACTTTCTGCTTGTCAGAGCTTCTATCCTAGACCAGTTTAGAGCCTGGTCTGCCCTGCCATGACATTTAGCCTTTAGGTTGCTATTCCTCGCATTAAGGTAAGGCTCGTACCCTCTCAATTGTGCTCATCCACTCAAAGCTGTTGGCACAATGTGGGGTGATGGGTTTGGTGAGCGCCGCCTAACATTTAATGCTAACAGAAAGCAGGTAGTACCGTCTACTGGCATATGGTAGCTCTGTCATATCTGACTTAAACCTGACACAGGTCCCTGGGGAAATAGGGAAAGCTTATCTAAGCAGTTGCCGCATGGCTCTGAGGCACATATTTCTTATTTCATCTCCTATAATAAAATTCCATTTTTTAAAATGTTACATATCCCTTACAGGATGTTGCAGTCAACACCAGCATTTTTCAGCTGCTGTTGATGTACTAGGTAAGATTACGCTCAGTAGTTTGCCAATGCTTTCTGAGCGAACGGCTCACATACCCCGTAAGTTACGAATGCGGCAAGAACCGCTACAGTTTCCCATGCAGGTTATATTACTCATGAGAATATACGGGATTTCGGAGAAAGACGTTCACCGCTAGGCCAGGGAGACATTACCAATGTATTCTAACAACTCGGCCACCCACTCTTCCAATAACACATTAAAAAAAAAAAAAATGCAATAAATCTTTAAAAAACGATACAGAACATCAAATTCAATTTTAAAAAATAGACCTGGGCTCCCAGATCGACCCAGGAAATTTCTGGTGAAGTACAGGCTATCACTGATTCTGGTCACATCATTCACGGAGAGCTGATTGGTCTATTTGCCGATTGGTCTATTTGCCAATTGGTCTATATGCCGATTGGTCTATATGCCGATTGGTCTATATGCCAATTGGTTTATATGCCGATTGGTTTATATGCCAATTGGTTTATATGCCGATTGGTCTATACAAATGTGGGCCTAGCACCATATACCCAATGTATGCTAAGACACATAATAGGGTCCTTTACTTACTGATTTTGCCATGTAGAGAAAACAGATTCAGAAAATCAGAGAGAAAACAGTTGTATACTGGGGAAAAACATCAAAGGTCAAAACTATATGTAGATGTAACCCTCAGGCAGATAATGCTAGTGCTAGGTCTCCACATATTCTAGTAAACTGAGACTGGGTGGCCAGTTCTCTTCCTCGCTACCTTTCCTCACTGACATTTCCCATAAAATTCTGAAAATTATACTCTACCCATTTATTGAGGCTGTATCTCATCTCATCATGTTCCTCTTGTAACTTGCGGTGTCGAGGTGAAGTATAAACATCGTGAGAGTGCCCGATTATGGGCTTCATGTATTGATATTCTCATGGACTCTGCTATTCCCTCCGTCCAACGTTTACGTGGTTGGCCTCTTCCTCTGTTTCCATCTGGTCTGTACATCATTGCTTGTTGTGGTATGCTGTTGACTGGTAACCTACTTGCATGGCCAAACCATTTGACTTGCTGCTTTCTAATAAAATCTAGTGCTGCTATAACCCCCACTTTAGTCCTGATTTCTTCATTTCTGATCTTATCTCTTCTTGATATGTTATCTCTTCTTGATACGTTGAGTATTCTTCTCAGGAATCTCATTTCTGTTGTTGTGATTTTTCTTTTCTCTTTTTTTTTGTCATTGTCCAGGTTTGGCATTGGTAGCATAGAGTTGCTAGGAAGATTGTATTGTAAAGTGCTTTCTTAGTAGTTATTGATACATGTTTGTTCTTTATTATTGGTGCCATTTGTCAAATGAGTTGGTTTGCCTTATTGCATCTATTTTCGATTTCGTCTTCTGATCTGCCATTTGATGATATTAGACTTCCTAGGTACTTGAAACTCTTTACTTGTTTCAAGGGATGTTCGTTTAGGTCTGTATCGATCAGGAAAACAAAAAATCTGATCACAGCTGCGGATGAAACTTGGGTCTCAGTCTTGGTAACCAAATGAGCTAAACACCCGGCTATCATGGCACCACAAGTTAATTGTATGCCCTGTACAGGATGCTGCAATCAACCCCAGCATTTACTGGCTGTCTGTGATTTACTTAACTGTGCTGACAATGGCTTGAGCGCTCAGATGAAGGCTCGATATCTGGCCTTACCGCTCGCTGCTGGAGATCTGAGGGAGAATGCCTGTTTTCGTTGTCTGCTGAAGTGAGGGAAAGACTGGCCATCTATTCCTCCATGCAATCAGATCTATAACATGTGATGGTCCTGACACAAGACAGATCCATTGCAGGCTCCTGCTTTGGGGCTTGTTGGTTTTTATTTTTTTGGGGTGTGATTTACTAGGCAATTTTACATTCAGTAGTTTGCCAGTGCTTTCTGAACAACCGAAGCTCACACTATTGAAATCAACACAGAGCGGTCTGCTTCCAAATCTTCTGAGAAAGACAATAAGATATATTTTTAAAAAAGATGCAAGAACAGAAGAGGCTACATCTGAAAGAGATGAGTTTAGAAGCTGCAGCAAGTTCATCAAAGCTGAGAAAAATGCAACAAGGCTGTGACTGCAGCAAAAGCTAACAAGACAACAATGAAATGGTGAGCGTTTGAGTGCATGCTGAGGGATCATCTTACCTGCCCGGCATCTTAGTCCTGGATCAACAGCCACCACGGTCTCCAAACTCAGATCCTCAGAATATTGGCAGGGAACTTGTTGTGAGCTAAATACGAATACACTGGGGGAGCAACAGGCAACAAGACATAATTGCTTGGTATTTGTTATCACAGATTAACATCGAAAGTCACTAAGATGCATAACAAACAAGGCACACACACAAAAGAAGATGTAGAAGAAGACAAAGACAATGAAGAAGTAGAAAAAGAAGAGGAGGAGGAGGAGGAGGAGGAGGAGGAGGAGGAGGAGGAGGAGGAGGAGGAGGAGGAGGATAAGGAGGAAGAGGAAGAGGAAGAAAAAAGGTGGAGGATAAAGAGAAGAAGGAAGAAAAGGAGGAGGACAGGAAAGAAATAAATAAAGCAGAGGAAATTTCTCTTTTTTAATTCAAAAGGAATCAATTAACATGGTGGTTCTCAACCAGAGGGGAATTCCCTCCCCCACCCAAGGGGCAATTTTAGGGTTTCTGGGGGGGGGGGGGATTAATATTATTTCAAGATCACGTTAATACAAGAACAGATTACTTGACATTGTTTTTCCCTCCATACTTTATGGTTCTGTACTTCTCGCCTTATGAAATTCATTTTATAACATTTTATGAAGACGTCTAGACTTGTCTAGTATGTCTTATTAAATTTAGGCTTCATTTTTATGTATACTGTGTTGGGGCGGGAAAGGGGGGGGGGGATTTATAGGGAGGAAATACGAAAGGAACAGAATGACATTCTAAACATATGGTGAAGGGGTGCATGGGCCAAAAAAGGTTGAGAACCACTGAATTAAAAGATTCAGTTGTGAGCAGCCATCATGTTTTATGATCCTCCTATCAAAATTCTCATTAAATTGCATAATCGATCCTAAATCAATTGCAGTTACTGTCATCTAATGATACTGCTTGAGATTTATTTGTGTATGCCCCTTTGCTTGTTGGGCCTCCTGTCACATTTTATGTTAATTTGTATTTTTTACCCTAGATCAATAGTAATTACCATCATCTATTGCCATGACAAGAGGCTGGTCATAAACCTGACTATGAAGGAGCAACAGGAGGCAGTTGAAAATAGGCAATTAATGTCAAAACTCCTCACATTTGCACTGATTATGTGGCGTGTGCATTTGTTTCTTCACTGGGCTCTCGTGTCATGGTGCATAATGCAATATACTTTACTAATTGGAACTGCTGCAACAATTTGTTAAAGCAATGAAGAAATTAGAGGCCAATCAATCAAACCAATCATGTGCCATGCTGGAAAGCGTGGGTGGTCATGACTCGCCATTTCACTCGATCACCAGAGTCGTGGATCAGCTCAGTGTTCCTGTCTCGACCAAGAGACCAAGGCTGTGATAAAATTCCTGATGTTTTGGGCAAAAACACCCACAGAAGTACATAGGGAGATGGAACTGATGTTTCATATTGCCTGCCCTTTGTATGCTTTGATGAGAAACCGGTGACGGTTTAAGTGTGGTTGCTTAAATGTTGATGAACTGTCAAGATCTAGCAGACCGTTCTTAGAGTGCAATGACAGAATGCAGCAAGAATGAAGACAATTACTGACTGGGATTGAAAAACTGTGGAGATAGGTAGTGCAATAAAATGAATGAAAGAACTGTAAACAGAATTTTTGAAAAAAGTGAGTGTTTGCTGGATTCCATATGCGTTGACACATGAACAGAAACAAACGATGTAAAATGTTGCTGAAAGTTGCTCACAAAGTGCCACGGTGACAGTAAATGAGACGTGGGTTCACCAATATGACCCCTGATTCAAAATGTCATGCATGCAAAGGAAAACTCTGCAGGAAAAGTGACGCTGTTGTTTGTGACGCCAAAGGTGCTCTCTTGACAGAATACCTACCTTATACCTGAATACCTGAATACCTGGCAAAATGGTCAAAGGATAGTACTACGTAGATCTTCTTACCAAACTAAAATAAAAAGTTGTGACTAGAAAACAAGAGAAAGTACACTCTCAAAATCTTCCCTTGCTTCAACAATACACCCTCTCACAAAACATGGCTTGTGCAGCTAGCAAGGATATGAATGTTAAGACTCTTGCACACGGACCCTATTCTTCAGATTAGGCTCCGGGATGAAGAATGCTCAGTAGTAAACTTTAAGATGGGTTAACACTATCTCGCATGGACAAATCCCCAGTTTGTCAGCCCAGTGATGTGAGAGTGATTTTATGTGATGTGACAATTTGGGGCTGAATTTGTAGTTTTAGTGTACTAGTAAAAATAAAGGATAAATTATTTCCATAGTTTACAAAACTATACTGACATCATCAATTTTAATAAAGGGAATATATAAAATGTATAATCATGGCAAAATGAACATTTTACATTCTGAGGGAGTTAAAGTTTGAAATATTTATATACTTTTTTATAAATATTTGGAGATAAGCCAATGACACAGTTCTAATAGAGGAGGCTGAAAGTTTGAAATAATAATATCAGCAATAATTCATCAAAACATTAGATGACAGAGAAGATTGGAGTGCCATAACTGCCAATGTCTTCTCCATACTAGGCGCCAGCAGCAGCAGAAGAAGAGGACTAATCAACAGTCATGAAGCACTGAAAGCTTCCCAGAAGGACTTCTTTGGCCATGTAAGTTACAATTCCTTTAAAACATGTTAACACAGGGAACAGATTGAAGGCAAGCAGCAAAGAGAAGAAGACATGAAATCCTGGATTTATATAAAGGAACGGGCCAGATACAACACAGTCATATATCCAAGTATTGCTGAATACAAGGGACATTGAAAGATCTTGTTTGTTCATGCATCGAGCACCACATTGAAATTACCCACAGACAGTGCTGTGGGGTAAAATAAGACACATCAACCACAACACACACTGGCATACCCCACCTCCATTTATTTATGAGTGTAGGGTACATGGTGCCAGCCTTATGTTTTTATAAACTGACCGGCACTTAGCAGGTGAGAAGTTAAAATTACGCCAATTGCCTTTACTTTGCCAAATATTTCCTGACAGCCATTTTAGGCTGGGCTATCCTGTCAGTCCATATCAATATGTAAAATGATCCCCTCTTCAATGGGAATTCAAACACATAATTGGACAAATGGCACCTATACTAAAGAACAAACATTTATCAGTAGATACTAAAAAAAATCACTTTACAACACAATCTTTATACCAACTCTATGCTACCAATGCCAAACCACAATGACAGAATAAGAGAAAAGAACAATTACAACAACAGAAATCAGATTCCTGAGAGGAATACTCAACATATCAAGAAGAGAGAAAATCGGAAATTATGAAATCAAGACTAAGGGGGAGAGGGTGGGGGTTATAACAGCACTAGATTTATTTCGAAAACGGCGAGTTAAATGGTTTGACCACATAACTAGGCTACCAACTGACAGTATACCACAACAAGCAATGACATACAGACAAAACCAAACCAGAAGAAGAGGTGACTGTGTAAACGATGAACTGAGAGAATAACAAGAGTCCATGGGAATCTCGATATATGAAGCCCATAAACGAGCACTCACCTGCTGTTTATGCTTCACCTCGACACCGCAAGATACAAGAGAAGCAAGATGAGATGATGAATGACTGGGCCGTAGGCAAGCATGCTAGTCAATGTCCTACTGTGCCTACCATGTGCAGGCGTGTCGTAACACTAACATAGATACACGCTTCTATATATAGGAATATACAGAAGCAGATTTCTGAATACCCAGAACTGTGTGTGTTAAAGGAATTCAGTAACAATACACAAGATTAACTCTTTATAATGCAGACACTTATTTTCACTGTTTATACCCAAAGATGTTGCATACATGTGTATATGTGTGTATCTGAGGGAGTTTAAACTTTTACTGTGGGACACAAGAAGTTATAAGTGCCAACTAGGATAGAGTACATTCAAGCACAAACTTGCTATGACTGGAGCTAGAGAAGCAGATAATGTATTGTAGTGTGATAGCGCCAAACCAACGATTTTTTTTGGTTTGGTCTGCCTCAAGAAAATATCTGGCAACGCCGGAAACGACACTCTGAAACAAAGGGACCGGAGTCCATTTTTCCTTGTAGCAGCCAGCGGTGTGTGAAGGCAGGCGCTGGGGCCCTGTGTAGTTTTGTGGCCAGCCCGCCTTGAGACGAGAGATGTGTGGTTTCCCATGTGTTCATCAGTGAACAAACTATGTCATAAGAGAAAGCTGTAAGTTTAAAATGTTTAATTTAATAAATATTTGTTAAATCGCAGCACACGCCAGTTTACCAACTTGAAAGTGTTTACATGGTGGAACAGGCGTGGGTGAAAAGAATTGCTAGTTAGGTGAGCTTGTAGGAACAAAGAAATACAAACAGATAATGTAGATGAGTATTACTAAAGTGAGCTGTTCTACAGATTGATTTGGTGTCCCTGAAGCTTTAGGAAAATAACATTTAACAGGCTAGTACATAGAGATGTAAGCAATCAAGCATGGTGATGTGAAATACGAAGATAGGTCATTAGTGGTGGTTAAATATGGTAAAGATTGAAGTCATGTTATGCCAGCCATGATGGCACAAGATTATTTTGTTGAGAATGTATTTTACATGATTATCCTAGGACATTGTGTTACTGGCTAAATAGGTAGTGATTGATTTTGTGGTGTCCCTCTGTAAATGTCCCAAGCTAGCAAAAATGTGGGAGATTCACCAAGATATATGTATGAGGTGTAAATTGAGATGTATGAGGTCATAAATTATAGTTAATGAAGAGACTGGAGCCATGCATAAAATTGAATGCTTATGAGTAGGGGAAAATAACCATAATTTAGGTGTAATATTTATAACATGTGTAAAGCAGAGAAGAGTACTTACATGTTATATGTGGCAATGATGGGTTAATGGTTAAGCTAAGCAGTTAGAATATGTAGGTAATAAATAGAAGTGAAGGAAATAATGTGTTGAATTGTAGGGACGCCATACAGATTGATAGCTACTAGGCGTAGGAAATAATGCACCTTTAATACGCGGGGTGCGTATGAGCAATCGTAATGTAATCATGACAACTGCGAATGAAGTGTGGCTTTACTGAGGGGAAGAATGTGATTTAGTACTGCGTACCACCCTTCGCAGAGATATTAATATGTATTTGTCGTGTGACATGAAGCGTAAGATAGCAAAACTTATAACCGGTGTATCATAGGAAGAATGGTGGGGAACAGAGCGCACAACTGTACATTTGCTGTCCACTCACAAATAATATTACACTGATTGTGTTGGGCCTTGAATAACACTTATTGGTCATTAGTGTGTAATAATGACATAATATATATAGTACACTGTTTATTATATTAGTACTAATATTCTGTATCCTGCCATGGACATTGTTGTGCTTGGATCCTGTCTCATATGAATGAGGCACTCTAGCCACTATTTTGTGTACTTTCACTTGGTAATATTGTGTTTATTTTATGAGCTATCTTAGGGGCCTCAGAGGGTGCCTCAATGGAGTTCCTGTGTAATACATGTTTATCTTTAACTTTCTGTGAATGTTATGATTCTTCTATGTGCAAGTGTTACATTGTTACATTCTACAAATATGGTGATTCCACATTGTATGTGTGTCTGTTGCTTTTCATAGTTAGACATGTTTTGCTTGCTGGTTGTTAGTGTGTAATGCTAATCAGATGCTGTAACTTGCACAGTATCATATTAGTGCTGGTACTCTTCATGCAAACTTAGACATTGTTGGGGTAGTTGTCCAGTGAAGTCCCTATGCTGAGGCAACTTAGTGTCTGATGGAGGCGGAGTCCATAATGTTGTGGATTGTTGTATAGGTGTAAAGCGTACTGTCAGATGTGGAGCACAGGAGTACAACCTGTCAATATATGTTTTATATTAGGGAAAAGAGTACGGTGTGTTAGAAAAACAGTTGCCGGTGTGCGTAACAGTAGGGAGAGAATTGTAGAACATTAGACTGAAGATATAATAGGTGGTGTTTGATTGGGGCTCTATCATGGACTGAGCATTGATAGTGTTTTATGAACATGTGGTTTATAGGGAATACTGTGTTGTTCTGTGTTACCGGTGACTTAGTACAAATTAATGTATAAAATATTCTGCAAGGTGTAGACAGGGAACTGATTATGGGTTCCTTGGTAATGTAACTTTGGTAGGTAGGAATGCCAGCCTAATTTACCAGAACAAAGATGTCATTCTGATACCTGTTAACTGAATGAATGCTGGGATGTTGTTTACCTGCAGTGTCTGATGTATGTTAACCAAATCAGTGTTGAGATGTTGTGGCTGTTTGCAACGGCTGATGTATGTACTCTGTTATTTGTAGCTATGTGTTTACAGCTGGACAAATGAGATCAATCTTCCACTGTTTGTGTGTGTAGGAGCTGTGTGGTGTAGTTACATTGAACTGAAAAGGTGGAGCAGATTGACATTGTTGCAGTAGGTGGTCCATTCTAGCAATATCAAGTGTAATCTCATGATAGCAGTGGCACAACTGGAGAAGATAATAAAGTGGGTGATCTGATGATGCAACATTGATTGTTGTATTTAACAATTAGATATGTAGTCACCTTTAAGAAGAATGAGGCAACACAAGAATGATCATGCCAGACATCAAGGGTTACCTCAGAATAGCAATAGTACAACCAGAGGGAATAGCAAGGTGGATAATTTGATGGAAGACATTTATTATATGTAGGTTGATTCAAATGTTATATTGCGTGTGCTCATTGCTTCATGTGTTTAATATGTTGTCTTTACCATGATAATCATAGATTGTGTTTTCCATTGTTACAGGAGCGGCTGACTAGTTAGTGTCAGCAGGCCTGGGTTCTTGGTGGGATAGTAAATTGTGTCACAACTCTGTTGTTTATGTCGTGTCTTGGGGTTTATGTTGTGTAACCTATGTTTTTGTAGTGCCTTATTGTCTGTGCAGTGTTGCTTGTGTCAAGGTTCTTTATTGTGTCAGTCTAACCAGCTATTGCTTGGAGCACCTGTGTTGTGGTACTTGGTGTACCCTGTTGTCTTAAGTGATGATTGGTTGGGGGTTACCCACTGTTGTTTGATATATACAGTTGTCTGTTGTATCTGTAATTGAACATCCCTTATTGAATGCCTTATTCAATGTGTTCAAACACAAGTTGTCACCAAAATTTGTAGCAGTTGATAAATAAAGAGCTATTGTTGTACTGTTTTTGATTTGTTTGTTTGTCTCTTTTAGTATTTACAACCACTATTTCTACCACAATCTAACACCTTAATTCATTGCTTGGGCTCTAACATGGTGTTTCCTGTGTGAACATCTATAAAATAGTTTCTGCCTCTGCCCGAGATCTCGTATATCTTCTTATCTAATTACTATCATCTTTTTCTGTCGGTTGAGGCGGTGTGAGGTTCTCTCTCTTTTCACTATTTTTCTTCTTTGGCCGTAACGAAGTCAGAACTACTCTTTACCTCTTAGCATCGTAGTGAAGGAAGCATCAGTCTTATGATTGTCTCCCTTTGTCTTTTCCCTCGACTACAGTAGGTTGTGAACTGCATTCTATCAAATGAAGAATGTTTTGCACAATACGTCACTGTCCTTGAAAGTTAGAACAAGAGTTCTTGCATGTTACATAGAACCAGTTTTAACATACGGCTGCAAATCCTGGACAATTAGTAAACAGGCAAAAAAAAATCCATGGAAACCTTGGAGATTAGGTTTTATAAAAGAATGCTGAAAATTAATTGGACAGCCAAAAAGAGCAACCAGGACGTTTTAAGGGAAGCTGAGTTGCAAAGACAACTTATCACAAACATCAGAAAGAGGCAGTTGTCGTTTTTTGGCCACGTTAAGACAAGACAAAAACTGGAATACACTGTGACAACCGGAAAGATTTGTGGAAAGAGAGATAGAGGAAGACAGTGTGAGAAGATTCTTGACAGTCTTGTGTCATGGCATGAAAGGGAGTCAACACACGAATTGATCCATGACATCGGAGATCATAATTTGTGGTGAGGCATGATCGCCCACACCAGCCGGCAAGGCACTGGATGATGAGGTTGTGAACACGACACAACAGACAGAAATATCATCTTGTATATCACAAATTCAAGATAGGTTCATGGGATCTTTATGTGTGGCAACAGACCCATCATAACAAAAATCAATATTTCACATCAGCCTTGTCATAGTCTAACTTGTCACCCAATGGAATGACAACAGCCAATTTATCAGCATGTTCACTACAAGAAGGACTTCTTGTTAAATCTGAAACTATGGTTGGGATAATGTACTCCATATTGTAACAATATCAGTGACTATGTATTTAGTATTTCAGTAAAAATTATTATTTGTTTATTCACTTCACATGATACATATATAGGTTCTGCAAAGGACATGCTACTGAATGAATGAATGAATGAATGAATGAATGAATGAATGAATGAATGAATATATTGGGGGTGGGGGGCACTTGCTCGCTTTGAACTCAAGTATAGTTCATACAAGCTACTTCTAGTAGCCTTAGACTGAATCTTTGCATGTGGATTAGCTTTCTCTATTACCAGTCCCCTCACCATCAGGTGAACCCTCTCCGGCTTCAGAGGTACTTGTAATTTATGTCCCCAAGTAAGGACGAGAATAAACATTTTAATCCAGCTGTCCGGTGTAGGGGTAGAACCCCCTATCTCAGCATCAGCACACTGGATGTTTAAGAACAAGCACTCTTATCCAATCAACCAGGCTGACCTCCATAAGATACACAACCCTGCAGTCTGCACCTGGCCAGATGCAGCGAAATATGCCAGGCAAGAAATCGGGCAACATATTGTTTATCCCGTCTGTGTTTAAATTAATGAGGGGAATGCATTGTATTGAACTTATAGAGATATCTTGTGCAATTACAGTCGTCCTTGACAACCAAGCTGAACTGAACTCTGAGGGGTGTCACTGTCAACAGCAAACACATTCATCAGTCAAGAACCCTGTCACATGCCTTAAAGGCATATGGTGCTAGACCCACATCTGTATACACCAATCATCCCCCAGTGGTGACGTGGTCAGTATTATGATGGCCGCCTTTACTTCCCAGCACATCTCCTGGCTACCAGTTTAGACCAGGTCAGTCTGGAAGCTCAGGTCCATTTTCACATCTGCTGTGATGTGGCTTCGAACCCATTATCTCCGGCTGGCTAGTGAGAGTCTAGCAACTACCCTAAATTGACTCCCATTGTCAAGAGACTCCAACACAATGACCAAGTCAAAAGCATTCAAGAGTGACTTACCCGTACTCCTCATTTTTTTCAACAATGGCAGCGTATCTTTCCAATCTCTTGTTATCATCAATTTTCATACACTGCACGACCTGCAGGACATGAACAGAAGTGTGTCAACAGCATGATACTTTTAGATAGGGGACAACAAGAAACAAGATAATATCAACAGTACACAGACAACTGCTGGTATCTATCAGTGTCACCACCATCATCAAGTGGCAAGTCTTGTCCAAAACATTTCCCCAAACACAGCCTCTCAAAATTCCTATCGGAGGTCAGCATGGCTGAATGGATAAGAATGCACATTCTTACACATCCAGTGTGCTGATACCGAGGGAAGGGCTTTAACCCCTAGACCGGACAGCTGGACTAAAATGTTGACTTCTAGTCCTTGACACAGGGATGTAAATTACAAGTACCTCTGAAGTCTGAGTGGGTTCACCTGGTGGTGAGGGACACTGGTAATAGGGAAAGCTAATCCACACACAAAACTCAGTCCACTAGAAGTAGTGTGTATGGAAGTACTACGCTTGAGTTCAAAGTGAGCGCCAAAAAAAAAAATTCCTCTCAATCATAAGCCAGATACCCTGACTCTGTAGCTGTCACGGGTAAATTATCTATCACATCTTGAATCTATCTATGACAGGGTCTTCCTCCTCTCATAAGTACACCTTCTGCCATTATCTTTCCCAGACATTCATGTCCCTCCCTATACATTCCCAAAATATTTCATTTCCCCCAGTTTTATTTGTCGTAGTAACCATCTAACTACTACTGATACTGGCACCTTGCAATCTTGACCTTGTGCTTCAAAAAAGGCATCATAACTACAACTCATGGTGGCAGCGAATGTGACTGATCAGACCAATTTGCAATTTCATCCATAATGGATGCATGTAAATACATGGTCATTTCCACCATCACACACCATCTGATGTCTGACACGCCTATCTGCAATAATTTTCTCCTTTGTCTTTATTCCATTTCTGATCTTTTGCCTCCAGTAAATGTTATCAGTGGCGAATTGCTCCCAAGGTGTAATATCAATGTCTGTATCAATCATGTCCCACTTACACACATCTTTGTGCTGTAGTAGAGGCTAACCTCAAGAACTTTTACCCAACCATATAACTATATAGCGTATATACTGTTCTCAATAATAAAATAACTTTATTCATAATGGTGCTCAGAAATATACCTTAGGGTTGCAGCAGGCATTGGATGACAGTAGAAGACACTGAAAAGAGGCAGTTCTTGGATGGCACATGAGGAAGATATGATCAGATATGTTTGTGAAATTGGTAAAATAGTGCCAAAAAAGAAATAGGCCATGGTACCACCCAACAAGGCAGCCTAATGCAAAGTGGTCATCACATTGGACCATAGGTATTGGGAACGGACAGCGGGTGAGATAGAGGTATCCAAGCAACAGCTTGTATGTGACAACTATGACCATTGATGTAATAATTTATAGGATAAGTCTCTGGTGCTTATATGTGACAAGACATGACCACCGATGTGATAACAAATACAGATGGGTTTGTGGTGTAAGGTAAACAGAGTAGGTGTAGCTCTCTATTGTACAGGTTTAAGGGATGCTGTGTAAAATAAAAAGAGAGTACAGCATACAATATCACAGCTTCCAGCATGAGAATGGAGGTGGAAGCTTTAATGGCAGAGTCTGATGGCTGGAGAGTAGTACAGAGCAAGTGTTTGTTACAGATTTGCAAAGCATGCTAGGCTGGTATGCTCAGTGTGGAGTGGCTTGCATCGCTCACAAAGACAAAGGCCATTAGCGTAACATGGATTTCCTACTTTGGGCATACAGGTATGCGAGGTAATGAACAGTCTCATAGACGTTGCTGTCGCTCCTTTGCATGGCTGCAAGACTAAGACAAGGCTTATCAGGTTAAGGCTCTCTGGGACTGAGTAGAAAACACAGCAAAACAAACAAAGGACTCACATCTGGAGAGGAAATTTAGTGGGGGATGAGCAGAGGTTCTGAATGACACTCAATGCTAGAGGGAAACGCAGGCTATCAGACTGTCACCGGTATCATCAGCCACTGAAGAAATCGATGGACAACATGTGGTAATATCCCGTGTGCATTGTTGACGATTCTTGATTTCATATTTAACCATTTCATGCTGAGTCAACCTAGGAGCCCAGATCAATTTTAAAAACCTGCCTCTATGGGGATTCGAACACATGACTTCCAAGCCAGCCAGTAAGCAAGCCTGCTAGCCATTGAGCTGCTGTGGTTCCCATGCAATGATGGCCTGAACCAAACTGTAAACAGACTCTTTTTGGGATACTATTAGATTAAATTACTACTTTATTAAATCTGCCGTCGCTGGGGAGAAGAGTTTATGAATGTGCAATACTGCAATCGAAACACAGCTGTGGCCAATTTAGAAGCATACCGCCTTGCACTGGTTTTCATACAATGGTATTACTTCAGAAGTCAGGAGTGGGTTCCCCTGGCGGTGAGGGACAGTGGTAATGAGTGGGGTGGGTGGGGGGGGGGGGGTTCAAACTACTGAACATAAAAATGCTGTGGTTGACTACGACATCCTGTAAAGGATATACAACTGACTAAATTATTACTACATATAACAACATATATATGTATTTAAAAAAACATATATTAGAAACAACAAGCTGCTGTAAGGATTGATAATAAAGTGGGACAACAGGGTATGTGTAATGTCTCCAGATCTTTTTCCCTATACAGTGAAAATATTTTCAGAAATGTAGATGATATAAATGGAATCATCATTGGAGGACGAAACATCAATAACATTAGATATGCAGATGACACAGTATTAATTGCAGACAATGAGCAGGATCTGCAACAAATAGTAGATGCGGTTGTTGCACACAGTGAACAACTGGGGTTAGAATTAAATTGTAAAAAGACACACATTATGGTCATCACTAGGAAGGAAGAAGTGCCACAATGTAATATACAAGTAAATGGGAATATTCTTCAACAAGTGAATCGGTACAATTATCTCGGAACAGTCATAACATCTGATGGGAGATGCCTTGAAGAGATTAGAACAAGAATCACCATGGCGAAAGTAACCTTTAGCAAGATGATACTGACCAATAAAAAGATGTCAATTGAAACGAGAAAAAGAGTGTTGAGGTGCTACATAGAGCCTGTACTTTTGTATGGATGTGATACTTGGACAATGAGCAGTCAAGCTGAAAAACATCTGATGGCTGCAGAAATGTGGTTTCTGAGGAAAATGCAAAGAATACCATGGACAGACAGAAAAACCAATGACCAAGTATTACAGGAAACAAATGAAAATTGTAAATTGATTAGAGAAATTAGATGTAGACAGACACATGTTTTTAGACATGTTATGAGAAGAAATGAATTGGAGAAATTGGTGACAACTGGTAAGATCGAAGGGAGCAGACCAAGGGGAAGACCAAGAAGTAAATACCTGGATGGCTTGGCCACATGGCATGGTCAAGACAGGAACACTGAGCTTATCCACAACTCTGGTGAACGAGTGAAATGGTGAGTCATGACCGCCCACGCTTTCCGGCATGGCGCATGATGGATGGATGGATGGATAAAAACCGGTGTCAAAGAATTTCAACAGACAAATGTAATTATTATTCTTCTTGTGTGTTCATCCAGAGTGTTTTTTTTTCAGATGTAACTGTATTGCGCTAGGCTTATTAGGCCAACACACCCACTCTCACTCTGACATTTTTGTGACAAGTTTATTTGCGCCCTTAGGCCGACACATCTGACTTCTGCGGGTATGTGTTGACTGGATTAACCTTCCCGAGTTAATTATTATTTTCATGTTAATCATGTACTGTCCATCTTCCGTTGGCCTATATATTGATGTTATGTTTGAATATGTGGCATAAACTACCAAATAAACTGTAAATACCTGTATGCATTGGAGTTCTCGTCCCACTTTTTTCTGCACTATTTCTGAGATATCCATTTCTTACTGTAGGCTGATGAGACAAAGAAATGAAAAACTATCAAGTAGTGAACAAACAGAAGCAACAATTTAACATGCATAGAAATGATTATTTTATTTTACTGAATTAAACAGCATACAAAGTAAACAGATGATACACAACATAAGTTATTTCATGCACTGGTGAATTCACCACACACATTTCAGGTGCTTTATGGCGGAAAATCATGTTTAAAAATCAGAAAACTAAACTCAAGCAGTTTATCTATCATTTGGTGTGAATACAATATTTTTGGGTTTGTAGTTGCCAAAACTATCATCATCGTGATTCACAAAGACACTGCCAGGCGGAGACTGCAACACAGATCATGAACTATCTGTGACAAATTTCAAGATGAAATTGAAGGAGGCGAAGAATGAACACTAGGGTGTTGCATGATAGTGAATGAAACAAGAAAATGAAAGCAATGAACAATAGGGTGTTGCATGGTATTGAATGAAACAAGAAAATTAAAGCAATGAACACTAGGATGTTGCATGGCAGTGAATGAAACAAAAAAATTAAAGCAATGAACACATTATGTGTTGCATAATCCTGGATGAAACAAATAAAAGCTAACAGACAATGAACACATAAGGGAGTTACCTGGAACAGATAAAACACAAACAAACAAACAATGGAGCAATTCACACATGTGGGCAATAGCTGATGCTATTTGAAACAAGAACATTAGAACTGAGAATATTATGCGTTGCCTGGGATAGAAAGACTTAACTGATTCAGTGCTGAAGGATAATATATCACCAAATGTGACCTTCTCTTTGGACAGAGGGATGATATATCACCCCACTAGGGTCATCATGCAATTTAGTTTGTTTTGTGGAATCTTATACAATTTCAATGCTCAGTGAATGTACATTTATATTATAATACTTGTTCATTTAATGGTGCACCATGTTTGGTCAAGGACTATTTGTTGTTTTGGTACTGAAGCGATTAACATAGGCATAGTAAAAGTAAACAGAAAGATACAGACAGTGTCAAGACTAGGCAATATCCATGAGTATATTATTTCATACACATAAAGTAAATGAGGGACTGAATGATACTTTTCATAAATTCAAAACAATGTGTTCCCTTAGTCAATTTAACTGATTCACTGCCAAGAGGCAATTATTTTTTTTCCGCATATTCTTTACAGGACATCACTGTCAACATCAGCATCTTTCAGCTGATTGTTGGTTTCTTGGCAAGATTACGCTCAGTAGTTTGCCATTGCTTTCTGAGCGACCGGCTTACATACCCCATAAGTTACAGACGCAGAGACAACTGCTACCAATTCTCACACACGTCGGGTTACTCACGAGAGTATACGGAATTACAGAGAACCCCTAGACCAGGGAGACAGACAAGAGGTGATTAATTGGCTCAATTTAACTACTCTAAACTGTCAAGAGCTGATTAATCGGATGAATGTTGACAGTGCGTCATTTGTTTCATTTCCCGTAACTTCCACAAATTCAATGCCTGGTGAATGAAAATTAACACCGGAAAAAGATATACCTTTTGAATATGGGACAAGAAGCATGGAATCAGAGTGTTTTTTAGAAAAATAGTTGTAAAACTGGTTTGTTTTTATTATTTTAGAAATGGCAACACCCTCCGGTTCGCAGCCTTGTCGATTTACACCAGATTATCATTTTAAATAATGTTAGATTATAGTTATTCTGATTTAATGGACTTTGTGAAATATTCTACAAATGATAGTATATGCAGTAATGTGGTTATTCAGTTAAATTATTTAGCAGGTGGACATTATGGAAAACATACCTAACAGTGAAAATTCATCATCATATGATGACACATGTCAAATTATGCTTGCTTTAATGGGCCACACTTGTGCCCCTCAGTTTGCTTTGCTTATCCCAAATAAGCTGAGGAGTATTTAAATCATTAAATTTAAAAGAAGAATAATTATAACTAAATAGAAAATTGTCTATACATTGGTTCTCATTCTGAGTAAACATCTGCCTCCTGTTTTCCTGACTTTTTCCATTTTATTTGAAAATGATGTGCTTCAAAATATGGTGTTTTATTTGTGTTTTGAAAGTGTTAAGCAGCTGTTCTTGTGACATTGGCAAATAAAAGTTGTGTATTTATCATTATTCAGTAAATTTAATTGTATTCTCATCAAAGATTGAGAAGTAGTGCCTTGGTAAGTGGAAATGTTTAATATTTGTCACACGTCTTCAAAATGATTTTTACAAAATCTAACATTATTATTATTATATGTCTAACCTCCAGCAATAGTAGCAATACTGGTGTGTTCCTTGTGCAGTCTCCTTTAATTTGATATATAATGTAATATAATTGCTACCATTTTAACCATTTTTAGATCATTACTGTGACACACCCCTACTTTCCATTATCTGCCATCAATTTCTGTTTAGTCCAAACCCACTTTTTGTTTGGCAGTAAATCAGTTAAACACAATAAGCCATGAACAGTAGCCATTACCTTGGGGATAACACCATTCCACATTCAAACAGTATTAGAGATGTGTGTAATAGTATTTCCGCCAGAATATGATTCATCTATTCACTTCATACTATATATAAGTTTACAGTATCCACCAGACAAGAGGCAGTGAAATATGCCAAGCAATAAATCATGCAACCTATAGTTTATGGCTTCTGTGTATAAATGATACTTTTGTTAGAACTGTTATCTCCCACTTCACCCACTTGTTGTCTTTTGCACTGTTTGAATCCCAGTGCAAACAACCTGATTAATTTAATATATATCTATTAAGTGTGGTTTAGACCACATACATTGGTGATTATGACTTTGGCATCCTCTCTGATATTTTAATTAATATGATGCTGTTTTTATTTGTATTTCTAGCCTGTTTATTTTACAGTTCTAATGGAGTATCCTTTCAACCTAAGTAATTATTTCTGTCTTTCTTTGCTTCTCTTGCCAATGCATTTTTCACATAGATGTCTAATTTAAATTTGAAATAAATATGATCATAATTGGATGTACAGTGAGTGAACAAGATGACTTAATAGTAATACTAATAATACTTTCTTTACTGAGTAAAAAAAGACTATGACTACAGTAGTAGTAGTAGTAGTAGCAGCAGCAGTAGCAGTAGTAGTAGTAGTAGTGTAATTGTAATAACTAATAGTAGGTGACTATCAATTGCTCTTCAAAGACTAAAAAAGCTGAATAAATTATGGAGTGACAGACAGAACTACAAAAATTAGATTTTTAAGAGCATGCATCTTTCCCATTGCAACATACGCCTGTGAGACATGGATACTTACTACACAAGCTGAACAGCGCATAAACGCCTTTGAATATAAATGTTATAGATGAGTTCTAAGAATATCTTGGGTAAAGAAAAGAACAAATGCATCCATACTTCAAGAATTGAATACTGAAGAAGGCTGGCTATTAAAGATGATAAAACAAAGAAAATTGAAATATTTTGGTCACTTGAAACGTCACGAAAGTTTGGAGAGAAAAATATTGGAAGGATATATGCCTGGGAAGAGAAGAAGAGGAAGGCCAAAGAAAAGATGGGTGCAGGATGTGACGGATGATCTCCAGATGGGTGTATCAGACACGGGACATCTTGCTTGTGATTGAGAAGTTTTCCGGAAGGTTGTTATGGCAGTGAGGTTCTGCAAAGGACATGCTACTGAATGAATGAATGAATAGTAGTAGTAGTAGTAGTAGTAGTAGTAGTAGTAGTAGTAGTAGTAGTAGTAGTAGTAGTAGCAGCAGCAGCAGCAGCAGTAGTAGTAGTAGTAGCAGTAGTAAAGTAGTAGTAGTAGTAGTACAGTAGTAGTAGTAGTACGGTAGTAGTAGTAGTAGTACTAGTAGTAGTGTAGTAGTTAGTAGTAGTAGTAGTAGTAGTAGTAGTAGTAGTAGTAGTAGTAGTAGTAGTGTAGAGCGTAGTGTAATAGTAGAATAATACTTATATTATTAGTAAATAGTAGTTAGTAGTAGACTTTTAACTTCTAGTGATACTTAATAGTGTACTAATAATATATAATATACTATAGAGTTAATCAGTTATAGTTAGTAGTGGTGTAGTAGTACTTAGTAGTGTTTACTGTTTGCTGATCAAACATGTAATACGAATTCGCCACCTAACAGTTAAATAGTGACTTTCTATTAGATGATTATAGTTATGTTGTAAATAAACAATAAACTAACATTACTAACAAGTGAGTGGCGCTACTGTACTTGAAGTACTGAAGTAGCGCAGCACCGGCCGCAGCCTGAGTTGATGATGATGATGATGAGTAGTTAGTACGGTATGCTTTGACAGAAGCAAACCTCTTTACAAAACAACCAAACCTTCCATTCATATTTGATGGCTTTAAAAGCATCCCTTACCTCCAACAAGTTTGCCCCGAAGTATCCTACAACATCTCCAGATACATGTACTGCCGTCTTGTCGACCCCCAACCCGTCGGTGTTTGAGTTGTCTTGTTGTGGAGGCTTCCGGCTTCTGGAGCAGACGACCAACATAAGCGGGGCCGGCGGCGGGACCACAGACCTGAGAGAACTGTCCTCAAGTGGAGTCCACAACCCACATCACAGCTCTGGGGACATCTCCTACGTCCTCCGTCCTGATCTTCAACAGCCAGGGAATCTCGGTACTAATACTAGTAATAAGACCAGTTGTAGTCTGCTCTCATGCGTCCACCAGTGAACTGAGTGTCAGTGTTGGCCATTTATTTTGATACAAAGATGATGAATGATAACAAGATCAGACTCAACAGTTGACACTAGAATACTTCACGTTTCTGTATATCAACCAGACCACAATGTAGCCCAACAATGATAACTCACAACATGTGAGGAGTTGCTAATAACTTAATATGAATAACGTAGTATAAAAAAAATATAATTCTTAGACGTGCACGGAAACCAAAAAACTATATACGAAACTAAATTGTTGCGCATCTTTGTTCAGGGGAGCGTCATAGTGCTATAGCAACGGGCAAGATGTGGTGGAAGATGTTTGCTACTTTCGTTGCCATTAGAATTTATTGCTACTTGTTCTCCATTCCACCAGTCCGCCTGAATATACGTGTTAGTAAGTTGCCTTAATCCGTTAGTTTATGTTGTCATTTACAGGTTAACAGTGTTATAACTTTGACTTTGACAGTCCTACTCTTTCATCATCATCATCTGCAGAACTCTTATACTTATAATTAATCCTAATACAACAATAACAACAGTCTTTAAAATGGCTCTCTTTTATAAATAAGCCATCCGTCCTGCCAGTGTTGCTGTCATGTATAACTAAGCTATCATATCTTGAATCCATCTACATTATGGTCGTTCTCTTTTCTGTCCCCCTGATACTTTTCCCTTCATAATTAATAATAATTATCTTTTCTAGACTTTAATATTTTTTTGGGGCATATCCTTTACAGGATATCGCTGTCAACATCAGCATCTTTCAGCTGATTGTTGATTTCTTGGCAAGATTATGCTCAGTAGTTTGCCATTGCTTTCTGAGCGACCGGCTCACATACCCCTAATTTACCAGCATGGAGAGAACCGCTACCAATTCTCGTGCACGTCACATTACTCACGAGAGTATACAGGATTACGGAGAAAGTCGTGTAACCTCTAGACCAGGGAGACGGCAGACTTAAATATAGTATTCAAAATAAATTTTTCCCGAAGCAGTTTCTGCTGTAGGTCTGTGATGTGAAAGGGCTATAATATTTTGAAGGCCTAAGTGCATGGAGAAATAGACGGCCAGTTTCCCCTTCATTTAGCAGGTGATGAGCCCAGGTGCAATACCCTTAACCGATCATGCTCATGGCATTATCAGTGCAGTTCCCTGTCAACTTCACTAACATGCTAGCTCATGGTTTGTTTTTATTCATTCATTTATTTAGTATCGTGTCTTTTGCAGAACCTCACTCCCATAACAACCTTCGGGAAAAATTCTCGGTCATAAGCAAGATGGCAACTCTCATGTACCATTTGGCCTGAAGGACCCTATGCCTATCCGTCATTGTAGGTAGCGCCAGGATATGCCTCATGCAGATAATTGGTACATCATTACAGACAATAAAATGTCCTCAATGCATTAAGTCCCCTACCAGCCTTCACCACCAAATCCTCCACATGATCCTTACAAGACAAACACCTGTCAAAGGTGATACCCAAGTACTTCAATTTACTCTCTCGACTAAGAGGACATCCATTCAACATAATACCTGGGATGTCTGCCTTGATGATCCAGTTATCCAGGGAGTACCACACAACCGATGCCTTGTCTGGGTTTAAAATGGCCCCTGCATCTCTGCACCACTCCATCACCTTGTCTACCACCACCTGTACGTCTTTTGCCAAACTGGCCCTGTCTCTGCCATGTCTGTACACCAGCACATCATCTGCAAATGTCAAGATTCTACCCACACCTGGTGTCTCAATAGCTGCGATTTTGCTGGTGAAGACATTAAAGAGCACCGGGGACAAGCAACACACATCAAGGTGACATAGCCATCTACACCAATGGGTCAGTGGTGAGAAACAGACGTAGTGGCTGGGGCTTTATTGCAAAGGCTAATGGGCAAGTCTTGAAAAAGGAGAGCGAGGCAGATGAGACTACGACCTCCAGCATGAGAATGGAGGTGGAGGCAGTAACAGCTGCATTCCGGTGGCTAGAGGAGACTACTGCAACACATGTTGTGCTCATTACAGATTCAAAGAATATGCTTAGCAAGGTGGAGAAAGGAATGTTTTGTGTGGAATGGCTCTCGTCGCTTCAGAGGTCACAGATTGTGAGAATTGTATGGATATTTTGCCCTGGCCATGCGGGTGTACGGGGGAATGAACAGGCTGATAGGCTAGCAGGGAATGCACCTCTTGGTGGTATCTTGCCTATGGACAAGGGGGAGGTGGAGAAGGCGGAGGAACAGATTGAGAACCCATATGTGGAAAGAATGAGATTGCGGGGGATTAGTAGGGGTTCTGGAATAATCTCAAAACTGAGAGGGAAGACCAGGAGAACATTTAATCAGATAGCGGTGGGAACGATTAGTAGTATGACTCTTTGCTGGCTGTTGAACGAGGGGACTGAGCAATGTCCTGAGTGCAGTGATGTCGTTTCTTGACTCAACTTAACTCAACTCAAGAACCCGTCTGTAGCGTTTATATTCAAAGGCATTTATGTGTTGTTCAGCTTGTTTAATAAGTGTCCAGGTCTCACAGGCCTATGTTGCAATGGGAAAGATGCATGCTCTTAAAAATCTAATTTTTGTAGGTCTATCTGTTCCAAACCACAATTTATTCAGAGGGTTTTGAAGAGCAATAGATATTTGTCTTTTAATTTCTTTCATTGTGTCACCATTGTTGGTAATTAATGACCCCAGATATTTGATGATGATGATGGTGGTGGTGATGATGATGATCCACAGAAAAACCATGTTTTCAAGAATAACTTATCTTCATTGATTTCAGCGTTGAAACAAGATCCATAACTCCAGTTGTCTTTGTGAATGATTAATACATAATCCTTTACCAAACACAGCAAGCCCTAGGCTAGAACATAAACATATGTCTGTCATTGTCAATCAAATTGACAGCTCATTGCTTGAGAACGTGCCCTAAAAGGAACAAAAAGTACAGGGTCCTTTTATTTAACTCAAGCATATGATTGGGCATATGATGCTATACCCATATTTGTATCGACCAATCGTCACTGGGTGGGTGATGTCAGTATGATGCTATACCCATATTTGTATTGACCAATCGTCACTGGGCGGGTGATGTCAGTATGATGCTATACCCATATTTGTATCGACCAATCGTCACTGGGCGGGTGATGTCAGTATGATGCTATACCCATATTTGTATCAACCAATCTTCACTTGCTGAGTGATGTCAGTATGATACTATACCCATATTTGTATCAACCAATCATCACTGGGTGAGTGATGTCAGTATGATGCTATACCCATATTTGTATCAACCAATCGTCACTGGGTGAGTGATGTCAGTATGATGCTATACCCATATTTGTATCAACCAATCGTCACTGGGTGAGTGATGTCAGTATGATGCTATACCCATATTTGTATCAACCAATCGTCACTGGGTGAGTGATGTCAGTATGATGCTATACCCATATTTGTATCAACCAATTGTCACTGCGTGAGTGATGTCAGTATGATGCTATACCCATATTTGTATTGACCAATCGTCACTTAGTGAGTGATGTCAGTATGATGCTATACCCATATTTGTATCGACCAATCGTCACTGGGTGAGTGATGTCAGTATGATACTATACCCATATTTGTATCGACCAATCGTCACTGGGTGAGTGATGTCAGTATGATGCTATACCCATATTTGTATCGACCAATCGTCACTGGGTGAGTGATGTCAGTATGATGCTATATCCATATTTGTATCAACCAATCGTTACTTGCTGAGTGATGTCAGTATGATGCTATACCCATATTTGTATCGACCAATCGTCACTGGGTGAGTGATGTCAGTATGATGCTATACCCATATTTGTATCGACCAATCGTCACTGGGTGAGTGATGTCAGTATGATGCTATACCCATATTTGTATCGACCAATCGTCACTGGGCGGGTGATGTCAGTATGATGCTATACCCATATTTGTATTGGCCAATCGTCACTGGGCGGGTGATGTCAGTATGATGCTATACCCATATTTGTATCAAACAATCGTTACTTGGTGAGTGATGTCAGTATGATGCTATACCCATATTTGTATCGACCAATCGTCACTGGGTGAGTGATGTCAGTATGATGCTATACCCATATTTGTATCGACCAATTGTAAATTGGTGAGTAATGTCATTATGATGCTATACCCATATTTGTATCAACCAATCGTCACTGGGCGGGTGATGTCAGTATGATGCTATACCCATATTTGTATCGACCAATCGTTACTTGGTGAGTGATGTCAGTATGATGCTATACCCATATTTGTATCGACCAATCGTTACTTGGTGAGTGATGTCAGTATGATGCTATACCCATATTTGTATCGACCAATCGTCACTGGGTGAGTGATGTCAGTATGATGCTATACCCATATTTGTATCGACCAATCGTCACTGGGTGAGTGATGTCAGTATGATGCTATACCCATATTTGTATCAACCAATCGTCACTGGGCGGGTGATGTCAGTATGATGCTATACCCATATTTGTATCGACCAATCGTTACTTGGTGAGTGATGTCAGTATGATGCTATACCCATATTTGTATCGACCAATCGTTACTTGGTGAGTGATGTCAGTATGATGCTATACCCATATTTGTATCGACCAATCGTCACTGGGTGAGTGATGTCAGTATGATGCTATACCCATATTTGTATCGACCAATCGTCACTGGGTGAGTGATGTCAGTATGATGCTATACCCATATTTGTATCGACCAATCGTCACTGGGTGAGTGATGTCAGTATGATGCTATACCCATATTTGTATCGACCAATCGTCACTGGGTGAGTGATGTCAGTATGATGCTATACCCATATTTGTATCAACCAATCGTCACTGGGCGGGTGATGTCAGTATGATGCTATACCCATATTTGTATCGACCAATCGTTACTTGGTGAGTGATGTCAGTATGATGCTATACCCATATTTGTATCGACCAATCGTTACTTGGTGAGTGATGTCAGTATGATGCTATACCCGTATTTGTATCGACCAATTGTCACTGGGTGAGTGATGTCAGTATGATGCTATACCCATATTTGTATCGACCAATCGTCACTGGGTGAGTGATGTCAGTATGATGCTATACCCATATTTGTATCGACCAATCGTCACTGGGTGAATGATGCCAGTATCCCACCTTGCACTTGTACTTCCCAAGACTAGATAAGATTAGAGTTTAGTTTGTTAGTCTACTGTGATTTCTATGCTTATTTAATTATTTCTATGTGTTGGATGCATGCCCATTAATTTCTTTTAATGAACATTTGAATAGCATAATTATATAAACTATTTAAAAATGTGTGTAAGATGAATGTTTATTCAAATGTTGGTTTATTCAGGCACAATGAAATAAATATAAAAATAAAAAAAAAAAAATTTTTTTTCTTTTTTCAAATCCCGAAACAACCAAATAATCAAATCTAAGAGAGATAATATATATACAGACCTACAAGCACTTGGAATCAACAACTGGCAAGAGAAGGTCAACCAGAGAGACAAATGGAGACGGATTGTATCTGCAGCAAAGAACCTCAATGGCTCGGAACGCTGAAGAAGAAGTAATCTAAGTTTCAAGGAAATTCCTATTTTCATCCTCGGGGTCAGAATCACAAAGAAATATGATATCACTGTTTGTAATCATTCAACTATTCATTCGTTGAACACCCATGAGCAGTGATATTGCATTTCTTTGTGTTTCTCTGCCAGAAGAAGAGAATAGGAATATTCTTGAAACATGGGTTACATTTTTACTGTCTGTAATGATTGTTGGGTAGTACCTGTAGCACATGCTGTTCCCTATCTGATGAGGCTGATCTTAAACTCTCATTGATGTCGTTCACGTAGATTGAAGATGCATTGGCCCTGGATAGGACAACAATTGAGATAGCCTGAAAACATTATAACTAGAAAGGCCTTTGTCAGGATGCCTTAAAGCATGAGACCAAAGAAATAGAGGAAGACCCAAAAATAAATGGAGAATTAAAGACAGAAATTAATAATACAGGGAAGATAAGGACAGATCTGCATGGGATAGGACAGTCTGGGGTGAGCTAATTGAGGACCTTTGCTCCAATAGGGAATAGAGCAAAAGAAGAAGACGAGGGGGCCTCCGTGGCGTAGTGATTAACCCGCCGGCCTCCTGCTGCCAAGGGTGTGGGTTCTATTCTGGACTCCACCATTCAGTTCACAAGTGCAATTTTCTCAGAGACACCTGAGGGTCATCACAAGAGCTATGGAGTTCATGCTTTATGCGACACTTTTGGCATGCCACCCTGTGGAAAGTAACCGAGCTATACGGAATAAAACCTGGTGCAATGAAATTAATATTCTCCTTTAAACCTATACAAGAAGAAGCACTTGACTTGCCATTAATTTGACCTGCTCTTCAGTTATTCTGATTTTTCTTGTCTTTATTTGATAATTCTTTCTGTTTTCTTACATTCATTAATGTTTTGATTATACTACTTTGAGTATAAACTTGAGTTTTAATTCAAACCTGCATCTGTTTACTATCTGGCATATAATTCTCCATCTAATTCTACCAGTCATCAATTAATGAAAAGAGAACAACATGTCTGTGGCTGCCAGGGAGAAAGCAAAGCGATATCTTGCCGAACACAAAATACCACAAGTAAGTGTCAGAATAAAATAAAACATTTTGTGTTTATTTTGTTTAGTGAATATCCTGAATTGTTAATTACAGAAAGCTTGGTAAAATATTGTGTATCTTAAATGTATGTGGAAGGCTTAAACGGCTTAGAAACAAATAAATAATAATGGGCAACACTCACTTCATCAGAAAATCAAATGGCAGAGAATGATTGGAGAGTCATAAAAGGCACCTGAAGAATAAGCAGAAATCTATGTTCCTTTTAGACTGCTGGCTAGGGTGAATTTCTTGCAGTACTGAGATTCTCCTTATATGATCAATGGAGGAGAATGGAACTCTTATGAAGATGTCTTTGTAGAATGAATGTCATATGACAGAGAGAGAGAGAGAGGTTGGGAGAGAGCGAGAGAAAGAGAGAGAGAGAGGGAGAGAGGGTTAAGATTTTTGATCCCAGGCAACTCATAATATTCTTAGTGCAGTGAAATAATGGTGAGATTCTTACAAGATACACCAGTACACCAAAATATCATTTGGTTGGCCTAATGTAAGCAATGGTGACATGGTGTTGGTCACTGAAAATGAATCACAGTAATAGGAAATGATAGATATAATTGCAATAGAGAGCCAAAACAAAGGACTTAGTCTGTATAATAGAAAAACAGAAGTAACGGTTATTAAAAGAGATAAACTGTATACACAAGTGCAACATCAAAGTGAACCAATGTATTTAAGTGTCTGGGTACATTAATAACAGCAGATGGACGATACATTCAGGAAGTTAAATGTAGAATAGTACAAGAAAAGCAGCATTTCACAAGATGTAGAATATTCTCTGCAATTTATCTTTGTCAATCAAGATCAAGGGAAGTATTGTTAAGAGCTACATTGGGCCAATCCTGATATATGGAAGCAAATCAAGGACAATTAGTAGACAAGTGAGAAATTATGTGAAGGCTGTAGAGATGTGGTTTTATAGAAGAATGATTAGAACACCATGGACATATAGAAAGAGCAATGAAAATATCTTGAAAGAAGTTGACTCACAAAGAGAACTGGTTACCCGCATCAGAAGGAGACATTTTGTGGGCATGTCATGAGAAGGGGACAGATGGAATATGTCGTCACGATGGGAAAATTGGAAGCAAAGAGAGGCAGGTGAAGTACAAGAGAAAAGAGACAGGACAGTTTGACATCTTGGTATAGAAGAAGATCAGTATCAGAAATTATTGGTTGTACACGAGACAGAGGGCTGCTCACCAACCCCAGATGGCATGGACTATACAGAAGAACAAAATGTTAACTTTTCTATTCCACCTCTTCTGTTGATACTCCTCATGAATTCCCATTTGTCTTGTCCTTATGGTTTTGATAAGTGATCTAGTATCACCTGCAGCTCTCACTACCTCTGCACTTATTTTCTTCTATGCCTATGACCTTTCCAGCATTCTCTTCCAAATCACCTCACATTGGTTAAACAAACTAACAGTCCAACATGACTCGATAGTCAGTCAGTTAGTTGCTGTTCCAACTTCACGGCAAGGTGTTGCCCCATAATGCTTCATTTCTGTGCCAGTGAATATCACACAAAATGCTAATCACTGCCCTATGTGAACAATGGAACAGACAGGAGTCTCGACAAATCAACAGCCTGCACAGGTATACAAACATAATGCCGCTGCCAGAATGCCAACACAAAAGTCCACCATGAAAAATACAGTTCATCGTCGATGGAAATGGCAGTTACTAGAAAACTAGCAGCCACACTTACTGCATTAGGCAGACCCATTTACTTCAGCAACTTGCCAGCCGCCATTTTTTTTAACATGCAGTTCATGATACAAACAACTGCGGACAGATGTAAAAGCACCCCACATGAAATCCAAAGCTCACACTGTTGCTCCACGCACTTAACGCAGTAGCTGGGCTGTGGAACCATAAATCCAAATCTCTTAATAACAACAAATAAATCACCTCACATTGGCTAACAGCTCAATATCACTCACTAATAATAAACAAAACAAACATGTTTATTTACTACTGTTTATTTACCCTCAGCTCTTTGAATCTTTACTGAGCTGCTTGATGATGGAGCGGCCTGAGAATCCAGTTCGTTACATAGAGGAGAAGATGTGTGAGATCAGAGATATTGGTGTGGAAAACATCAACTGGGAGTTGCTCATTGCTCACTTCCATCCATACAGGAACAATATCAGGAGGCACTTTATACGCGATGGAAGTGTCTATGACAAGGAGTACTCAGAAATGATTGGCGAGGTAATCTATTCTTGTTTGCCACTTTTTGTTAGCTTCTCACATACTCTTTCTTTCATGACATTGGTGGTTTGTCTTTTAGGATTTATCTTAAAATCAGAAAATGAAAAGAAATTACTGTGACTAAACAACACGACAAGAAACGCTATTGTCACAATCAAGAACAAAGAAAGCAACAATACTGTCTTCTTCTTTTGTTCTTTATCCACTTGGGGTAAAGGCCCTCAAGCAACCCGCTCCACACATTCATATGATTAGCTATGCCATGCAACTCTGTCCATATCCTCCCTATATTATTCACTTCTGCTATCCATGTGTTTTATGGTCTTCCTGTATTTCTTTTGCCTGATGGATTCCAGACAAAACTATTTCTTGTTACACTATTCTCTGGTATGTATGTCTTCACCTCTTGGTATTGAACGATGAACTGTAATTTTAGTGGCAGACTGTGGTGTTGGCATTCTGACAGCGGCCTTATAAATGCATTTACATGTATATGCATGCTGTTAGTTTTGTCAGGGCTACTGTCTGTTCCACTTTACACATGGGAGAGTGGGGAGTTTTGTGTGTAGTATTCTATGGCACAGGAACGGAGCATTATAGGGTAATTCTTTGGAATTGTGACCTACCAACTACCAACCAACCAAAACAACCCAACCAACCAGTCAACCAACCAAACAGCCAACCAACCAACCAACCACCCAACCAACCAGCTAGATTAACTGGTATTTGTTTAGTTCTCTCCATGAACTCCACTCAACAATCATACCATTTAAGTCAGTGGTTCTCATCCTTTTTTGGCCCGTGCCCCCCTTCACCATATTTTTAGGACGTCATTCCCCCCCTCACCATATTTTTAGAACATCATTCCCCCCTTTCCTATTTCCTCCCTAAAAGTTCCCCCCTGCTCCTACACAGTATACGTAATAATTGAAGCTAAATTTAATAGCACATACTAAAACAAGTCTAGAATCGACATAAAACGTGATTTGTGGATCTACTTACGTTACAAAATGAATTTCAGAAGGGTGATACGTACAGAACTGTAAAGTATGAAGGGAAAAACAATATCAAGTAATCGGTTCTTGTATTCACGCAGTCTAGAAATAATCTTAATTCCCCCCCTGGAAACCTAAAATTCCCCCCTGGGGGGAATTCCCCACCGGTTGAGAACCACTGATTTAAGTCCTTCTGATTTTGGCAGACATCGATTATGAATGTTTGTAGTATATTAATAATCATTTTAATCACTGTCCATGTTTCTGATGCTTACAGTAGCACTGATTTAGCATTCGAGTTGAGTTTTGTGTAAGGCAGTGAATCTTGGAATGTAAATAAACAAATTAGCAAGAACTTGGAGGCAACAGAAATGTGGTTCTTGAGACAAATATTGCAAATTCCTTGGACTGCCAGAGTAACTAACAACGACTGCCTGAAACTAGAATATTATATACAACAATAAGAAAGAGACAAACAGCTTTCTTTGGTCATGTGATGAGAAGAGAGGCATTGGAGACAGCTAGAAAGATCAAGGGGAAGACGGGCAGAGGCTGACCTAGAGAAATGATGCTGCTGGACGGATTGAGACAATCTAGTATTGCTTGACTGAATTTTGCATGTGGATTAGCTTTCCCTATTGACAGTGTCTCTTGCTATCTGACTTCAGAGGTACTTGTAATTTACATCCCCAAGTCAAGGACGAGAGGTCAGCAGTTTAGTCCAACTGTCCGGTGTAGGGGTTGAACTCATTCTCTCGGCATGAGCACACCGGATGTTTAAGAACACGCTTTCATATCCAATTACCCATGCTGATCTCCCCTGTTGAAATGATACTTTAGTACTGGTTGAGAGGACATCCCTACACCAACCTGACTACAATAGATGCCAGCCCTCAGTAGGGCTTTGTTGAGCTGAATGCTATTGCATTGGATTTAATAAATAAAAATACATGTATTGTTTAGACAATATAAAATGACACAAAGTAGTGCAGCTTTACATAACAGAATTAAGACACATACAAGACGCTGCAGTGATTAGCCTTCATCAGCAAACAAACACATTACTTTTACACCTTTACCGCAGTTCCACCAAATTTTATTTGTATTGTTTAGCGCTCACAGAAGTAAGGATTCTACTTCTGTGAGCATCAAACAATATGTATATATTAATTACTTGTCTTGATGGCCTCAAAGTGTTCCCCAAGTGATATTTGTGTAATACTTAAGAGTGACAATCTACAGTTCACTAGAGCATTTCTAAACAATAACTGCAATGAAATGAAGCTGGATTAACTGTAGAGCTTTACTCGTCTAGAGCAATACAACCCTACCTCAACTGGGAATTCTCTTGACCACTGTGTTAACTAGCAGATAAACTTACCACATGACTTTCACATCTGTGGACGTGTTTTGTATGTAGGAGTAAATATCACGTTAGTGTGATATAAATGTAACAAGAGCTTTATGTTATTGTCTTTATTTTAGATGAAAGATTTTGAGCAAAGGAAAAAGCAGAGCTATGAATTCTTGAGTCAAGAGAGGTACGAACCAGAAGTGTTCCAGCTGACACAGGCTCACTCTTAGCATTGGCTGTGGTCTGGAGAAGCATTCCTCGATCTGAAGAGATCAGAAGCTGTGTGAATACTATCATCAAGTGGCTATTCCACATGTTGCCAGATTGTTAGCACACATGCAGGTTAAATACATAACTTGTGTAAAACAAAACTGGAGCATTTGTAGGATCTGAATTACAGAAGATTTCTAACATTTTGTTTAAAGGTAAATCTGTTACATAATCCATTGAAGATGTAATTTACAAACTGGCAATCTACAATAAGTTGTATATATTTTAAGAAATCCTGCATGTAAAAAAAAAAAGAAATGCTAAGAAAGATAATATGCCACACAATCACATCAGTTTATATAAATGTGATTGCCATCTCTTTAGTGGATTTTCTACAGCGTTTACTGCTGTACAACAGTCTTGTGACCGCATTCTTTGAATCACAGCTATGCCAAGATGGTGTTGTTTTAGTGCAGGATATTCCAAATATTGCAAGTAAAATTTTGCCAGTTTCAGCAATTGTACTCTATCATCTATGTATAGTTTTATTTAGAACTGTATGATACCGTGTTTGATTCAAAATTACTTTTAATTAACTTCATTTGTACAGCTCAGTGAACTTGGGTTAGGAAGTGTCATATTTTCGATACATATATTTTGTACATATATATGTTTTTGAAGTTTGAAGTTTTTTTTTTCTTCCAAAAGCTGCTATATTCAGTCCATTGACTAGAATAAACAGAGATTGATGCTGGTTCTATAGATAACACTTTTTTCGTTGTTTTGTGTGCATTTGATACAAATTTGCATTGTTTACTTATTCTGTTGTTCTGTTTTTACCACACCCACACACACACGCACACACACACACCCACACACACGAGAGAGAGAGAGAGAGAAATTTTATTGTTTGCCTGTTCTAATGAATGCAAAACTTCTTTTACAAGAATGAACCACATCATGAACAGCAGAAATATTAAATATAAAAACGATAAATATTGCATTATTATATAAGATATTTCTTAATATATAAAATATTTAAAATATATATAAATATATAAATATAAAAAATATAAGAATCAATCAATAAATGAGGTGCCATCTCCACAGTGAAGGTTGGCTGCATTGGATCTCCAACACTGTCTGTCTCTTGTCTTGATTATACATTCTGTCTGATTGATGTTCGTCTTTCTCTTGTTGTTTCCTTCCAGCTTGTATCGTTGTATGCCTCTTGCTCGTTTGCCCTCAGCCTTGCCCTCCAGTATGGTTTTTATAAGAGTGTTATGTCTCTTAACGCTGCCAAAATATTTCACTTGCCTCTTTCTTTATTTTTTTTCATCAACTCTCTTTTCATTCCCAGTTTTTCTAGAACCTCTGTAAAAATAAGAAATATTAAATATATAAACAGAAAAACAAGTCCAACACCTCACTTAATGAACAGTTGTGTTTGGCCTGTTCATTTGCATGGAATTGAATGCTGGATAATGTGTAGTGAAATGATGAAGAAACTGGAAACAGTGGACATGCCGTTTTTGAGATGAATATTGAGAATAATATGGAGAGAGAAGGAAATAAATGATGAGGCACTGACAGCTGCATATTTCTTGTGTGTTTTTTTGAGGTCGGTCGCTCGCTTTGACCTCAAGCATAGTGCATACAAGTGCTGCTACTTCTGTTGCCTGGACTCAATTTTGCATGCGGATTAGCTTTCTCTATTACCAGTGTCCCTCACCATCAGTGAACCCACTTCAACTTCTGAGGTACTTGTAATTTACGTCTCCAAGTCAAGGAGGCCTGGAAGTCAACATTTTAGTCCAGCTGACCGGTGTAGGGGTTGAAGATACTACCCCAGCTTCAGCACACCAGAAGTTTAAGAGTAAATTCTCTTATTCATTCGGCCATGCTGACCTCCAGAACTGGGGATATTACAAGATCACTCACCAAAACTGTAAGTAAATGACAAAGGAAACATACGAGACATATCGATGGAAGAGGCGGAATAGGGAAATTATCCTTATGGGGGAAAATACTAGACAAAAGCGGCAGTAGAATGCTGGGAAAAATGTACACAAGACTGTCACACGCTGTCTTCCTCTATCTCTCTTTCCACAAATCTTTCCAGTTGTCACAAGTTCCAGTTTTTGTCTTCTCATAATGTGGCCATAAACCATGACAGCCTCTTTCTGATGTTTGTGATAATTTGTCTTTGTGACTCAGCTTCCCTCAAAATGTCCAGATTGCTAACTTTGGCTGTCCAATGAATGTTCAGCATTCTTCTATAAAACCACATCTCCAAGGCTTACATGGATTTCTTCATCTGTTTACTAAGAAGAAGAATAATAACTTCTCTTCTTAGCTTGTCTTAGATTTCCTGGCTGTTTCTTTCACTTCTTAGCATGCCTACACTATCATACTGTCTATTTCTCTTCTTAGCTTGTCTAAGATTTCCTGGCTGTTTCTTTCTCTTCTTAGCATGCCTACACTATCATACTGTCTATTTCTCTTCTTAGCTTGTCTAAGATTTCCTGGTTGTTTCTTTCACTTCTTAGCATGCCTACACTATCATACTGTCTATTTCTCTTCTTAGCTTGTCTAAGATTTCCTGGTTGTTTCTTCCACTTCTTAGCATGCCTACACTATCATACTGTCTATTTCTCTTCTTAGCTTGTCTGAGATTTCCTGGTTGTTTCTTTCACTTCTTAGCATGCCTACACTATCATACTGTCTATTTCTCTTCTTAGCTTGTCTAAGATTTCCTGGTTGTTTCTTTCACTTCTTAGCATGCCTACACTATCATACTGTCTATTTCTCTTCTTAGCTTGTCTGAGATTTCCTGGTTGTTTCTTTCACTTCTTAGCATGCCTACACTATCATACTGTCTATTTCTCTT
This sequence comes from Cepaea hortensis, assembly GCA_963921405.1. Lineage (NCBI taxonomy): Eukaryota > Metazoa > Mollusca > Gastropoda > Stylommatophora > Helicidae > Cepaea > Cepaea hortensis. The sequence goes on from OY992886.1 coordinate 104,161,844, forward strand.
CTTAGCTTGTCTAAGATTTCCTGGTTGTTTCTTTCACTTCTTAGCATGCCTACACTATCATACTGTCTATTTCTCTTCTTAGCTTGTCTAAGATTTCCTGGTTGTTTCTTTCACTTCTTAGCATGCCTACACTATCATACTGTCTATTTCTCTTCTTAGCTTGTCTAAGATTTCCTGGTTGTTTCTTTCACTTCTTAGCATGCCTACACTATCATACTGTCTATTTCTCTTCTTAGCTTGTCTGAGATTTCCTGGTTGTTTCTTTCACTTCTTAGCATGCCTACACTATCATACTGTCTATTTCTCTTCTTAGCTTGTCTAAGATTTCCTGGTTGTTTCTTTCACTTCTTAGCATGCCTACACTATCATACTGTCTATTTCTCTTCTTAGCTTGTCTAAGATTTCCTGGTTGTTTCTTTCACTTCTTAGCATGCCTTCACTATCATACTGTCTATTTCTCTTCTTAGCTTGTCTAAGATTTCCTGGCTGTTTCTTTCACTTCTTAGCATGCCTACACTATCATACTGTCTATTTCTCTTCTTAGCTTGTCTAAGATTTCCTGGTTGTTTCTTTCACTTCTTAGCATGCCTACACTATCATACTGTCTATTTCTCTTCTTAGCTTGTCTAAGATTTCCTGGTTGTTTCTTTCACTTCTTAGCATGCCTACACTATCATACTGTCTAATTCTCTTCTTAGCTTGTCTAAGATTTCCTGGTTGTTTCTTTCACTTCTTAGCATGCCTACACTATCATACTGTCTATTTCTCTTCTTAGCTTGTCTAAGATTTCCTGGTTGTTTCTTTCACTTCTTAGCATGTCCAAAATATGGCGGTCTACATCTGATTTCTCTAATAAATGTGCTGGTTTCATCAGTAGAGTGAAGAACCCTTTAACATACCTTAAGGCCCATTGGGCACAAATGTAGACCCATATTTCTATAGTTTAGACCCATATATCTATGGTGTAGACCCATATTTCTATAGTATAGACCCATATATCTATAGTTTAGACCCATATATCTATAATGTAGACCCATATTTCTATAGTATAGACCCATATATCTATAGTGTAGACCCATATTTCTATAGTGTAGACCCATATACCTATAGTGTAGACCCATATTTCTATAGTATAGACCCATGTATCTATAGTGTAGACCCATATTTCTATAGTTTGGACCCATATTTCTATAGTTTAGACCCAAATTTCTATAGTGTGGACCCATATTTCTATAGTGTGGACCCATATTTCTTTATTGTGGACCCATATTTCTATAGTGTGGACCCATATTTCTTTATTGTGGACCCATATTTCTATAGTGTGGACCCATATTTCTTTAGTGTGGACCCATATTTCTTTAGTGTGGACCCATATTTTTTTAGTGTGGACCCATATTTCTTTAGTGTGGACCCATATTTCTATAGTGTGGACCCAAATTTCTTTAGTGTGGACCCAAATTTCTATAGTGTGGACCCAAATTTCTATAGTGTGGACCCATAATTCTTTAGGTGGGGACCCATATTTCTTTAGTGTGGACCCAAATTTCTTCAGTGTGGACCCGAAGAAGTTAAAGGGAAAGAAGAATTGATAACACACTTCCAACAAGTGATTGCCTCCCTTTGATAGTTTATTTACAAATTTGTTATCAGACTTTTATTCTTCTGCGCCTCAGAACAGGTCACAATAGATTACGCAACCACATGTATACAAAATTCAAGATTGGTGACTCAGCCATGTGCACATGTGGTTTGGCGTCGCAGACAGCAGAGCACATACTCCAGGACTGCCCAAACTACAACATATCCAGGCGAACCTTCTGGCCTAGAGAGACAACAGTGGAAGATAAACTCTATGGACCGCTGAGTGAACTAAAAAACGACTGTTAGATTCATACAAGAGACAACATTGCAGTTATAAACATATTTCAGGCGAACGAAAGAAGAAGAAGAAGAACTTATCAGACTAGTGGTGCTGAAACATTTAATGAGAATAAGAAATAAAAATGTAAAAAGCAGCAGCAGCAGTATTAGTAGTAGTATTAGTAGTTGTTGTTGTTGTAGGAGGAGAAGGACGAGGAGGGGTAGTAGTCTCAGCAGCAGCAGTAGTAGACGTAGTAACAGCAGCAGCAGTAGTAGACGTAGTAACAGCAGCAGCAGTAGCAGACGATATGTATATAATGCACAGCTCTATTACAAAGCCAGTTCTGGAATATACAGAAACCTAATATAACCAAGCGCTACACGTCTCTGTCTGTCATTTCTACCTGTCTTTTTATCTTGATACTTTTTCCTGCAATCTCTCTCTCTCTCTCTCTCTCTCTCTCTCTCTCTCACACAGGAAAAACAGATAGTGACGGGCATGGATAAGAAGGGAGAAACTAACAGAGAAAGACGGATACACACACACGCACGCGCGCACACACACACACACACACACACACACACACATATATATATATATATATATATATATATATATATATATATATATATATATATATATATATATATACGAGGGGACGTCAATCAGGAAGGCACAAATGGCTGTAGAACAATAACTAAATATGATAACAACTTGAAACCACTTTATTTTCATACATGCATTGTCCTTTTATTTCTCAACATAATTTCCACCAACATTGATGCACTTATCCCATCGTTTTATCAGGCCTCCCAAACCCGCTGCATAGAACTGCGTGCCCTGTTTTCTAAACCTCGTTTTCACTTCACATTCAACTTCGGCGTCATTGGCGAAATGTCTCTCGCCAAGGCGGGTTTTCAGTGTTAATGCTGACAAATGTTTGTCCCGTAAAGCGGTGCATAGCTGGGTAGAAAAAGTTACGAGGGAGAATCAATAAGTAAGTCACACAGTTCTGTGGGATGGCCGGTATATGAGAACAGGGCACGCTTTTCTATGCAGCGGGTTTGGGAGGACTGATAAAACGATGGGATAAGTGCATCAAGGTTGGTGGAAATTATGTTGAGAAATAAAGGGACAATGTATGTATAAAAATCAACTAGTTTCAAGTTGTTATCATATTTACTTATTTTTCTACAGCTATTTGTGACTTAATTATTAACTTACCCTCGTATATCCGTCTCTCTGTGTTAGTTTCTCCCTTCTTCTCCATGTCCGTCACTATCTGTCTCTCCTGTGTGTGCCTCTGTCTATGTTTGCCTCTCTCTGTGACCGTCTCTTTCTGCCCGCTTGTTACTCAGTATCCGACTCTATCTGTCTCTCTGTCTCTCTGTGTGTGTGGGCGTGGGATGGATGGGTAGGTGGGGGAGACTGTGTGGGTGGGGAATGTGTGAAAGTGGGGGATGTGTGGGTGGATGCTAGTTTTGTGTGTGGGTAAGTGCGTGTTGTGTCGGTTGGCGGGGATATATGTGTGTAGGTGGCGATGTGTGATTGGGGGATGTGTGTTTGACTGGGTGGTTGGGGGTCTGTGCGTGTGTGGTGGAGGATATGAGGGCGGGTGAGTGTTGATGGATTATGGGATAAGTGGATGATGCGTGTGGATGGATGCTAGTTTTGTGTGTGGGTAAGTGCGTGTTGTGTCGGTTGGCGGGGATATATGTGTGTAGGTGGCGATGTGTGATTGGGGGATGTGTGTTTGACTGGGTGGTTGGGGGTCTGTGCGTGTGTGGTGGAGGATATGAGGGCGGGTGAGTGTTGATGGATTATGGGATGAGTGGATGATGTGTGTGTGTGGGTGCGGAGATGTGTGTAGGTGGGGGATGTGTGGGCGGGTGCATGTATGTGTGCCTGGGTGTGTGTGTGTGGGTGGGTGCGGGATGTATATGTCGGGGATGTGTGGTGCGTGGGAGATGTGTGTATGTTTGGGGAAATTTATGTAGGTGGGGGTGTATGTGGGTGTGGGGTGTGTGCTTGGGGGATGGGTGGATAGGTAGGGGCATGTATGTGTGCCTGGGGGTGTGTGTGTGGTTGGATGGGGGATGGGTTGATACTTGGGGTATGTGTCTCATAGCATGGTAACATGCATTGTTTATGTTTACAACATTCATTTGACAATGTTTTTTTTCTTATGTGAATGTATTATGCATTATTTATGAACGAAAGATGAGTGATTGGAAGGGCTGAATGTAAGACGGGCCTGCTGCCCAATTTGTTTACCCTTTGAAAATAAAGTCCGTTCGCTCGTTTTCTCTCTCTCTCTCTCTCTCTCTCTCTCTCTCTCTCTCTCTCTCTCTCTCTCTCTCTCTCTCTCTCTCTCTATGCTGTTTCTATTAATACTTTATCCCCATCCCAGTCTATCTCTTGTCTGTCTGTCTCTGTGTCTCTTTATGTGTTTCATTATGCTCTCTCTGTATCTCAATTGTCCCTCTCACTGTACGTATCTGTCTGTCTGTCTGTCTGTCACTCTGTCTGTCTGTCTGTCTGTATGTCTGTCTGTCTGTCTCCGGACGGGCCTGCGTGCCAAATTCTAAACCCTTTGAAAATAAAGTTTGTTCGTTCGATCGTTCATTCTTTGTCTGTCTCTCTGTTCGTCCACCTCCTTTTCAATCTGTCCATTTCACCCTACCTCTCTCTAACCGTCTCTCTCTCTCTCTCTTTCTCTCTATCTCTCTTTATAGCTACCTCCCTATCTCCCCCACCCTGTTTGCGTAGCTCTGTCTCTTTACCATTCTCTGTCTGTCTGCCTGCCTGTCTGTCTGTCTGTCTGTCTGTCTCTCTCTCTCTCTCTCTCTCTCTCTCTCTCTCTCTCTCTCTCTCTCTCTCTCTCTCTCTCTCTCTTGTCTTTCGCTGTCCATCTTTCTGACTCTCTATGTCTGTCTCACACTATACGGTTACCTCTCTCCTACTATCTCTTTCTCAGTTCTCTCTCTCCCCCTCTCTCTCTCTCTCCCCCCCCCCTCTCTCTCTCTCTCTCTGTTGTCTCTCTCTATCTCTATACCATTCTTTCTCTGTCTGCTATCTAGTTCCATAAGTCTAAATATGACCGTCTCTCTCTCTCTCTCTCTCTCTCTCTCTCTCTCTCTCTCTCTCTCTCTCTCTCTCTCTCTCTCTGTCCTTCTCACTTTGCCAGTCTCTCTCAGTCTCGCTGTCTCTCACACTGTCCGCCTCTCACTGTTCATCTCTCCATGTACGCTCTCTCTATTCATCACTTTCTGTTGGTCTTTCTGTCGGTCTTTCTCTCTGTCCATCTCTCTGTGTCCGTCTCTCTCTCTCTGTGGCTCTCTCTCTCTCTCTCTAACTCTCTCTGTGTCGGTCTCTCTGTCTCTGCTCATCTAACTCTATCCGTCTCTATCTGTCCTTCTCTCTCTGTATTTGTCCCTTTCGCTCCCTCTCTCTCTCTCCCTCTCTCTCTCTCTCTCTCTCTCTGTCAATCTCTCTCTGTCTCTGTTCGTCACTCTCTCTTTCCGTCTCTCTCTCTGTCACTGTCCTTCTCTCTCTGTCTCTATTCGTTCATATCAGTCATCCAGTCAGACTGTATGTCTAGTATGTCTAACTCTCTAGCTCTCTATCTCTTTCTCTCTCTCAGTCGTGTGAGCCGGCCGCTCAGAAAGCAATGGCAAACTACTGAGCGTAATCTTGCCAAGAGATCAACATACAGCTGAAAGATGCTGGTGTTGACAGCTAAGTCCTGTAAAGGATATGCTAAAAAAAATATATATATATATATATATATGTCTTTCTGTATCTCTCTTTCTCTATATATCTTTCTGTATCTCTCTTTCTCTCTATGTTCGTCTCCGTCCGTCCGTCCGTCCGTCTGTCTGTCTGTCTGTCTGTCTGTCTGTCTGTCTCCATTTCAGTCCTTCTGTTTATAGTGGTCTCTTTTTCTGCTTGTCTCATTATTTCTGTCTCACTTTGTCCTCTCTCTCTCTCTCTCTCTCTCTCTCTCTCTCTCTCTCTCTCTCTCTCTCTCTCTCTATCTCTCTCTCTCTCTCTCTCTCTCTCTCTCTCTCCTTCTCTACCTGGCTAATTTTGATCTCCTCCCTCCCCCGTCCCTCAATCTCATCATGGAACCACACACAACCAAAAGCACACCGGTCTGTCTCACCGCTGCTGATAAATAATACAGGAATTCCCTGATGTACACGTCACGCCAGCCTGCAATAGAATCGCCAACCACCCTCTTGATAATTAACTACTTGTTACCGTTGATTAAATTCTATTCTGGAACATGTGGAATTTTTTTTTCTCCACGGGATCTGCCAAGGGAATTCCCCAGCTACACCTGTTCATCAAAGGCTTTTGTTCATCTCCAGCCAAGGAGTGCTGGCAGAAGCAAACGTGAGCTATGGAAAAGCATCCATTGGTTCACTGGCTTCTGCTGAACTCGACGTCGAACTGGCAATTAAATTTGTGTATGAGTTTCACAGACGTCAATTTTAGTCGTTGCGCCCACTCTAATTACAACATGGCCATCAAAGGAGCCGTGTGCTGAAGCCGTCGACATACCTGTGATATTTTACAGCTAGTTTTCTTAAGACAATGGAGCCGACATATGGAGGATCAATATGGGTTATTGGGTATGTTTTTCTAGCCTCATATTTGTATAGAACAATCAACAATCGACGGTTGATATAGATTTTATGATTTCACTTCCCAGAACATTTACTGGTGGCCATTTTAAGTTGGGTCGACCTGGGAGACAGGTAGATTTTAAATTAATTTCTATACAGGACCACCGGGTTGGTAGGAAAGCGTGCTAGCCACTGCGCCACCGTGATCCCTGAGGAAGAAGGATACTGTACTTGTTTAGATGCTAACATCTCTTAATGTACAGTTCCAGGACGGTGGATGATCCGTAACAGAACTCACTGCCATGGTGGTCGAAGACACATAACTCACTGCCCTAGCAGTTGCAGACACAGAACTCACTCCTCTGGTTGTTGAGGACATATAACTCACTCCCCTGATTGTTAAAGACACAAAACTCACTCCACTGGTTGTTGAGGACATATAACTCACTCCCCTGATTGTTAAAGACACAGAACTCACTCCACTGGTTGTTGAGTTTACAGAAATCATTCCACCAGCAGCTGAAGACACATAATCCACTCCTCCCAGCTGTTGAAGACACAGAACTCATTCCAGTTAGAGCATTGCTTTGTTGATCCGGCACCTTCTGCAGGTTGTCTTGTTCCTGGTGTATTGTTGTTACCTTTCCTCTGGCGTAAACGAGACAGGTCAAGAGAGGGATCATGCTGCATGGGCAACTCATGGTCTCTGTAGGCTGTGTGCTAAGGAGAGGTATAACCCCAGCCCTGGCCTTACCGTCGTGGGTCGTAGTTATTGTGTGTTATTTGAAGCACAGTGTAACAAACTATCAACTATCATTGGTCAAGACGACAAGGTGCCGGTGAGTGAATGAGTGAGTGGGTGGGTGGGTGAGTGAGTGAGTGAGTGAGTGAGTGAGTGAGTGAGTGGGTGGGTGAGTGAGTGAATGAGTGAGTGAGTGCATGAGTGAGTGAGTGAGTGAAGTATGAACATATCAAGAAGAAACGTAACTAGTTCTCTGGGTTCTATTGTGATTGACAAAACACATACCAGTGCACCATTTATTTTCAATTTGAAACATCTACTGGCAGTGGAAATGTGGTGTCTGAGGAAAATATAAAATGTTCCATGGACTAGCGGAAAAGCCAATGAGCAAGTCCCATAAGAAACAAATGAAAACCATAAACTGATTAGAGAAATTAGACGTAGGCAGTCACGATTTTGTGGGCATGTCACACGGATAAATAAAATGCAAACTTAGTGACAACTGGCAAGACTGATGGGAAAAGAGCAAGGGGAAGGGGGAGATATAAATACCTGAATGGCTTGTCCACAGGGCATAACTGAGATAAGAACTCAAGAACTGATACATGACTGGTGGTCGTAGGAAATGGCGAGTCATGACCGCACACACGTATCGACACGGCACATAATGATGTTGATGACGATGGTGGTGGTGGTGATGATGATGATGATGATGATGATGATGATGATGATGATGATGATGATGATTGAAAAGCACAGCAATACGAAGACGTGTAAATACAATAGTTGTGTTTACACACTCAAAACACAATAGAAAACTGTCAACTGATTCCAAGCATACTTAGTCAAATCCTAATGGAAAACAGCACAGACTTTCTCTATAAATCTTTGAATTCTATCCTTCAGAGTCGATTAGGAAGCGTTATCAATTTTGTCTAGAATTGATTATCGCCCAGTTTTTGCTGGCCGACGAGAGACAAGTCCGCTCGGGATATGGGGGAAATATATGAACATAGAGTGCCAGCAATCTTAGCCATGTAAATCAGGATTTTCTCCGGAAAGGAAGGGTCGCAATTCCCCGTTAGGGAGTGGAAACTAACCACTAGCTTGTGAGAACAGGTGAAAGCCTAAATTGACAGACAATCGCTCACTGGAAACTGAGGGTCTCCCTTCCCTTAAGAATTGATTGTGAATCCCATCTTCTCCCGCTCTTTATCACGCGATTCTCTACTGGGTTCCGGAAGATGGTTGCCAGTTTGGGCCAAAATTGTCACGCAACTGTTTCCAAGCTGTGCACGGCCATTCGATTACCATAACCGCATTGGTGCGTTCGGCTTGAGGATTGGCAGAAAGGAAAGTGAGTTTTAAATGGCTTTCAAAATGAAGTTATTACCAGAAAATTACACGTGATTAACAAGTTCGTGGAGTGAGACGCGCTGACCCGGTACTGGACCAGCGGAAGGATGTGTTTCGTTGTAGCCAAATACATATTTATGGAGGACGACTAAAAGAATTATAAATAAACCACAAACACTCGCTAATTGGGGCCTGCGCAGAATAGTGGGTCTAAAGTGGTTTGACAGAATCCAAAATGTGGAGCTCATGGACAGAACTAAACACATTCCAGCGAATCAAGAGGTGAGAGAAAGACGTTGGCTCTGGGTAGGACAGACACTGAGAAAACTTGAGGACAATATAACTAGGCACTCTTTTGTCTGGTGACACAATGAAAGAAATTAAACGACGACTATCAGTTGCTCTTCAAAGATTAAAACAACTTAATAAATTATGGAGTGGGACAGATAGAACTACAAAAATTAGAGTTTTAAGAGCATGCATCTTTCATATTGCAACATACGCCTGTGAGACCTGGACACTTACTAAACAATCTGAACAGCGCATAAATGCTTTTGAATATAAATGTTATAGACGGGTTCTAAGAATATCTTGGGTAAAGAAAAGAACAAATGCATTAATACTTCAAGAGCTGAATATTGAAGAAGGTTGGCTATTAAACACGATAAAACAAAGAAAATTGATATAATTTGGTCACTTGAAACGTTAGGAAAGTTTGGAGAGAACAATAATGGAGGGATATGTGGAGGGGTATATATGAATGATATAATTCTATATTTATTGCAATCCCGAACTTATCAGGAGCCTTGGAATGCGATCAACATCGAACAGTTAGTATAATGAGTCACATCACGAAGATTCTGCTGAGAATTATCATGCAAAGAGTCAGGAAGAAAATACAACCCGAAATAGGAGAAGAACAATGGGGGTTTGAAGAAGGCAAGGACACAGTAAATGCTGTGTATATACTGAGAACAGTAATTGAACGTTCATAGAAGTAAACAAAGATCTATATCTTTGCTTTATTGACTACACAAAGGCTTTCGATAAAGTGAGACATGTAGACATGATAAGGATGATTGAAGATCTACAAATTGATGGAAAAGACCTTAGACTTGTAAAAAACATATAGAAAACAACAAGCTGCCATAAGAATTGATAACAATGTAGGTCAATATCAGCCTGTTAAAAGAGGTGTGAGACAGGGATGTGTAATCTCTCCAGATCTTTGTTCCCTGTACAGTGAAAATATTTTCAGAAATATAGAAGATATGGAAGGAATCAACATTGGGGGACGGTACATCAATAACATTAGATATGCAGGTGATACAGTCTTGATTGCAGACAATGAACAGGACCTGCAACATTTAGTAGATGCGGGTGTTGCACACAGTGAACAACTAGGGTTAGAGCTGAATAGTAAGAAGACACAGATTATGGTCGTCACTGGGGAGAAGGACATACCACAAAGTGATATACGAGTAAATGGGCATATTCTTAAGCAAGTGAATCGATACAGTTATCTCGGCACAGTCATAACATCTGATGGGAGATGCCTCGAAGAGATTAGAACAAGAATTGCCATTGCGAAGGTAGCCTTTTGCAAGATGAAAAACATACTGACCAATAACGAGATATTAATTGAAACGAGAAAAAGAGTGTTGAAGCGCTACATAGAACCTATACTTTTGTATGGATGTGAAGCGTGGACAATAAGCAGTCAAGCTGAAAACAGCTGATGGCTGTGGAAATGTGGTTTCTGACGAAAATGCAGAGAATACCATGGACAGGCAGAAAAACCAATGAACAAGTCCTTCAAGAAACAAATGAAGATCGTAAACTGATTAGAGACAATAGACGTAGAAAGTCAATATGTTTTGGACATGTTATGAGAAGAAATGAATTGGAGAACTTGGTGACAACTGGCAAGATCGAAGGGAAGAGACCAAGGGGAAGACCGAGAAGTGAATACTTTTATGGCTTGGCCACGTGGCATGGTCGAGACAGGAACACGGAGCTTATCCACGACTCTGGTGATCGAGTGACATGGCAGTACATGACCACCCACGCTTATCGGCATGGTACATGATGGATGGATGGATATGCCTGGGAAGAGAGAAAGACGAAGGCCAAAGAGAAGATGGGTGCAGGATGTGGCGGATGATCTCCAGATGGGTGTATCAGACGCGGTACATCTTGCTTGTGATCGAGCAGTTTTCCGGAGAGTTGTTATGGCAGCGAGGTTCTGCAAAGGACATGCTACTGAATGAATGAACTCTTTTGTAACCTAAAAACGCATGAAAGATAGAAGCAGAAACAGAGTTGAATAATACGGGGATGGCATGGAGGGAACCACGTGAGATAGCACAAGATAGGGCAGGCTGGCGTGGGTGGGTTGAGAATATATGCTCCTATGGGGGAATGAAGGACAGACGTAGAAGATGACATATTTATGTTATTGTTGTCATTCATGGCAAGGCGTGGAATCATAGGCTCTACCACGTACATCCATCCATCCATCCATCCATCCATCCATCCATCCAATCATCCATCTTCCTTTCCATCCATCCATCCATCCATCCATCCATCCATCCATCCATCCATCCAATCATCCATCTTCCTTTCCATCCATCCATCCATCCATCCATCCATCCATCCATCCATCCATCCATCCATCTATCCACCCACTCACATGATAGGGCAGCAGCTAGGCGTGGTTTGGTTGACGAGATACTTCTATCAAGCCACACCTCCCCAGCTTCCACATGATTCCTTATTTGTCAAACTGTCCATGACTCACTTCCGTACATCAATATTGGCTCAATATAGCTCTTAAAATCTGTTCAGCCTCACTTCGATAGACAAAGATAAAATGCAGAGAATATTTTTCATCAAATGCCTTAGTGTGGTCAATAAAGAACATATGTAAGTGGCACCCTGCCGTCTTTACAGACGAAAGTATGTGGATTGGAATTAGAGCTAGAATTCCTTCACACAATGCCTGGGCTTGGATTCAGAGAACATTTTTTGCCCATGCAGCATGATCCCTCTCTCGGCCTTGCCTTGTTATCTCCAGAGGAAAGGATAACCAGTACGTCTGGAACAAGGTAGTTTTCAGATGCTGCCGGTTCAGCATCAAACCTCCATGCAGCAGAAGGTGAGTAGCGGCCAGGCCCTCATATCATTTGAGTTAGAGGCGTTAAGCCATATCCCTCAGCTGAGTGCCTCACACCAACTTCCCGCCTGACCAAGTGCCTGGACCTATATAGGTGTGTACTACTGTCAAACTCCCCGCCTGACCAAGTGCCTGGACCTATATAGGCGTGTACTACTGTCAAACTCCCCGCCTGACCAAGTGCCTGGACCTATATAGGCGTGTACTACTGTCAAACTCCCCGCCTGACCAAGTGCCTGGACCTATATAGGCGTGTACTACTGTCAAACTCCCCGCCTGACCAAGTGCCTGGACCTAGGCGTGTACTACTGTCAAACTCCCCGCCTGACCAAGTGCCTGGACCTAGGCGTGTACTACTGTCAAACTCCCCGCCTGACCAAGTGCCTGGACCTAGGCGTGTACTACTGTCAAACTCCCCGCCTGACCAAGTGCCTGGACCTAGGCGTGTACTACTGTCAAACTCCCCGCCTGACCAAGTGCCTGGACCAAGGCGTGTACTACTGTCAAACTCCCCGCCTGACCAAGTGCCTGGACCAAGGCGTGTACTACTGTCAAACTCCCCGCCTGACCAAGTGCCTGGACCTAGGCGTGTACTACTGTCAAACTCCCCGCCTGACCAAGTGCCTGGACCTAGGCGTGTACTACTGTCAAACTCCCCGCCTGACCAAGTGCCTGGACCAAGGCGTGTACTACTGTCAAACTCCCCGCCTGACCAAGTGCCTGGACCAAGGCGTGTACTACTGTCAAACTCCCCGCCTGACCAAGTGCCTGGACCTAGGCGTGTACTACTGTCAAACTCCCCGCCTGACCAAGTGCCTGGACCAAGGCGTGTACTACTGTCAAACTCCCCGTCTGACCAAGTGCCTGGACCAAGGCGTGTACTACTGTCAAACTCCCCGCCTAATGTTGTCTTCAGGGAATCCACCAGCAGGAGATATTGCTCGTCTGTGTTGCGAATACATCTCCTCAACCAAACGCTCTCCGCTTGACTGAATAAGTAAGGAAACGATAAAAGTAGTGGAATTTCAGTTGGGCTTGTGCTGCCACTTATACTACACCCTTCGTGTGTCTTTACAAAGTCGGACTATGGTCAAACACATATAGATCTCTATTTGTTTCAGTCATGTTCTCTAGATATCTATAGCTTTGTTTGTGCCTTTACTTTCCACAAATCCCACTGCTTAACTCCAGTTTCTGATTATACTGTTTTCTTATTCTTATCATTATAATTCTCATTAGTATTTAGTCATACAATTAGCAGACAAGAGAGTAATTATATGGAAGATGCGGAGATGTGGTTTATAGAAGAATGATGAAAACACCGTGGGCGGATAGAAAGAGCAATAAAGATATCTCGAAAGAAGTTAGCTCACAAAGAGAACTGGTTTCTCGCATCAGAAGTAGACAGTCCACATTCTTTGGGCATGTCATGAGAAGGGGGAAGCTGGAGTATGTCGTCACAACGGGAAGACTCGAGGAGGAGAGACACAGGGGGAGAGTAAGAGAGAAGATGCTGGACAGTTTAACATCATGGCATGGGGGAACATCGGTATCAGAAATCATTGACAGTACACAAGACAGAAGGCTGTGGACAGACATGATCACCAACGCCACACGGCATAGACTATAAGAGAAGAGAAGAGATTTAGTAGCATGACTCATTAAGCTAGCTGTGCGATGTTCTCCACAATCCACTGCATCAGATACCATCGGTGCAACCATGACAATATATTTTAAGAGAGCATCAGGTTTATTGTCTGATCTAGAGATCCTATTTCAAGATGTAGATGATCAATGGGAAATGCTGAAGAATTCAATCAGTTGTGCAGCAGAAAAAACTATTCCAAAAGTAAAGAAAGTTGGCCGTAAGACATGGATGACTGAAGAAATTTTACAACTAATGGAAACAAGAAGACAGAACAAAAATAATCCTGCCAAATATGAAGAAATTCACAGAAAAGTCAGAACCTTATGTAAGGAGGCTAAAGAAACATGGCTTGAGAAAAATTGCAGAGAAATTGAAAAACAACACAACAGTAAAAATGCGAAACTAATGCACAAAAGAATTCAGGAGATTACTAATCAAAGAACACGTACATCAGCAGGCTGCCTAAAGACAAAAGATGGAAGAGTCATAATAGAAAAAGATCAGATTTTACATGTATGGTCAGATTACGTGAAAAACCTTTATGACGATAGCAGAGACGATCAATATATTGTTCAAAATAACAATGAAGGGCCAGCAATTTTGAAGATGGAGGTTCAGAATGCTCTTAATCATATGAAATCTGGCAAAACCCCCGGTCCAGACAGCGTCACAACAGAAATGATTAATGCTTTAGAAGAATATGGAATAGATAAAGTTACCAGTCTGCTTAATACAATATATGATACTGGAAACATACCTCATGAGTTATGTAATTCTGTATTTATTGCAATCCCAAAGAAATCAGGAGCCTTGGAATGTGATCAACATCGAACAATTAGTATAATGAGTCACATCACGAAGATTTTGCTAAGAATTATCATGCAAAGAGTTAGGAGGAAAATACAACCTGAAATAGGAGAAGAACAATGTGGGTTTGTAGTAGGCAAGGGTACAGCAAATGCTGTGTATATACTGAGAACCGTAATCGAACGTTCTATAGAAGTAAACAAAGATCTACACCTTTGCTTCATTGACTACACAAAGGCTTTTGATAAAGTGAGACATGTCAACATGATAAGGATGCTTGAAGATCTACAAATTGATGGGAAAGACCTTAGACTTGTAAAAAACATATATTGGAAACAACAAGCTGCCATAAGAGTTGATAATGAAGTAAGCCAATATCAGCCTATTAAGAGAGGTGTGAGACAGGGATGTGTAATGTCTCCAGATCTGTTTTCCCTGTACAGTGAAAATATTTTCAGAAATATTGAAAATATGGAAGGAATCAACATTGGGGGACGATGCATCAATAACATTAGATATGCAGATGATACAGTCTTGATTGCAGACAATGAACAGGACCTGCAAAATTTAGTACATGCGGTTGTTACACACAGTGAACAACAAGGGTTAGAATTAAATTGTAAAAAGACACAGATTATGGTCGTCACTAAGAAGAACGAAATACCACAGTGTAATATACAAGTAAATGGGAATATTCTTCAACAAGTGAATAGGTACAATTACCTCGGAACAGTAATAACATCTGATGGGAGATGCCTTGAAGAGATTAGAACAAGAATCGCCATGGCAAAAGTAGCCTTTAGCAAGATGAAAAACATACTGACCAATAAAAAGATGTCAATTGAAACGAGAAAAAGAGTGTTGAGATGCTACATAGAACCTGTACTTTTATATGGATGTGAAGCTTGGACAATGAGCAGCCAGGCTGAAAAACATCTGATGGCTGTAGAAATGTGGTTTCTGAGGAAAATGCAAAGAATACCATGGACAGCCAGAAAGACCAATGAACAAGTCCTTCAAGAAACAAATGAAGATCGTAAACTGATCAGAGACATTAGACGTAGACAGTCACAATTTTTTGGGCATGTTATGAGAAGAAATGATTTGGAGAACTTGGTGACAACTGGTAAGATCGAGGGGAACAGACCAAGGGGAAGACCTAGAAACAAGTATCTGGATGGCTTGGCCTTGTGGCATGGTCGAGACAAAAACACGGAACTGATCCACGACTCTGTTGATCGAGTGAGATGGCAGAACATGACCGCCCACGCTTACCGGCATGGCACATGATGGATGGATGGATCAGGTATATATCCACTGTCATAGATATCGTTACCCAGGTTCGAACCCTGGTCACACACTGGGGGATTCCACCACGAAGTGATTAAACAGCCTGACTCGCGCTCTGAAGGTTTTTGTTTCGGCTCTGGATTCCGTCATTCGGTCTTCGAGTGCAATGTCCTCGGAGAATCCTGGGGTAGTCGCTGGAGCTACGGAGTTCGTGACTTGTGCGACGCTTTCAGCAGACCACTCTGCGGAAAGATACCGCGCTATTTGGGTTAAACTCCGGTGTAATGAAGTCGACCTTATGCCTTTAAAACCCCCGTTTTCTGTGTATACCAATACAGCAAGCTCTTTAGTTTGATGGACAAACACAAACACAGAATGTAGTTTTAATAACCTCGTGACTGGACAGGTAATATATTCCAATACGTCGAGTGTTAGAACACTATATACAATTTATACAATTATATAAAGAGACACATGGCTCCGTGGTGATGTGGTTACAGATACAGTTCGAAACACAACTGTTGGCGATTTGGCAGCAAACTACTTTACGTTGGTTTTTTTTTAATGAAATTGTATGAATGCAGGTCGTTCAGAAAGCAATGGCAAACAACTGAACGTAAACTTGCTCAGGAATCACAAACAGCCGAAAAATTCTGGGATTGACTGCTATGTTCTGTAAAGGATATGCACTAACTTCTTATTATATTTATAAAGAGACAAACAACACTATTCGCTCATGTTTTGAAGAAAAAGGAAAATGTATTGGAGAATATCGAGGAAACTGGAAAGATCAGAGGAAAAAGATGCAGAGGCACACCAAACGAAATGATGCTGGATGGACTGAGACCTTGGCATGGAGAAATATCATCAACAGAGTTGAGCCCAGAGTACCTAGGACAGAGATCTGTGGGAAAACATGAACGCCTACGCCAGCTGGCAATGCACATGATGATGATGATGATGATGATGATGATGATGATGATGATGATGATGATGATGATGATTCGAGTGTTGTGGTTCTGATTTCGACCATAAGCTAAAAGGTAGTTATTTCAATATTTTTTTTCTTGCGTCAACCAGGACTCGTCTGGCAGAATCAATGCAACCGCAGCGTCCCAACTCATCCACGAGACACGAGTAGACATAACTGAGGCTTGGGCGAGAGGTTCCGAGAGATGAGGCCACGCCAATCTGATGAGAGTTGACGCAAAGCTATCATCTTCTTCTCCAGTTCATCTCCATTCTGCACGCGATCTGCTCTCTCTCTCTCTCTCTCTCTCTCTCTCTCTCTCTCTCTCTCTCTTTCTCTCCTATGTCTGTCTGTCTGTCTGTCTGTCTGTCTGTCTGTCTGTCTGTCTGTCTGTCTGTCTGTCTGTCTGTCTGTCTCTCTCTCTCTCTCTCTCTCTCTCTCTCTCTCTCTCTCTCTCTCTCTCTCTCTCTCTCTCTCTCTCTCTCTCTCTCTCTCTCCCCCTATTATAGCTGTATGGGAAAGGTGAGCACAATGAAGAATTGATTGGCAGAGTGTCTGCGCACGACATAAAAGGAATGTAATACACGTACAGCAGTATTGGGAAGTTGCGCTAGAGCACGGGATAGCTCGCTTGCCTGGCTGCCTGGTGGCCAAGCGGTCGAATCTGCCACAGGACGGGAATCTTTTCGAAGTGATTCTGACTCTCATGTCGACCTAGGCTAAAATGTCCACCAGGACATGCTCTTGTGTCGACTTAATTGCACCGGGTGTTATCCCATATGGCCCAGTCTCTTTCCGCAGCTTAGAAAGCTCTCACAAAGCACGAACTCCGTAGCTCCAGCGACGACCCCCAGGAATCATCGAAAAAATGCACTTGTGAACCGAAGGACGCGGCCTGAATTCGAACCCACAACATTTGGAGCCCGAGTCAGACGGCTTGACTACTTCGCCACGGAGACTCCCTATATTAACTATGTCAGCTATCGAATGTCGGTCGCTTGGTCCATAAAATATGGGACTAACACACTATATCCAATACCCACCAATACGCACCAAGGAAAGTGTTCTTTCAGTAGCATCATTAACATCATCATCATCAACATCATCATCATCAACATCATATTCCACTTTTGCAGTCAAGCGTCGTGGGGAGGAATAATTGGCGTTCCAGCGCCCGATGGGTGGTAGTGGATAGTGTCATTCCGTGTGATTGTACAATATCTTTGATGGCGTCAATCCATTTTATTCTTGGGTCCTCTTGCTCTCATATCAGATCTTCTTTGTTGTGGTGCCAGTGCTGGTAGTTGATGATGTTGCATTCTAATCAGATGACCAAACCATTTGATCTTCTGTCTTTCAATATAGGTGGCAGAAGGCATTGATTCCACTGCTGGTTTGATAAATCATTCCTTATTCGGTTTCGGGATAGTTAATTTGGCAGCTCTCCTCAAGCATCTCATCTCACCTCACAGGTGTTGATTTTGCGTAAGTGTGATTTGGACAATGTCCAAGTTTGTTCTTTCACTTCACCACAACGTCACTAATTTTGTTAGAGTGTGAATACAATTATTGGAACTGCGGTAAAGCTGTAAAAATGTAAACAATATAAAATAACACGAAGTAATGCAGCTTTACAGTACACAATTACGGAAAATACAGGAAGTTGGGCAGACTAGCCTTCATCAGCAAACAAATACACAAAACTCAACATACTTGTATAACCACGGGGAAGATACTACGGTGTCAACATTACGGCATCATAACAGAATGAGAAGAATGGGAAGATGAAAAACAAACATGAGAACAATGACTATAAAATGAATATATATATATATATATATATATATATATATATATATATATATATATATATATATATATATATTATATATATATATATATATATATATATATATATATATATATATATATATATATATATATATATATATATCATGTGCCATGCCGGAAAGCGTGGGCGGTCATGACTCGCCATTTCACTCGATCACCACTGTCGTGGATCAGCTCAGTGTTCCTGTCTCGTCCATGCCATGTGGCCAAGCCATCCAGATATTTTCCTCTCGGTCTTCCTCTTGGTCTGTTACCCTCGATCTTGCCAGTTTTCACTAAGTTGTCCAATCCATTTCTTCTCATAACATGTCCAAAAATTTTGACTGTCTACGTCTAATTTCTCTAATCAGTTTACGATGTTCATTTGTCTCCTGTAATACTTGGTCATTGGTTTTTCTGTCTGTCCATGGTATTCTTTGCATTTTCCTCAGAAACCACATTTCTGCAGCCATCAGATGCTTTTCAGATTGACTGCTCATTGTCCAAGTTTCACATCCATACAAAAGAACAGGCTCTATGTATCCCCTCAACACTCTTTTTCTCGTTTCAATTGACATCTTCTTATATATATATATATATATATATATATATATATATATATATATATATATATATATATATATATATATATTGTGTATATATTATATTGGCACCTTTCCGTCTTGACAGACGATAGTTTGGTACATTGTGCTTCAAAAAGGCTTAATGACTACGATCCATGGCGGTGGCGAGTGTGGCTGTATATATATATATATATATGTGTGTGTGTGTTTGTTTGTGTGTGCGTGCGTGCGTGCGTGCGTGCGTGTGTGTGTGTGTGCGCGCGCGCTACTTATCACAGAGTCCTTCATTCTGTCAGGAATCGATCCCATCTGTTTCTTACATTTACTACATTCAGGTGATGCTTCCTAGCTGTTGCCTTAACTTATTTGCTACACTCAGTGATGTTTTCTTATTTATTGCTTTAACTCATTTGCTACAATCAGCGATGTTTCTTTGTTTATTACTTTAACTCATTTGCTACACTCAGTGATGTTTTCTTATTTATTACTTTAACTCATTTGCTACAATCAGTGATGTTTCTTCATGTATTTATTTATTATTTTTTCCCCTCGCATATCCTTTGCAGGACATCGCTGTCAACATCAACATCTTTCAGCTGATTGTTGATTTCTTGGCAAGATTACGCTCAGTAGTTTGCCATTGCTTTCTGAGCGACCAGCTCACATACCCCTAAGTTATCGATGCGGAGAGAACCGCTACCTATTCTCACGCACGTCACGTTACTCACGAGAGTATACGGGATTACGGAGAAAGTCATGTAACCTCTAGACCAGGGAGACCAGCTCTTTATTTATTGCTTTAACTAATTTGCTGCGCCGCCTTCCTGGCCTAGAGGTTAGCGACTTTTCTCCGTAATCTCGTATACTCTCGTAACTAACGTGACGACGGTGAGAATCAGCAGTGGTTCGAATCGTGTCGGTAACTTGCGGGGTATGTGAGCCGGCTGCTCAGAAAGCAATGGCAAACTACTGAACGTAATCTTGCCAAGAAATCAACAATCAGCTGAAAGATGCTGATGTTGACAGCAATGTCCTGTAAAGGATATGGAAACATTTTTTTAGAATTTGCTACAATCAGTGATGTTTCCTTATTTATTACATTAACTCATACGCTACTGTTTTATTTATTGCTTTAACTCATTTGCTACAACCAGTGATGTTTATTTATTGCTTTGACTCATTTGCTACATTCAGTGATGCTTTTCTAGCTGTTGGTTTAACTCTTGTTGTTTCAGATGCTACAATAGAACATGTACTGTATATGTTGAAGAGAAATGCATAGAATAATGTGGACCAAGAAGCAGTGCCCTTTTCTCTATTACTCCTACTCCGCTCAACCTCAAAAGAGAAGGCCCTAACTACCCTCAGATTAATAATCTTGTGAGGATATCAGCCACATTTGGGATATTAATCTGAAATGGGTTGTTGTCCATATGGAGAGTGATACCCTCATGAACAAGAAGAAGAGACATTTAGACATGTTCAAGATCTGAACACCAAAGATAATTGGTTCAGAAACGGCACCTGGTGGTTACCGCGCTTCCTTGTCACAACAGGTGTCGTGGTTCAATCCCCCGTACCAGGCCAGAAAGGCTGAATGGATAAGAGCGCTGGTTCTTAAACATCCGGTGTGCTGATGCTAAAGTAGCGGCTTCAACCCTTACACTGGTCATTCGGACTAAAATGTTGACTTCTCGGTCTTGACTTGGCGATGTAAATTACAAGAACCTCTGAAGCTGAAGTGGGTTCACCAGATGGCGAGGGACACTGGTAATAGGGAAAACTAACCAACTCGCAAAAATCAGTCCAGTGCACTAGAAGTAGTAGCATGTGTATGGACTACGTTTGAGTTCAAAGCGAGTGAACTGAAACAAATTATAATTATGATAATAATTATTCTCTGAAGTCTCAGCTCATCTCATCTATCTCATCTCATCTTGTACCTTTTGTATCTTGCTGTGTCGAGGTATCCCCAGTAATGGCAGTATAAATAATCCGGCTCCCCTTTTGTTACGAATACCTCTCTGTAGAAGCAAAGCGCCGTGATTTGCATGCTTGCCTCCCAGTTCGATAGTCCTTGGTTCAACACCCCATCATGTGACTGGGCTCCTAGGCTGACGCAACTTAACATCGGCACCAGGACATGTTGTGGGAAGTAAATGCGATAGTCGTGCTACTGATTACGTCACCCAGTGGCAGCCGATTGGTCTGTTCAACTATTGGTCTAATACCACATACCCATGTTCTCCCAGATGCGTGTATTACACGCAATGGCTTTTGTTTGTTTGCTTCATTATATGCATACGTGATTTTTGTGTTTGTTTACTGACAGTATTCCATAACGATGGTATTCGGTACACGCTGAACTGCAGTTAGCCGTCTACAAACTCTCTGTTATTTGTGAGTACTACTGCACGCACATGCTCATACGCACGCACGCACACACACACACACAGTGTGCTGATGTGCTGGAGCAGATCCTGATCGCCAGCTCCGGGGAAGGGCAGAAGGATCTAGAACAGCTCCAGCAGTAGGCTGTGGACGCACGCAATCTACAGTGAACATGTGAAGCGCGTATTGAGCGGGAGACAAGGCAACACTGCAGCCCGCCAATTTTCTCGTCAGGCAAACTGGACTAATTTCCACGTATGGGCTGACTAGCGGGCCAGTGGTATACAGACTGACTTCCAAACACAACAGACGGAGAGGAAGGTAGACAGACAGACAGATCGGCAGATCGACAGACATACGGACGGGCGGACGGGCAGATGGATAGATGGATGGATGGATGAATAGAATGGATGAATGGATGGATAAATGAATGAATGGATGGATGGATGGATGGATGGATGGATGGATGGATGGATGGATGGACGGACGGATGGATGGATGGATCAAAGAACGAACGAACGATCGAACTTTATTTTCAAAGGGTCACAAATTGGGCACAGGCAGGCAGGCAGACGGACAGACAGACAGACAGACAGATAATCTACGTTGTTAAATTCTCGAAATAACTTACATAACCATCAAGGAAAGACATGTCCCTAGCGTTCCCCCACTATGACGTCACGCATCACATCTTCTCTCATCCGTGACGCCGGAGCTAATCAAGTTTCAGAACATTCAAACCCTAAACCACATCAGTCCCTGTCGCCATCAACGCTACCCCTGTCATTATGTCGGCAACCATCGTTTTATGTAGTTCATCAATACCCTATGCAAACGGACACATACTCACACCCACACACACGCACAACGCACTAACCGCATGCTGTTAACGAACCACGCGCATTTACACACACACACACCCACACACAAACACACACACACACACACAGACGCCATTATCGCGTCCATACCCCCTCCATGTCCCTCCTTTCTATGGCGACTCGCTAGTCAAAGATCCCGTGCCACGTTGACATGAAGCCGAGACGTAATGACTTCCGTTTACAGGCGCGGAGTTTCCGGAACTCTGCACTCCAGTTCCGCTGCCGTCCAGAGAAAGGATTTTGGGGTTCCTGTCAACTCCGCCGGACTTAAACCCAAGGGGTTCTTTGTGGTGGTCAATTATATTTACACTGACCTCAAGGATGCGCTTGGGACAACTTTCCAATAACCCCTGTGTCTTTGAATTGTGCTCATCTTATAATCCATTGTTGCTGGTTCTGTTTAGTACACAGATGAAGGGCTGTGAGCGGCTATTTGGTTAATAGTTAGATGCATATCCTTTACAGAACGTTGCATTCAACCCCATAATTGTTTTAGCTGTTGGTTATTCATTTGCAAGTATTTGATCAGTAGTTTGCCATTGCTTTCTGATCGACTGGCACTCATGCCTTTGTGTGAATAACCAGCTTCCAAATCGCTGTATGCGGGATTGCGAATTGTGTTCTTAGCCCCTTAGACGCAGCTTTGGCATTTTCGTAGCATTTATAAGAGGGGGAGCTCTGTCGAAGTAAAACATTTTAGGTTTCCGTTCACTGAGCACTGAAACTACGGGGGATACACGAAACAAATTAAATAACACCATGGCTCTCGTGTGGCGATATATCGTCCTCCTGTCCACATGGGAGGTCATATTTGGCACTGAATCCGCTAATGACGCCCTTACATGGAAATGCATGAGCAAGGGGAATTTATGAAAGATACAGATTCTTTCAGGTGGAATGCGCAGAGGGCCTGCAAAGTGCCTGCTAGGTATGGAAGTGCCACAAAGAACCTGTACTTGTGTATGAATGTGAAGTGTGGATAATGTGCAGACAAGCTGAAAAACACCCAATGGCAGTGGAAATGTGGTTTCTGGGGGGGGGGGGGGTTGCAAAGAATACCATGAATAGACAGAAAAACCAACGAGCAAATCCTACAAGAAACAAATGAAAATCATAAAATGCTTAGAGAAATTAGACATAGACAACCGTAATCTCTCTCTCTCTCTCTCTCTCTCTCTCTCTCTCTCTCTCTGTGTGTGTGTGTGTGTGTGTGTGTGTGTGGACACGTTATGAGAATAAATAAACCAGAGGACTTGGTGACGACTGGCGAGATTGAAAGGAAAAGAACAAAGGGAAGGCAGAGAGATACAATCTGGATGGCTTGACCACATGATCTGGCCGAGACAAGAAAACAGAGCTGATCCACGACTCTTGTGATAGTATGAGATGGCAAATCATGACCGCCCACGCTTGTCAGCATGGCACATGATGACTATGGCATGCTGCAGATGATGATGACTGCTCCTGTAATAATAAATTATTTGATCTCGTGTTCTATTAGATGTATGTAAACTAATCAATACCTTTAATTTTGTTAATTACTTTTCAAATATCAGCTAAAACATGGGGGGAAAAAAGTGTAAACGGGTGTGATAAATGTTAAATGACAGAATAATCTATTAACTTCCGACGTAACGATAGCCAGCTTTCGCCAGAATTCCCGCCCAGGAAGTGCATGAATGAAACAACATGGCAGCCTCCAGCCTTTCCGGAAGTGAACACAGGTACTTCCGCAAAAATAGGATCGCTGCTTTCTTAAAGAACATCGCCTTTCAAAAGAAATTAGAATTGTGAAAATAATTGCTGTATCATTATTGTTATATGGCACAATGTCTAATTGGTTTTTGTGATTCCTTCTCTTATCAGCTGTCCGTTTGTGTAGCATTCCAATTCATCACTTCATATTCTCTCTTTGCTACGTCTGTTACTGTGATTGATTCGCCTTGTTTCTAGTTTTACATTTTCCTGGTCTTTTATTTATTTATTTTTTTCAGATTCTCTTCTTTGTTTTTATTTTTTTTTTATTTTTCGTAGGCAAATGCAAAGATAGCATCGTCTGTCACACCATGATATGGTTTGTAAAGAAGCAACCAATTACTACTTGCCCTCTCACATAACTTAATTGTTTTGTAAAGAGTCACATTAACTGCACACAGTTTATCCGTAAGCGCTCAGTCTCTTCCAGATGATGATCTAAATATGATATGATATATGATACGATATATGATATGATATATGTTATGATATGATATATGTTATGATATATCATATGATATGATATGTGTTGTGATATGATATAATATATGATATGCTATCTGTTATGATTTAATATATGATATATATTATATATGTTATGATTTTATATATGTTATGATATTTTATGATATGATGTGATGCCAGATATGATATGGTATGGTATTGCTTGCTTGCTTGTGTTCGTTAGCTTGAGCTCCAACGCGAAGTCCTGTATGTCGGATGAAGGCATCCTGTTGTCCAACATCAGTGTGATGTCATAGAGGACCTGAGGTTTGCGTGAGTATCCGTTGTCCCATGTCTGGCTTATTGGTGTGCAGACTGGTGGTACCTCGTCGTACAGGCAGACAATCTCCGACTTCGGAGGATGGTATGGTATGATATGAAGAGACTCTGGGAGAACATAAAGCTTACTGCCAAATCAAAAGTCGTGGTCTATCAAGCCTGTGTCTTTAGTACCCTTCTTTAAAGCAGTGAAACCTGGCCAGTATACTCACAACAAGCGAAACATTTAAACAGCTTTCATATCTTTTTGTCAGCGAAGAATACTTGGCATTAAGTGTCAAGATAAGATCACAAATACTGAAGTATTGGAAAGATTAGGTTGTGTGACGGTATATTAGGTGGTGTGACGATTTTGTCAATGCTCAGTCTGTGTAGACTTAGATGGATAGAGAACATCAGGAGGATGGATAAAGGTAGAATACCAAATACAAAATTGTTTGGTGAATTACAGATGGGTAAAAGATATCGGGGTCGGCCCCTACTACGGTACAAAGCTGTATATCAGTGGGACATGGTTGATACAGGTATTACTATTGCACCCTGGGACAAGCCACTGATCGCGTTGCATGGAGGGGAAACGTTCAGGAATGAAATAAAGACAAAGGAGAAAATTATTGCAGATAGGTCGCGCACGAACGTGTAAGACGTCAGATGGTGGAAATGACCATATCTCTGTCCTCAACTATTTCTCGTCCTTGGTATTTTCCTGTACCGGTTTTCTCAATTTCAACTCTTCTGTTCATAAATAAAATGTTACATTTCCTTTTCAGAACGTTGCAATCAACCCCAACCCCAGTTCGATTGTGTAGGCTATTTTACGTTCAATTAGTTGCCATTGCTTTCTTGACGAGAAATTATCTTTGGACGGAGTCCAATTGACCTATGTAGGGGTTGATCCCGATACCTCGCCGTCAGCGCAGTGGAAGTTTAAAAGCTAGCGCTCTCTTATCTTTTCGGCCACGGCGACTGCCTCTGCTGATATGCCTCACTAATTCCATGTCTTTTCCTGAAGGTTTCAAAGGGTTGTCTAGTGACACCTACAACTGTCAGTACCCTGATTTTGGTGTACCTCTTTGTCTTCAATATTCTTACCATCCTTAAAATAACAGCATTTCCACCTATTCCAGTTTCATTGTCCATGTTCTGAGGCTTGCGTCCATACCGAAGACCTGACCACACATCCATAACCCAGGGATTACCCGATACCCGATGTGTGTGTCTGTGGATAGATGTCTAGCATCATTGTGTATGTCAGTTCTTGTCTTTATCTGTGTCACATCCTCCATCGATGCCATTGTGTAGTCTAGGTGTTCCTCTTCCTCTTCTTAGTTCCTTTCTCGGGCAGTCGGAGGGGGGAAGTGTCTCACACCTAGTTCAGACACTGCACTTTGTGTCAGGTTGCCTTCCTCTAGACAGATTCCATCCAATGTAACTGGCTCTATCTACCTGAGGATGGGGACGGAGCGCTTATGGGAATGCCCCGAATGCTGTGATATCGTTTCCTAAATCAATCAATCAATCAATCAATCAATCAATCTACCCGTGGGTAGATTAACTTTCCCCCAACAAAGCTCCCATGGCAGGGTCCTAAGGGCCTACTCTTTGCCATTTCCAACTGCAGGTGGATATTTATCTTGTACACGGGAGCCTCCTATTTTTCGCCCTTATCCGAGAAAGCTAGGTATCCAATCTCACTATCCAAGAAGTTAGAGGCGAGTGTGATATCAATAGATACCAATGGCTGTTGGGAGCATGCCAAGCCCTATACAAGGATTGTACCCGCTTCCTTCTGCTCCGGACACCATCCACGGCTGCCCCGCCTAGATATTCAAACATATCGAGTTGTTAGGAGGTCAGCATGGCAAAATGAGGCAGAGCGCTAGCTCTTAAGCTTCCGGTGTGTTGATGTCGAGGTAGCATAGCGGGTTCAACCCCTGCACAGACCAGTTGTATTAAAATATTGACTTCTCGTTCTTGACTTGGGGACGTAAATTACAAGTACCTCAGAGGTGGGTTCGTCTGATGGTGAGGGACACTGGTGATAGGGAAGGATAATCCATTCCTCTTTCACTGTCTTTGCCTCAGAGGCCCGGCTGTCTCACTGTACACCAGTCAAGTCTAAACAGAACAAAATAATTAAATATCTACACAAACTGGAAGCAAAGGCAAGAACCACAATAACAAGATGCAAATTCAGTCCAAATCATTTATTTATCTCTCTATATTCTTTCTTGACAAATCAATACAATAAAATGAATCATATCACATAGTAATAAATATGAAATACAGCCTATACATATAAACACTGAACTATAAAATTACAGAATGTTGATGAGAATAAAAATCCTAAACAATGATACCCTAATTTGTTTCGTTCGGGAACTGCGATAGCGCAGTTGCTAGCACGCTTACCAGCCGGTCCGGATGACTACATAAATAGAGCAAAAATCTACGCGACACCGTTATAATATGTGCGTGCACCTCGTAGGACTTTATGTTGATGGGTGACATTGAAACATTAACACCGGGAACGTTAGGTATCCCTCGGTAGTTGGACATTGTATACAGTAGGCCGTAAATACCCGCCATGGCAAAGGTTCAAATCAAACAAAAATATGTCGACAACATTTTAAACAAATATGCACAGTTATCCACAACAGAATATCCATAGCATAGAAATTCCCAAAGGAAGGCATTGAGAAATCAGTACATTATTTTCCCAAACAAATTTGCTGTCATAAATCAAGACTGATGCGGGAATGACATGTTAATAAACCAGACATAAACTTGTTTTCCTTCATAAAGCTAGGTTTATGCTGGAATGACATGATAATAAACCAAATGTATGTTAATTTGCCGTCACAAATCTTGAATTATGCTGACATGATGTGTTAATAAACCAAATATATGGTAATTTTCCGTCACAAATCAAGAATGATGCTAGAATCACTTGTTAATAAACTAAATATTAGCGTATTCGTCGTCAAGCACTGATGCCATCTTCGGAAAGTTCAAGGTCCTTGTTGCGCAGAAGGTTTACTGCGCGTCTCTAAGATCTGTATACAAAATATACCCCTACCGTGTTTTAGCTGATTCGACAGCTTCTGCAGCTTGTCTTGTTCCATATGTATTGGTGTTACCTTTCCTCTGGAGTAAACTATGCAGGTAAAGAGAGGGATCTAGCTTCTCGGACAATTCAGCCTCTAAATTCAGCTCAGATTTTGTGCTATGGGGAGGTAAAACTGCATTTGACAAAATATCCTCTGACAAGACGGCAATGTGCAAGTCATATGTTAATATGCCGTAACAATGCTATATTTATGCTGGAATGACGTGTTAATAAACCGAATAAATGTTTATTGCCGTCACAAAGCTAGATTTATGCTGGAATGACGTGCTTTAAAAAAAAATAAATATAAAACTTATTTGCCGTCACAAAGCTAGATTTATGCTGTAATGACGTGTTAAAAAAACCACCTATACAAATTATTTGCCGTCACAAAGTTAGATTTATGCTGGAATGACGTGTTAATAAACCAAATATATGTTTACATACAGCCACGAAAATAGATTTATGCCGAATGAAACCAAATATAGGCTTTCATGCAGTTAATAAAGCTAGATTTATGATACAATGACGTGTTAATAAACCGAACATAAACTTCTTTCCCGTCATAAAACTATATCTATGCTGGAATGACATAACATAAGTTAACTTGACATCATAAAGTTAGATTTATGCCGGAATGATATCAGTTAACTTGCCGTCACAAAGCTGGACTGATGTTGAAATTACTGCATTTATGTACTCGGACTGTTTCACCAGGTTCATATAAAGGAAAGGCCCGGGGGGGGGGGGG
This sequence comes from Cepaea hortensis, assembly GCA_963921405.1. NCBI lineage: Eukaryota > Metazoa > Mollusca > Gastropoda > Stylommatophora > Helicidae > Cepaea > Cepaea hortensis. The sequence goes on from OY992886.1 coordinate 104,190,408, forward strand.
ATAAAGAAATAAACCATGACTCACAACGGGTAATCTCAAGTAGCTTCTAGGAGTTCACTAAATCATGAAGCAGTACACAAGTGAACATGTACCTGGGTACAATAGTACACCCTCTGCTGAACTTTGCAAACTAAGATCTTTGAAGTCACAGAAATGTGACTTAAAACCTCTGTCCGACATGGGTAGAATATGCAGATTAACTCAATGACATCATAGAAATATGTCTTGAAACCTCTGTCCGACATGGGTAGAATTGATTGATTGATTGATTTATTTAGGAACCGACATCACAGCATTCGGGACATTCCCATAAGCGCTCCGTCCCCATCCTCAGCAGCCAGCGAAGAGTTCCAACACTAATAGCATGGGTAGAATATGCTGATTAACTCAATGACGTCATATGCATTCTAAATGATGTTAAACCCATATTTTAATAGACCAATTGAGACACGGTTTGTGATATTGCCAGTGCCATGGCGGCCGCCTTTACTTTCCAAGACATTTCTTGGTAACCATTTTAGACTTGATCGAACTTGGAGTTCAGGGACATTTTATAAAGAACCCGCCACAACGCGAGATCGAACCCATGGCCACAGACCATCAGGCAAGCACCCTTCCACTACGCGAGTGCTCTTAAAATATATCAGAGAAGTAACAGTGGGTCTGTGTTTATTATCTATTATTTTTTCCACATGAGTCACAAATATCTAATCATTTTCATTTTTTTATCGTGCTCTTAAAATAATAGCTGAAAAACGATATTTTGAACATTAGATTTTCTTGTTATCTTTCGCTACTCCTGACAATATGGTGGTTTGAGTTGTGTTCAGTTACAGAGAAGCTGGGATATTTACTCCTTTCAGCAGCGCGTACACGAATTTACCATGTAACAATGGAGTTTATCTTCTCTCTTCTATACCTAGTCTCTTTGCTAGACTGCAATGACGCAACCTTCTTCCAGGATCAAGGAGAACCTCAGCTCGGTACACGAACTCCGTATCACAAATGTTTATGCCAGAATCACACATGCTATAAATATTCATCTGTGGGTAGGTTTTCAATTTAAAATTTAGCTTGGGTGGCCGTTTAGAATCTAGGGAGCCCAACTGCCTATGGATTTCCAACTAACTTGCGACTTCAAATTAATTAGGGATTCAAACTAACTAGGGATTTCTCATTAATTATAGATTTCAAATTAACTAGGGATTTCATACTGACTAGGGATTTCGTATTAACTAAGGATTTCCAAAGTACCCAGCGTACAGTCGGGTCGATCGATTTTTTTCGTCTTTTATCTGTGAAGGCAAGGCCTCTAGTTCACACCCCTCAGAAGATAGGAGTGGGGTTGGGGATGACGGAGGGAGGTTGACGGGTTGGGGGAGGGGGGATAAGCCTTCCTCTTCTTATTCAAAGAAAAATAATCCAAACAAATCCGAGATTCGAACGAGGTGTGCCTGAGTCAGATGTGGACGTTGTAATCTAAGCCACTCCGCCATCCCCAGTCATGACAGTCTGACACGAACAGCTTGTCTTCGCGGTGTGTGACCTTCGCGGTGTGTGACCTTCACTGTTTGTGACCTTCACGGTGGAAAACTTTCACGGTGGCGCCGACTGTGTCACGGGAGAAGACACACCGCAATAGAAGCAGGTGGTTGCTAAACCGCGCGAGATACGTGTGCTGGTTGGTTCACTTCATGACAGCAAATTATCTTTAATTGTAGACTCTTGAATTCCGGACCAGATGATGATGACGATAATGATGATGATGGTGATGGTGATGATGATGATGGCGATAATAATGCTGGTGGTGATTATGATAGGAAATGAGGAAAATGCAAAGAATACCATGGACAGCCAGAAAGACCAATGAACAGGTCCTTCAAGAAACAAATGAAGATCGTAAACTGATTAGACGTAGACAGTCACAATTTTTTGGGCATGTTATGAGAAGAAATGATCTGGAGAACTTGGTGACAACTGGTAAGATCGAGGGGAACAGACCGAGGGGAAGACCTAGAAGCAAGTACCTGGATGGCTTGGCCTTGTGGCATGGTCGAGACAGAAACACGGAGCTGATCCACGACTCTGATGATCGAGTGAGATGGCAGAACATGACCGCCCACGCTTACCGGCATGGCACATGATGGATGGATGGTGATTATTATAATGATGATGGTGGTGGTGATGATATGTGGTGGTGATGATGGTGGTGGTGATGATGATGATGGTGATTATGATGTTGGTGATAATGATAATGACAATAATAAAGATAATGATAATAATGAAGATAATGATAATGATGGTGATGATGATAATGAGGGCGATAGTGATGACAATGATGATATTGATCGTAATTCTGATATTGACCAGACAGACGATGGTGGAGGAGCTAATGATGACACCGACAATGAAGTTGACAATGTGAAGATGAAAACCAAGATGACAACAATAATGATAATGACGATGAAAGTAATAATAGCGATTGTTGTGGCAATGATGACAATGTGGATGATGATGAAGATGAAGATGAGGATGGCAGAGGTGGCAGATAATATTATGATGGTGATAAATGTTATGACAACGGTAATGACTGACAATTAAATTAAATTGTGTTGCGTATCCCTTACGGGACGTTGCAGTCAACACCAGCATTTTCAGCTGCTGTTGATGTACTAGGCAAGTGTTACGTTCAGTAGTTTGCCATTGCTTTCTGAACGACCGGCCTCTATACCTTTTTCGAAAAAACCAGCACCGCCGTGTTTCGAACCCGGGTAAACGGGCTCACAAACCGCGTTCGCAAGCCCTTCAGCCACAGAGACCGGCTGACAATAGCAGTGACGATAATAATGATTCAACAGAATATATTTGCGTATGGAATCTACAAGTCAAACAATAGCTTGCATAATGTATTGCCCGGTATACTCTGCATAATTGAGAGAATATTAGTGTTGTATATTTCAGCTTGAAATCTATCTACAACAATTGTTGGATATTGTAGTAACAGAGAGTGCAAACAAAGGACTCTCCTTGAATATCAAGAAAACAGTAACAATGGTGATATCAAAGAAAAAGGTGACACCAAAATGTGAAATAGAAATAGAAGGGAGCATTCTTAACCAGATGGATAGTTTTAAATAGCTAGGGGCATTTATAACATCAGATGGAAGATTACAACAGAGATTAAGAGCAGAATAGGGCAAGCAAAGGCTGCATTTTGGGAAATGAATAGTATCCAATACAATAAGTCACTATCACTGAGTGTAAGAAAGAGAGTGCTAAAATGCTATATAGAACCAGTTTTGCTGTATGGCAGCGAATCTTGGAATGTAAATGAACAAATTAGGAAGAACTTAGAAGCAACAGAGATGTGGTTCCTAAGACGAATGCTGCAAATTCATTGGATTGCCAAAGTAACTAACGACTGCCTGAAAGAGGGTAATGAAACTAGAACATTATATACAACAATAAGAAAGAGACAAACATCTTTCTTTGGTCATGTGATGAGAAGAGAGGCATTGGAAAACATCGTGACAACTGGAAAGATCGAGGGGAAGAGAGGCAGAGGCAGACCAAGAGAAATGATGCTGGATGGATTGAGACGGTGGCATGGAGGAATATCAGCGGAGTTGATCCAGAAAACGAAAGACCGAGATGTGGGGAAAGTCATGAATGCCTACGCTAGTCGGCATGGCACTTGATGTGACTACGATGATTTCAGCTTGAATCAAAACGGGACATGATGAGAGGATCGAATGTTGCTTTATTTTATAGTGTACAACGTCTGCAGTTTGCACCTGCCAGAGACATTGCAATATGCCAGGCAATAAACTTGTGCAACCTATTGATTTCGTCTTCATTATTATTAAAAACAATAATGATTGTTGGAGATTATAGCATTCAGCATACACACATGTTATCAATTAATTGCAGCTTTTCGAATATACATTCGACATAAACTTACAGCACATGTGTTTCGACTTTGTATTCGACATTAATTTACAATATCGTGTTTAGGGTCTGCATCTATATATACGACATTAATTTACAATACATGCTTTTAGAAGCTTCAACCATACATTCGGCATTCAATTACAATGCATTTGTTGAGAATCTTCAACTGTGTATTCCACATTTATTTACAATACATGTGTCTCCTATATTCAACTATACATTTGACATGCATTTACAATGCAGCTGTTTAGAAAACACGTAAGAAACATATTATTATTATAATTCTAATAATTTTAACATTGTATAATTGCTAGCTAATGAATCCTTAAAAGACCAGAATGTTAACATGTTAAACGTCGGCACCTTAGTGTGGCACCTAACCTACTACCTGGCGCGTTCACCGGGTGGCGGATGTTTGGGTAGTCTCTAGACATAAAGGTTGACTGTGAATGTGATGAATAGGTGGCCGAGGACCAATACAGGCCTTGTCATTGAGTTGGTGGGGCAATCTCTACACCAGTGGTTTACTCGACCTTTTTTGGCCCTTGCCCCCCTTCACCATATTTTCAGAACGTCACCCCCCCCCCCCTTTCCTATCAAAAATTTGGCCCGTGCCCCCCTTCACCATATTTTCAGAACGTCATCCCCCCCTTTCATATTTCCTACCTAAAAATCCCCCCACCCCTACACAGTATACGTAAAAATGGAAGTTAAATATGTAAAAACAGGTCTAGACATCCACATAAAACGTGATTTGTGGGTCTACTTACTTTATAAAATGAATTTTAGAAGGATGATACGTACATAACTGTAAAGTATGAAGGGAAAAGCAATATCAAGTAATCGGTTCTTGTATTAACGCGATCTTGAAATTATCTACATTCCCCCCTCCCCTGGAAACCCTAAAATTCCCCCCTTGGGGGGGGGGGGATTCCCCACCGGTTGTGAACCACTGCTCTACACAATATTAAACCACTATGATGACCTGGTCAGAAGAGACACGCAAGACTTATCCCCCCTGCTGCTTTGCAGGGTGTGACTTTTTAAACAAAGGCCAGTTAAGTAAATAAACTATGCACAAACTGGAGGAAGTCAGGGGAAAACCATCTTGTATTTATCTCTTGTCAAACGATAAAAAGATGTCAATTGCAACGAGTAAAAAAGGGTTGAAGTTCTACATAGAACTTGAGAACATGTACTTTTGTATGGATGTGAGACGTGGACAATAATGAGCAGACAAGCTGAAAAGCATCCAATGACAGTGGAGATGTGGTTTCTGAGGAAGATTCAACGATGGACAGACAGAAAAACCAATGAACGAGTCCTACAAGAAGCAAATGAAAACCGTAAACTGATTAGAATAATTAGACGTAAACAAAATGTTGTGGAAGCCTTATGAGAAGAAATAAACTAGAGAACTTGGTGACACTGACAATACGGGGGGAGTAGGAGGGAGGGGGCAGGGGAAGGCAAAGAAGTAAATATCTGGCCACATGGCATGGTCGAGACAAGAACACAGAGCTGATCCACGACTCTGGTGATCGTGTGAGATGGCGAAACATGACCACCGATACTTATCGCCATGGCACATGATGATGATGATGATGATGATGATGATGATGATGATGATGATGATGATGATGATGATGGCAAACTGGATCTAGTTAACGGCTTTAATAATGGTTGCAACGCATTTGCCATGCCCGGCAGGGAGCATCATGTGCTACAGGTGACACCCGATCGTTATCATGCTACTGTACGCAAATTAAATGTTAAAATTAGCTTAAACATTGCGACATGTTATGTCAGTAAACTTATTCCCCCCCCCCCCCACCCCCCAAAAAATGGGACGCATCAAGAATGAAATTGATAGAATGAACGTCATTAAATTAGGTAGACATACAATTATTTATTCTAAGAGTGGGGGGGGGGGGGACTAAAAAATAAAGTGACATGGCGCATCAGCCATATCCACGTGTGGATTGGCGGTGCAGACAGTAGATCACTTACCCCAAAACTGAACCTTCTGGTCTAGAGAAACAACAGTGGAAGATAAACTCTATGAAGCACTTAGTGACCTCCGTGATAGCAGTTATAAACACGTTTAAAGCGAACAAAAGAAGAATAAGAAGGAGTTGGCATACTTTTATATTAACATAATGCAAAAAGCGATTAAAGCATTATGATAATTTCAGATAGAAACTCCATTACATATCCCAGGATATAAGTCAAATACCAGTCAAGCATCACCATAAGACAACACAGAAGAAGGTGTGTGTGTATTTTATGAGTTTAGCCGTAGCTCTGGACCAGTGCACAGCGTTGAAATAACAGCAAACCTCCGGCACTTCCATGCAAAAATAGGCAATGAAAAATTCAGCTGCGTGTCTAGTGCCATGGCCGAGGTAAAAGAATGAGCTCGGTGTCAGATGCATAGCGTGGGCAGAATCTCATGATTTGATAATAGGTAACAGCTGGTTCACACACCATCATCGGCGATTGTGGGCTGGAACAGCAGACTGTCATGGCGATCATATTCCAGTTATAGACAACAAAATTAAATTAAAACTTAAGGCTGTAAAGAAAACCCTCACAGAACATCGACTTAGATCCAGAATTATTTAATACAGACAAAGAAATTAGGTAAAGGAATAATGTCACTGTACAGAATGGCATGTAGATAATACAGGCCATTGATAAACAATGGGATATGTTACGTGAACCAGTAGAACAAACATAAAAAGAAATTCATACAATAACACAAAATTGAAAACAAGAAGTGTATAACACGTGAATTTCTGCAGATGATGGACACAGGAAGAAAGAACAATCAAGATAGAATAGAATAGAATAGAATAGAATAGAATAGAATAGAATAGAATAGATAAAGAAACAGTAAACAAATGCCAAAAGGCTGAAGAAGTTTGAATAAATAGACAAGCAGAGAGAATGAAACAAATCGAGGGAAGGTCTCACAGCCCGTGAACAAATAAATAAATATCTGAAGAGGTAGGCGCGCACAAAATACCAATGATTGTTTGAAGTGGAACGATGGAGCAGTAATGATGGGACAAAATCATGTAATTAATAGACGGACAGACAACACAGAAGAGCTTCATGATGTTAGACCACACGGTGTCGTACCCCATGGTATCGAGGCATGATGACAAGAGGTCCTGGTTTTTACGGGACAGTCCGCTGTTTTGGATGCTGGTTTCCCGCGTCTGGAAAAACTCACTCGGGAGACAAAAATGTCTCGGCTATTTAAAAATCGATCAATTATTCATAAGAGTACCCCAGTTGGTTTACTTTATTCGGGAACTATGCACGTAGAATGCTTTCTCTGAAAGATCAATGATTTCTTGATTATACACGGAACCACAATCTGGCGCAACTGTTATCACAAACAGATGGGGACGAGACGTGCAAAGCACTGAATGTTGACTGTTGGAAGGAAGTTGGCATTCCAGGCGACACCAGTATTTCTGACGCCAAGGAACATGGCAATTGAATTCCTTAAGGTATCATCCCCACGCCATTCTGGCCCATGGATCACACACAAACAAAGAGAAGTAGACGCTTAGCTTTACTAGAACAGGATCACAAGTAGTTAATGGACATTGCGGCCAAAGCCTTCGCCAGCACAGAAACAACAAGCACACACCGATACATCTATATGAAAAATACTACACGAAAACAGAGTAAATATATATCATGTTTTGATGTAGTGTTTTTTATGTATCGGTGTTTGTTTGTTAATTGGCGTGGGGACGATACCTTACGGAACTCAACAGTCATGTTCCTTGACGTCAGAAATGCTGGTGTGGTCTGGAATGCCAACTTCCTGTCTGTCATCTCAAATCTGATTTCAACTTTGCACCCAGTAAGCTCACATAGTGATAAGTATTTAAACATGAATGTACAGGACTCTTCACCACGCCATGAGGCGTGCTAGGCATGTGGTGCTATACCCACAGTTTTATAAGCCCTCAACACTCGGTGGAGGGTGTGGTCGGTGTCGCGCCGGTCTCCTTTACACCCCACAACATTTCCTGGTCCCTGTTTTAGGGTGGGTTGAGCTGGGAGCCCCGGTTACATTATTACAGTTCGAATCCGCTCCGACGAGTATGGAACCCGCCACCACCAAGTGGACAGGCAAGCATCCAGCCACTACACCATGACGGCTCCCTATACATGTTATTTCCACGCACAATGGTACAAGTAGCAGTGTGATTATGTGTCCGTCTGGCCTTTCCTAGAGTCCTAAATGTCAATAGGAACCTCTGGTCACTCCTTGCAGCACCATTCTCTCCAGGCGTGACGATCTGTCTGTACTTCTGCACAATACACACTGGCTGTTGAAGACGAGGACGGAACAAGTATGGGAATGTCCAGAGTGCTGTGATGTCGGCTTTTAACGCAACTCAACTGAATTCCATGTACAGGAGGTCGGAATGGCTGAATAGACACGAGCGTCGCTCTTAAACAATCGGTGTGCTGATGCCGAGGTCGAGAGTTCAACTCCTACACCGGTCAGCTGGACTTCCATCCATCATGTGCCATGCCGGAAAGCGTGGGCAGTCATGACTCTCTATTTCACTCGATCACCAGAGTCGTGGATCAGCTCAGTGTTCCTGTCTCGACCATGCCATGTGGCCAAGCCATCCAGGTATTTACTTCTCGGTGTTCCCCTTGGTCTCTTCCCTTTGATCACCAGTTGTCACCAAGTTCTCCAATTCATTTCTTGTCTTAACATGCCCACAAAATTTTGACTGTCTACGTCTAATTTCCCTAGCACCTCTACACTCTTTTTCTCGTTTCATTGACATCTTTTTATTGGTCAGGATGTTTTTCATCTTGTTAAAGGCTACTTTCGCCATGGCGATTCTTGTTACAAGTACATCAGAAGTCGGGAAGCTGGTATTAGGGAAAGCTAGCCCAAACGTAATATCAGCCAATCGCAGACTACGCTGGTGTTCAAAGAAGCGAAATAACAACCACTACGTGCACAATAAAACGATGGGCCCGCTATTCGCACTGTCCGCCCTTTCATGAACGCTGAGACTTATCGTCCCCAAAAGTTTCTTGGGGCAATTGAGAAGTTCAAGAAATAACTGGGATGTAGCAGGTCAAAGTATTTCCATTAAAGGGATGTAAAACAACGGTTGGGTTTGGGTGGGTTAAAGTAACAAATGCTTGTTACATTGTTACGGTAGTTGCGACAGTCAAGTGCAAGTACTGGAGGGTTGGTTGAAGTGCACTCTAAGACATAATTGTAGGAGACGATGTTGACTGGAATGCACTCTTAAGACATGATTGGAGGCGACGATGTTGACTGCTTATGCACTCTAAGACATGACTGGAGACATCCGGGTTGACTGGAATGCACTCTGAGACGCGACTGGAGGCAACGTGGTTGACTGATATGCATTCTACAAGTTATTGGAGAAGTCGGGGTTGGCTCAAATGCACTCTAAGACATGACTTGAGAAGACGGCGTTGACTGAAATGCACTCTAATACATGACTAGAGGCGTTGACTATTATGCACTCTAAGACATGATCAATGGCTGGAACTCATGAGGGAGTGGGTCATCTCGGAGAAGCTGAGTAGTGGGTTGTCACCCCTGTCAAATACCTTCAGTCCCAGATGCTGAAATGGAAGACAAACATTCTGTGGTTAGAGCTTCATGAAAACATGTCTTTACAAACTTTACATAACGTTGTTTCCTCCGAAGTCGGAGAGTGTCTGCCTGTACGGCGAGGTACCACCAGTCTGCACACGAATAAGCCAGACATGGGACAACGGATACTCACGCAAACCTCAGGTCCTGTATGACATCACATTGATGTTGGACAACAGGATGCCTTCATCCAACATACAGGACTTCGCGTTGGAGCTCAAGCCAAGCAAGCACATAACGTTGTTATAGCTTGATGGAAATATGTCTTTACAGTTTCATTCATTAACATTATAAGGTTATTGTTTTATGGAAACATGTCTTTACAATTACATTCATTAACTTTATATGGTTATAGTCTTTATTAGCGGGCGGGAAATCAAGAATACATAGTTGGAGAACGGGAAGCAGTGTCACAATCAAAGAAAAGTTGTCGAGTGAATACAAAATCATAGAATAGAGTTAGCTTGGAAAAAAAAATATGGATCGGCAGAATGAGAAAGTGGTGATGAAAAAAACATAACAATTTAAAAAGAACACAACTACAACATAAAGATAACGAATAGATAGATACACGTGTATGTCACCTAAATATTCGTGTATATACATCTACACATAGCATTTATATGCGCATGTATAACGCACATATCTTTATTGATGAAAACTTTGATCGAAATGTTCGTCTGCCTCTGTGTATATTATCCTTTCATCGGAAGAAAACTAATTTTAACTAGTTTTATATTTTGTGTTAATTTGGATTTAGGTACCAGCTCGGCAGCAGTCGAACTCCCTGTTTGCGATAATTCTCAAGCTAAATTGGAACGTCGTATATCCAGCAGCTACTGAATATACATACATAACTATTTACTTCTTTTCTTGTCTTCAACAGTTGACTAATTCCAGCTTTGTGCTTAAACTATTTTCTCAATCTGCTGTTCGTTTGTGGCTTCTTGTGAACTTTTAATTGGTTGAAAATGGTAAGCGCAATATTTTCATATGCACGTCATTTCTTTGTCTTCTCAGTTTCTGCGCATGACAATTAGAAATTTCTGCAAGTTCCCGCCCACACATTTAGATGTCGTTGTTGATGCCCCAAACACGCAAGTAAACGATACTGACGCATTTCATAGGGCAACAATTTCACAGGAAAATAACAGTAGTTTTCAAAATAGGGTCTTTAAACCTTAATGATAATGACCTTCGAACTTTAAAAATGATAATGAGGAAGTCACTCTACAAACCTTGACAGAGTGACACGGATCAGGGAAGATAACCCGGGGTGTCTTTGAGTAGAAATCTGGGGCGGGGCTCACCCAGTCTCTGTCTGTGAACAATGCGCTGTTGTTGTTGTTGTTGTTGTTATTGTTGTTGTTGGTGACGGTGGTGATATTACCACCGTTGATGTGGCTTAAGCTGCTGGTGTTCATGTTGCTGCCGTCGGCGTTGTTGACGTTAGAGGAGTGCAGCCATGGCGATTGTTTGACAACAGACACGGGGATGCCGGTGAGCGTCGGGTCTTTGGTCTGTAGTCTGCGGGAAAAAAGAGATGGTTGGGGTTAGAAGGTCATTGGATTGATGTCCCCCCCCCCCCCCCCAAACAAAAGCATGAGCTGCTCATATGATGGTTTGCTGTGGTTTGTAAAATTATGTGCTAGAAGAAGGTTTGAGAAGATTGAACAGTTAATGTAATGGTTTGCTATTATATCTGGATTAATGTTCTAAATGAAAGCTGATGAAGAATTGTCAGTTCGTGTGATGGTTTGCTAATGTATATAAATTATTGTTGTAAAAGAAGGTTGGTGAAGAGTGGACATTTCATGTAATGGTTTTGCTAATGTAAATAAATTAATGTTATAAAAGAAAGCTGGTAAAAAAATGAACAGTTTGTGTTTTTATTGGTTTACAACCTGATGTTCGATAAAAGGATTTCTAAAAATAATCTGCTCATGTGATGGTTTGCATGTCACCAATACTGAAGAAGAAACACGTATCAGTAGATATTTAAAAAAGTCCTCACAACACAATCTTCCTACTAACTCTATGCTACCGATAACAAAATTGGACAGTGGCAGAAAAAGAGAAAAGGACATTACAACAACGAAAATGAGATTCATGAGAAGAATACTCAACGTATCAAGAAGAGAGAAATTATGAAATTATGAAATCAGGACTAGAATATGGGTAACAGCAGTGCTAGATTTCATTAGAAAACAGCAAGTTAAATGGTTTGGCCATGTAACTAAGCTACCAAATGACAGTATACCACAACAAGCAATGATATACAGACCAAATGGAACCAGAAAAAGAGGTCGACAATGTAAACAATGGACAGAGGCAATAACAGAAACCACGGGAATCTCGATATATGAAGCCCATAAGTGGGCACTATCCCGCTCTTTATGCTTCACCTCGACACAGCAAGGTACAATAGGAACAAGATGAGATGCGATGAGCTGTTGAGATGAGATGGTTTACTATGGTTTATAAAGTATCTTTCTGTCAGCGCCGAATGTTGGGCAGCACTCACCAAACCCGACACCCCACATTGTGCCAACGGCTTCGGGCGGAGGAGTGCAATTGGGAGGGCACAAGCCTTACCCTAGTGCGAGGAAATGCAAGCTAAAGACTTAATGTCATGGTAGGGCAGATCAGGCCCTAAGCCTTGTTCAGCAGCTGGTCTAGGATGGAAGCTCCGACAGGCGGACAGTTAGAACATTGCTTTACTGATCCGACAGCTTCTGCAGCCTGTCTTGTTCCAGATGTAGAGGTGTTACCTTTCCTCTGGAGTAAACTAGGCAGGCTGAGAGAGGGATCATGCTGCATGGGCAACACATGGTCTCTAAATTCAGCCCAGGCTTTGTGTTATGGAGAGATATAACTCCATTTTACAAACTATCGTCTGCCGAGACGGCCAGGTGCCAGTCAGTCATAAAGTATCACTTTCATTGCACACGGGCAACTCAGTACGTGCTTCAGCTCCCCCCATCATGTGATCACCCTAGCACAATGGTTCTCAACCGGGGGTAGAATTTTAGGGTTTCCAGAAAGGGTGGGGGGTGGGGGGAATTAAGACCACAGATTGGCAGACTCAAATTGGCGTCAGGTACAACATCCTGGTTTTCTGTTGAGCGTTTTGTTTGATGAAGCACAATGTTCTGGCATTCTGGTGTCGTGCATTAAGTGACAATTCACTGACGTTTTACTACACTGTAAAATTAATTTATGTATATAAAGGTTATGTACAAATATGGAAGAAAATACGGATTTTCAGTATTATAGCATGTTATTTTAAATGCACCTTTTCAGGCTGACAATTTTGGAGAGTTGGGAATTCTTTTTCTTTCGTTCGCTGGAAAGAGGGGAATGACATATGGTGAAAAGGTGCATGGGCCAAAAAAGGTTGAGAACCACTATCCTAGCAGATGCTGAACAACTCCGTAGCTATGGGGAGAATCCCAACGTGTCTCCACCAAAGAGTTCTATAATTTTGAATGTTTGCCTGCGCAGTGACATTACGGCCTAATATTTTAGAATTTTAACTGCCGAGGGATTTTTAACATAAGCAAGGAGGAGACAATTCAAGTATCTAGGCGCATTAATAGCATCCGATAGCAGATGTGTTACAAAGATAAAGAAGGGAATTTTTTTTTCTCTTCGCATATCTTTTACAGGACATCGCTGTCAACATCAGCATCTTTCAGCTGATTGTTGATTTCTTGGCAAGATTACGCTCAGTAGTTTGCCATTGATTTCTGGGCGACTGGCCCACATACCCCGTAAGTTACCAACGTGGCGAGAACCGCTACCGATTCTCGCGCATGTTCCTCAGGCGGATATACGGGATTACGGAGAAAGACGTTAATTCCCAGGCCAGGTAGACTGGCAAAGAAGAGAATAGGACAACGAAAGCCGCATTCTATAAAATAAAGGACTTCTTATGAAACCATTCCCTGTCATTGACTGTTGGGAAAAGAATTCGTTAGGTAGAAACAGGTTGGGACATATCCTTGTGATTTCTGAACAAATAGCAAAAAAAAAAAAAAAAAAAAAACCTGAGGCCTAACAACTGTGGTTCAGCAGACATGCCAACAATTGATTGTACAGCCAACATGATTAATCTGCATGTTTTAACTCACTGAGTGTCATTGGAGGATTAATCGTCTTCAGCGATCTCCTGCATCTGGGCGTATGTATCACCAAAATGTTTCATTGTGTTATAATACAACATGTCTGCTACCATGTCAACAACTTTTAAGACATAACTGTCACTCACCCCTACTTCCCATTTCCCGTCACCCATGTTTGTTTTGTCAAAACCTACTTTCTGTTTTACACATAATCAGTTAATAATAATAATAATAATAATAATAATAATAATAATAATAATAATAATAATAATAATAATAATAATGTTAGTTGCATATCCTTTTACAGGGCGTCGCAATCAACACCAGCATTTTTTGATGTTGTGATCTCTTGGCAAGTTTACATTCAGTAGTTTGCCATTGCTTTCTGAATGACCGGTACCCATGCCATTTCATAAAAAAACCAACGCAAGATAATAGGCTGCCAAATCGCCCGCAGCTGTGTTTCGAACGCTGGTATACGGGATTACGGAGCCGGATAATAATAATAATAATAATAATAATAATGATAATAATAATAATAATACCTCCCGTAACAGGAACTAGTTAGTTAGTTAGTAAGTCGACAGATCATCCTCATTGCACATCGAACCATTCAGTCCATAAGTGCTCGGATCCCCTCCTCAGCAAATCTCGCAGCGTGTAGCGGCTAACGACACCAGTTCTGTGTTGGTTTATTAATATTCTTTGGCTTACTGCGCAGTGTTCTTGTTTGGCCACACCTCTTTTAACTTTCTGTTCTCGCAGTCTGGTCATGGTTGTAGATTCACAGTCATCACATGGTTGTAGATTCACAGTCATTCTCAGTGATCATTCGTTTGTCTTACCTGCAAGCCTATCAGCCTCATTTCCTTGTACTCCCGCATGCCCTGGCACGAAAATACAACTAATCTTTGCCAGCCCTGACAGCTCCAGAGACAACAACCATTGTCTTCGGATCCACCCCATCTCTATCTTCCTGAGCATACTCATAGAGTCACTAAGGAAACATGCCCCAGTGAATGTCTGTGTCTCGAGTCATGTCATTGCTTTACTTACTGCCATGACTTCTATAGTCAGACTACTTGTGACCAAGGCAAAAGCAGGAACCAGGTTTGGTTCTATGAAGTGTTATGACCATTAAGTTTGGAGGTTTCAACGCACGGAGTAATAAACAGGGAATCAGTCTTTCCCTCTCTTCGCTGACGACGAACAAGAGAGCCTAACTCCGTTATCAGTCAGTTATCAGTTATCAGTTGGGGTATCTTCATTGCACTCCGGACATGTCCATAGGTGCTCAGATCCTCCCCCCAGCATATGCATCAGCGTCCGGTGGCTAATAGTGCCAGTTCTGTGTTGGTTGACGAGGCGCTTTGTTTTCCCGATGTACCTCTCGCGTCTGGCTGTGCCGATTCTTACTCCCAAGTCTTTCATCCTGGACAGCGATGTGGAATCACTGACGTCAAAGTCCTCTTTTCTCGCCATATCTTTAAGGACGTTAATAACATCGGCACGATCCATGGGCTGGCCACCTACAGGGGGTGCAGAGCCAGCCAGTTTATCAGCTCGTTCATTTCCCTCGACTCCCGCGTGTCCCGGGACGAAGATGAAGGTGACTTTACGAACAACAGACTTCCGCAGCGACTCAGTCCACTGTCTACGTACAGATCCAGCTTCGACCTTCTGAATCATGCTCATTGAATCACTTAGTACACACACGTTGGTATAATGCTGTGATTCCAGCCATATGAAAGCCTGTGTAACTGCCATCAAATCCATCGTCATGCTGCTCGTGGTCATAGAGTGGGCACCACTGGATTCTTGAACGGTTCGGCCCGCTGAACGGGCTGTAAATGCCCACGCACTTCTCTGCTGCTTTACAACAGATCCATCTGTATAGATGAGCACTTCGGGGCTATCTGAGTGTTCATAGATGAGCGCGTTAACCTCAGCATTGACAGCGGCGGTGTTCTACTCTCTGCACCGTCTGTCGAGTGTGATAATGCAGGAGAAAGTGCACTTAAAAGCTGGAGGCACCGGCACCCATTCCTTGCCGGGGTTGATACTGGTAAGACTGCAGACCTGTCTGATGACATCTTCCGCCCGACCCATCCATGATTTGCCCCTCTTTAGCCTGTCACCCTTTTCTCTGAATATAGCGTCATGCAGAGGGTGCTGCTCATCTGCACTTATTTTTAAGTATGCACGAGCTCTCCAGATCTTGATCCTGTGTTCCATTGTCGGGAAGTCAAGAAGGTATCTCATTGCTACACAGCTGGTGTCTCTCGTGCAGCCCAAAATGATGCGCATGGCTTCGTTTTGTACCTTTTCAAGTCTTCCAATCTGTGTAGGGCTGACAGTGAAGATGGCCAGGGCATACTCGATGCGTGAAAGCACAAGTCCTTCGAACAGAAGTATTAGCAGTCTTTGCTCGATATTGGCAGTCGCCATGCCTCTCATTGCTGACAAACCTTTTCGAGATTTCATTATGACATAATCGACATGATCTTTGAAGGACAGGCTACGATCAAGCCTCACGCCAAGATACATCATTGACTGGGTTCTACTCAAAATGCTCCCATCCATTCTTACTGCCGGCAGGTCTGTTTTCACAATATGGTTATTTAGGGAGAACCATGTAACCGATGCCTTTGCAGGGTTGACAAGGGCATCGGCATCAGCACACCATGAGGAAATTCGATCTAGTTCGCCCTGCATATCATTGGCAACCGCCTGTCTGTCTCGACCCTGTCGATACACGAGGATGTTGTCAACGAATGACAGAGTCCTACCCCTCCCGTCCAACTGTTGTTCAGTGATCGGCACCGTATACACGTTGAATAGTATTGGTGACAGTGGTGAACCCTGCGGCAATCCTGGACATATCGTTATCGGCTCAGAAGACCAACTCCCGCATCTTAGCACCACCTTCCTTTGGAGCAAGACTGCAGCTATCCATCGTACAAGGTGAGGGTGCACTTTCAGTCTGAGGAGGGTTTGCATCAAGTGCTCGAAAGATACTCTGTTATATGCGTCCTCTAAGTCTATGGCGGCCGCACATGTCTCTTCTCTGACCTGAAATCCTTCGTAAACATCTTGCGCAAAGACCGCCGCATTCAGTCATGACTCTTTGTTGCGTCTGTATCCTCCAAGTGTGGGCGGGAAGCAGCTGAGTTGTTCCAAGTCACAAGCAAGTCTGTGTGCTACAATTTTCTCCAGTAACTTGCCAGCAGTGTTCTGCATCGTAATGATTCTGTAGCCGCTTATCTTGGAGTGGTCTTTGTTCGGTTTTGGCAGCGGCAGCAAGTAGCTGTGTAGCCATTCTTCTTTGATCTGACCCGTCTGGATACTGGTGTTGAATTCTCTGGCCAGTAGCTCTCATCCCCTAGCCACCATGACATAATCAGAACCATCTTCTAACGATTCCGCCCACGGAGACCACACAAAGACAACTTTAAAGACATTGTAGTAAATAGACAACTATTGAACATCGTATAAATAAAGGTTATTTGATCTTGGTCGTAATACGAGAACGGCGCTGTGGCGAATGGGTTAAAAACGCCTTCGCAATCCCGCATATCACACTCGAAACACAATAGCGGGCGATTTGGAAGTTGACCGCCTTGTGCAGGTTTTCATACAATGGTATGGTGCCGGTCGTTCAGAAAGTAATAGGAAACTACTGAGCGTAAAAGTGCCAAGAAATCACAGAGGCCAAAAATGATGGGATTTACTGCGATGTTCTGTAACGGATATGCAGGTAACATAATATGAGACATGAAGGTCTATTTCTGACAATTGTAGACGGCAAGATCCGAGGCAAGAGAAAAAAAGGACATCCTAGGAAAAACTACATCACTCAAACATGCAAGGGCGTTGAGGCACGGACTTCTACTGAGCTGGCGGAGAGAGAGAGAGAGAGAGAGAGAGAGAGGGGGGGGGCGAGCTGATTTACAAGAGGTTTTAAAAGGCAAGAAGCTCACCATAGAGCACGAAATCCATAGCTCCAGCGATGACCCCCAGGAGTCTACGAGAAAATTGCATTCGTGAAACGAACGACGTAGCCAGGAATCGAACCCACGACCTTTGGATCGCGGGTCAGACGGTGTAAGCACTTCGCCACTGACGCTCCCTAAGAGAGCTGTTGAGAGTAGCAGACCGTGAGGCAGCGTGATCAGACTTCGGAGTGTTTGACCTACTGCGTGAGTGGGTGAATACATTAGGACTGCTTGACCTACTGCGTGAGTGGGTGAGTACGTTCAAGAAGGGCCAACAACCTAGAATCAGGCTGGATTGCTACATCCTGTGGTTACTAATTTGTGTAACAATCTAAGGCATGATTCATGCATTCGATACCGAGACAGATGCTGCACATTTGAGTCACCACGCTGCTAGGTGTCCGTGCAAAACATGACTACATGGATGCTACAGTTAGATTTCAGTGTGAAACTTAATCTTACGTGACTTCACGTGGACGCTTCAGTTAACAAGTAGAGCTCAAGTTTCTGTGTACAACATACTGTCACATGACTCCGGTTAACAAAATAGAATTAAAAAATGTTAAATGAAGACCTTTGTCTATACCCTTAGATGTATGGGACATGAAGAAGAAGTTAGTTGCATATCCTTTACATGACATCGCAGTCAACCCCAGAATTGTTTTGGCTGTTTGTAATTTCTTGGCAAGTTTACGTTCAATAGTTTACAATTGATTTCTGAACGGCTGACACTCATACAATTGTATGAAAACTAACGCAAGGCGGTCTGCTGCCAACTCGCAGCAGCTATGTTTCGAACGCGGTATGTGGGATTAAGAATTGCGTCCGTCACCCCTCCGCCACAGAGCCGGTGTATGGAGGATATGGTATGTAAACATGTAAACAACCACTGTACGAAATTCCAATACGTGATCGCCGTGACGGCAGACAAGCGAACTAGCCACTGCCTTAAGAAACTCTCGGTTGTAGTTTAGGCATGAATTAATGTGTTACCTTGTAGTAATGCATAATCTTTCGCCATCTTTATGGAACAGGATGATAATAACATGGACAGATAAATGAGGTGGGTGAAGATTAAGAGTATTCTAAAAGTACTGGCGAGTTTGAGTTATTATATCAGGGCTTCGTATCTCTATGAAGAGAAACTTCCAGCTGCACCTCCACTTGGTAAAAGATGGGAAGTAGATAACTGTCAACTGTCATTTACTGCCAATATAGTACCTTCCGGTGTATGGCGGGGGGAGGGGGTGTGTCTTTGAGCCTGAGGAATTAAGGCCGCCTGGCTAGTGCAGTCGCCGTGAACTGTGCAGGTTAGTGTTTTCCTTTAGCCCCGACAGGAAAAAATCCCACACCTTACCGAGGATTCGAGCCCGGGTCTCGTGAAGGAAAATGCGGCGTTCTAGCCACTCGGCCAGCTGCCCGAAGCATATAACGGTGTGGCAAAAGCAGCTCTGGGGACCAGGACAAGTAAACAACTCTACAGCTGAGCAGAGCAGGGCATACGTGTCCTGACAGTCGGAAAGTGATGACAAAGATAGAGGTAAAAGAAGCTTGTATGGATGTGGAAGTCAAGGAGAATTCACATCGGTATCTTCGTAAGATCTTATGAACATCAAAGACTGAGATTTGTGAAGAGACATGAGGGCCTACGCTAGCTGGCAGGGACATAATGGTATGATGATGATGATGATGATGATGAAGATGATGATGATGATGATTATTATTATTATTATTATTATTATTATTATTATTATTATTATAAGACCTACCTTAAGTGTGATTCGTGCGCCTTGATGAGGTCCTCCTCACACTCCCGTCCCGTGGACATAGTTCCGTTGTCGTGTCCACATTTAGACATTTCAACGTTCAGCTGGTTACTGTCTACCGGGGTCATTGAATGTAATCCGGCCTGCTCGCCCAGACAGCTGACCAACTTGCTGCACGCCGTCCACGACTGTTTGGTCACTGAGACATGAGGCATGACGTTCTCGGAATTAGCCTGTGATAACGAATTAGTCAAGCTATGGGAGGAAGGCACGAGGGAGGAGTCTTGTTGGCGAGTGGACTTTATAACTGAATTGTGCGGAAGAGGTAAATGCGAGGTTACATCAAAGCTCATGGAACTGGCTGGAGCATCAATGGTCACATTTGGGAGTTTAAACTTGGAGGATAACTGGTCCTTGTTGAGGAGATGCGATGTGGCTGAGACAGACTTCAGGGCTGAGGAAGACGCCAAACAGGGAGAGGTAACTGCACATGGAGTGTCAACTGTGTTCATGTAAGGGTTCGGGTTGTATAGAGAACCCGAGTTTCTGAGGTCCACTGCGTCTAAGCTGGCGATGTTTAACCGATTTCCAGAGAAGCGATCCGTGGGGTGGAGAGAGTGAACATCCAAATGAGTGTACGAAGGGTGATGATAGTCAAATGCATACCGACGTACATCCGTGTGAAGCTGGGATATATCACTACAATCCACGCGCTTGCTTAAGTCTAAACTGTAAGAATCAAAACCATATTTGGGCATTTCATATCCGTATTTTGCAGCCGGCACATAATCGGAGTAGCCATTATTGGCGTAGGGGAGAGAAGAATGCTGGTACTGTCTATGATCTAGAAAGTACCCATGTTTATCAACGTCAAGCCTGTAGGGATCAGAGCTTGGGTACACTGTTTGCGCCAAGGAGCCGTAGCCTTGAGATCTGTAGGTGTCTGTATCAAACCCAAAGCTGTTCCCCCCATATGTGTACAGTGAATCTGGCGGCTTCATTTCCCCACCGCCGCCATCATATGCAGTGAACCCAGTTGGGTAAGAACAGTAGGAAGGTATACCTCCAATGATGCAAGCCGCCTTCCGTTTTTTACCATTCTGGCATTCTTTGTTGCTCGCAGGATTAGTAAAGTTGTTGTTTGAGTTGCTGCTGCCGTTACCACCAGCAGCATTGCTGTTTCCAGCTTTTTTCTTGCTTTTACTGGACTTTGATTTTGTTGTGATTTCGTCGTCTCCAAAGCCGAACCCCGTGCAGACGTCGATGTCCAGGAGTGGGTAGGGCAGTTTGAATTCATTCCCGCGCTTGCCATACAGATCTTGACCTTCGTCCTCCCTGTTGAGTACAGACATTTACAATGTTATGTTTGACATTGTGTGAAAACTAGATCGTGTCATTTCTCTCTGTTGAATATATACCTTTATTGTGTTAAATATTATGTGAAAACTAGATTGAGTCATTCCTCACTGTTGAATACAGACATTTAAAATGTTAGATATTATGTGAATAATTAGATTATGTCATGTCTGTATGTTGAATACAGACATTTACATTATATAGGGTGGGGCAAAATGACCTGACACATTTGTAACTTTAATAAAACTAAATTAGAATAAATGAACAAAAAAGTATTTTTATTTATCAAATGTACACATGAAGCCATTTTGTTTTATGTTGTTTGAATAATGAAAAAAAAAAGTATTTTTATTTCCTAAATGTACATATGATGTCAGAGTTAACGGTCACTGTAACATTGTCTTCTTCAAAAAAGTACGGACCCAAAATGCCAAATTCTGCTATCGCATACCATACAGTTACATGAGGACTGTGCAAGGGGCGTTCGTGTAACTCATGAGGATTGTTTTGGGACCAACAGCGGAAATGTTGCTTATTCACGCTTCTACACAAATGAAAATGGGCCTCGTCACTGAAAATCACAATAGCAGTACGGGGAACCTGTTGTTGAATTTCCCCACATAAATAATTATTCACACAAATAAAACAAAATGGCATCATGTGTAAATTTGATAAATAAAAATACTTTTTTGTTCATTTATTCTAATTTAGTTTTATTAAAGTTACAAATGTGTCAGATCATTTTGCCCCCCCCCCCCCACCCTGTATATTACGTTAATAACTAGATCATGCTATTTCTGTCTGTAGCTGGACCAACCCCTTCACCGGTCAATTAGGACTTCAACGTTGACTTCTCGTTCAGAAAGCAATGGCAAACTACTGAACGTACAATTGTGAAGACTATCAACCTGGGGTTGGGGTTGATTGTAAAGTCCTGGAAAGGACATACAGCAATTAAAACACAGAAGACCGGCCAACGGCGTGGGCATGAAGGCGAGGTAAACACTTGATGATATGGACTTTAGCGACACAATTGCACTCCCGTCACACACGTAATAAACTTCAGGATAAAGTAAATAACACATGGTAAGAGGTCACAACAATTATGTCTAAAAACAAAGCTAATTATATTAAACCAAGCAAAGAACAGCACGATTTCCCTTGGTGAAACATCACTTCAAGAGGCCGAAGCATACACCTGTTTGCGAGGCAATGTTGAAAAAATGGGGGAACATATAGAGACACTAAATAAGAATACAAAAGGCGAGAATAGTTTTTACAGCACTAGGAAATATGTGGAAGTCAAATGAATTTAAGCTTAGCACCAAACTCTGAATTTTAACCCTAATGTGAAACCGGTACTTCTTCTTCTGCGTTCATCCGGAGAGATTTTTTTCGGACATGATTGCGGCGTGCCTGTTTACAGCAGAGCTGCGTTCTTGCGCCGTTAGGCCGACACACCCGACTTCTGCGGGAATTTGTTGATCGGGTTAACCTTCCCGGGACGAAATCGGTACTACTGAATAGAGTTGAAATTTGGAGAACAAACAAAAGAATTACTAATAAACTACAAACATTCACTAATTGCTGCCTTCACAGAATAGTGGAAATTGTACAATAGAATCATAAGTGTGGAGCTCATGGAGAGAACTCAACGAATTCCAGTGAATCCAAGGGATGAGGAAATGATGTTGGCGCTGGGTAGGACACACACTGGGAGAACCTGAGGATAGTATAACTAGACACGGCCTCGTCTGGAACTTATAAGGTGAACGAAATAGCGAGAGACCTGAAAACACACGGAAAAAATAATACAGACAGAGGTGAATAAAACAGTAGTGGGAAGAGATTGGGAGGCTTGGCGTTGGTTTGATTAGGGGACTATGCTCCAATTTGTTTGTTTTTTTTGGCGCGCGGGGGGGGGGGGGGGGTGTATAAAGAACAGTTAAAGAAGAAGAGGAAGACAAAAAGAGCCATACTTGTGTAGCTGCTTGAAGACGTGCATGTCGGGTGAGTGTGCCGGCATATAGGTGAGAGAGAATCGTGCGTACTCACGTGAGCTGGCGATGTGTGCAGATGATGAAGTCCGGCTTGCTGTTCTTGTAGATGACCTTACAGCTGGACTGTAGCCACAGCCAATGGAAGTGCTTCGTCTGCCAGCGGTAGGAGATCAGACCAGAGCTTCCGGTTTTGATGACTGAAACACATGAGTAGTGTGAGTACTTGTGTATGTCTCCAGCTATTTGCATACCTGCCAACTGCCCACCTACCTACCTGCATAGGTTAACAGTCTGTCTACCAACTTACCTACCTACCTACGTGTGCACACACGCACGCGCGCGCGCACACACACACACACACACACCGATCCCAACTCAAGTACGTGTCTCCAGGCAGGGATATGTTATTTAATGCACCTAGGCTTTCAGGTCAAACCAGCCTCGAACTGATACCAAGACACGCCCAGTGAAGAAGTAAAGGCAGTGATATTGCCCACATCACCCATGAGAGTGTCGATTGATCCACAACAATGTGGGACTGGCACCATATACCCAATACGCCTGAAGACACGTACAAGTGCCCTATTCTTTACTGACTTTTATCTAATGTGCTGGCACAAATGAGGTAATGATAGAATCATCGTGATTATGAGCGCTGACAACTGACGTAGGTGTTCATGTGGCTCCATAGATCTCTGTCACAAATGATGTATGCGTTCATGTCGCTCCATAGATCTCTGTCCCAACTGACATAGGTGTACATCTCAACCCACAGATCTCTGTCCCAACTTATGTAGGCGTTCATGTCGCTCCACAGATCTCTGTTTTAACTGACGTAGGCGTTCATGTCGATCCACAGATCTCTGTCCCAACTGACGTAGGCGTTCATGTCAATCCACAGATCTCTGTCCCAACTTATGTAGGCGTTCATGTCGCTCCACAGATCTCTGTTGTTCAGATCTCTATTTTTAAAAATCTAGCCATAAGGATTGTTTTGCAGTATCTACCTATCTAACTATAAGGCTTCAGTTCGAGTATCTAGCTATAAAGCTTCTGTTGGAATATCTACCTATCTAACTATAAGGCTTCGGTTCGAGTATCTAGCTATAAAGCTTCTGTTGGAGTATCTACCTATAATAATTTTGTTTTGGATTCTATGGCTGTAAGGCTTGTTTTTGCATGACTAATTATATGTCTTATTTTTAATTGACTAGTTATAATACTTATTCTGAGATATCTAGCTATAATACTTGTTTTGGAATGACAAGCTATAGTACTTGTTTAGGTATGTCTGGCTACCCGCTCCGTCTCATACATGTAGTCTGTCCAAGGCGGTAACACCCAAGGACTACTGCATGAAAATCGATCTCTGCCCAATTGAATTCTTTCCCGGACAACCAGATTCAATCAATACCAAACAGTTGACCAACAAATGTACTCACGCTCTTGGTGTGCCGAAGAAAAGTAATTCAGGTCGTCGGGGTGAATGAGATCGTACCCGGACTTTGTTGAGAGCTCCGGGTCACTGTAGCCGAAGATGGTTTTTCCTCTGAAAGATGAAACAGATGTTGAAATTACCTGTCTGACATGTTTAACCGGTGTAAGGTAATACAGGACCGCGTTGCCTTGGTTTTGCGTTGGTATCGGTGCCGGTCGTTCAGAAAGCAATGGCAAACTACTGAACGTAAACTTGTCAAGAGATCACAACGGCAGAAATGCTGTTGTTGACTGCGATGTCCTGTAAAGGAAATGTAAAATTAAAAAAAAATAATGGTAATACACGTGTAGAAACTATCTGTCTGAAATGTTTAACCGGTATAAGGTAATACCAGTGTAGAAGTTACCTGTCTGAGATGTTTAATCAATGTAAGGTAATACAGGTGTTACAATGCAGGTCAGTGGAGGAAGTGAAGTAGAGGTAGGGTGACTGGATGGAGAGAGAGAGAGAGAGAGAGAGAGAGAGAGAGAGAGAGAGAGAGAGAGAGAGTGAGAGAGAGACAGAGAGAGAAAGGAGGAGAAGAAGAAGAAGAAGAAGAAGAAGAAGAAGAAGAAGAAGAAGAAGAAGAAGAAGAAGAAGAAGAAGAAGTGATATAGAAAAACAGGATCAAATACACAAGCAAGTAGACAGACAGGTAAACAAGTAGTAGTAGTAGTAGTAGTAGTAGTAGTAGTAGTAGTAGTAGTAGTAGTAGTAGTAGTAGTAGTAGTAGTAGTAGTAGTAGTAGTAGTGGCTGCAACAGGAGTAGTTGTAGTAGTGGCAGTAGTAGTTGCAATAGTAGCGAAGTAGTAATAACAGTAACAGCAGTAGTAGAAGTAACTGAAGATGAAGTAGAGGAGGAAGAATAGAGAGAAGAAAAACTGAGAATTCGGATGAGTGGATAGTAAAAAGTCAACGACAAAAATAGAAAGAAGGTTTTAATATTTCTTTCTATTTGTACTAAAGGCAGGCTCCCTGGCGAAGAGGTTATTGACTTTCTCTATAATCCCGTATATCCATGTAGGGGAACACAGCTGTGCGAGATTCGGTAGCGGATCGCGTCGCGTTTGTTACTTACGGGGGGTATGTGAGCCGGTCGCTCAGAAAGCATTGCAAACTATTGAGCATAATCTTGCCAAGACATCAACATCAGCGGTAAAATGCTGATGTTGACAGCGGTGTATTGTAAATAGGATATGCGAAAGAAAGAAAAAAAGTTGTGCTGAAAGAAAATAGAAGGTTTTGATATTTCCTTCCAATTGTACTGAAGAAAATAGAAAGAAGGTTTTGATATTCCCTTCCAATTGTATTGAAAGAAAACGGAAAGACGGCTTTTGTATTTCCTTCCACTTGTACTGAACGAACATAGAAAGAAGACTTTTACATTTCCTTCCAATTGCACTAAACAATCATGGAAAACATTGCCATCTGTACATGAGAAGAACTGGCCAAATCAAAGAACACACTTAAGACTGGAAGGTCAGAGGTGAAAACTAACCTAGACCAGTTATTAGCTAATAGAACAATCACGCCCGTGGCCTGGGAGGATGTAGAGCGACAAGCCTGGCTGGTGACGAAAGAAATAAAAAACGGCACAGATATTCCGCGCTCCTGAAAACCCCAATCATTGTAATACGGGTGAGTTCATTCTGCTTGGGTTCGGAATGTAGGAAATTTATAACGCTAAAATCGATGACGTCATGCTGTTATTATAAGGTCGATGTGAGACCGTGGGGCCAGGTATACACTACCCTTTGATTGATTTCAACGTTGCCCTACATTGGCCTACTGTGAAACGGCCGACGCCATATGTTACGGCGGAGACCAGTCAATGGGAAACCATAATTAATTAACTAATCAAGCAATACAGCCACTGCATAAAGGTAATTAATTTGTGTTGAAGAAACGTTGAAAATCTGGAATGAGATCGGAAGGGCGATGATTAAATACAAAAAATCTCTGGCAGGAAGGATGAGGGAGAAATATGTCTGACTGAGCAGCTAGGAGAAATGTGGGGTATTGTTTCATTTATGACGGATGTTTCAGTGTAATGTGTGGCCGTCCTCTACTACGGCTGCTCCCTCGTCAACGTCGTAGTCATCATTGTTATCCTCGTTATTATCATCATCGATTGTTATTCTTCTGCTTATTGTTGGTGTGTGTATTGCTATTGTTCTTGTTGATATTGTTATCGTTTCTTCTTCTTGTTCTTCTTCTTGTTCTTGTTGTTGTTGTTGTTGTTGTTGTTGTTGTTGTTGTTGTTGTTCTTCTTCTTCTTCTTCTTCTACTTTTTCTTCTTCTTCGTCTTCTTCTTCTTTTATTTCTTCTACTACTACTACTACAACTTCTTCTTTTCCCCCTCCTCCTTAAGTACAACAACCAGGGAAAGAGAGCGGTTGGTGTGACTATTGCCTAGTCCACAGGTTCAACTATCAGGGAAAGAGAGCGGTTGATGTGACTATTGCCTGGCCCACAAGTACAACAACCACGGAAAGAGAGCGGTTGATGTGACTATCGCCTGGTCCTCAAGCCACAAACTGACCTGTTGTCCATGGTAACCGGAGAAAAGTCCATCTTGTGTTTGGTCTTGAAGGTCATTTCTCGTGAAGGAATGTCAAAGAGGCTGAGAGGTCCAAACGGTGAGCAGGTGGCGAAGAGCGCCAGCTGGGGCTCCTCACAGCGTGGGTTCTGTCTGTGTAACACTCGGATCCAGCCATTTATCTCCAGCGTCTGGAACAAATAAATTGCAAAGTTAAAATATTGTATTCGCTACATGTTCACGTAGACATGCTCTGCAATTTATCTTTGTCTGCTATGAATCGGAATGAGAAAAAGAATGTAAGAGCTATATTAAGCCAATTCTGGTGTGTGAAAGCTAATCGTGGACAGATAGCAAACAAGTGAGGGATTATGTAGAAGCTGCAGAGATGTATTTTATGGACAAATGTTGAGAACACCGTGGACGGATAGCAAGACCATTGAAGACAGTTCACATTCTTTGGGCATGTCATGAGAAGGGGAAAGCTGGAGCATGTCATCACAACGGAAAGGTTGGAGGGGAAGAGAGGCAGTGGGAGACCAAGAGAGGCAGTGGGAGACCAAGAGAGGCGACGTTTTGACAACACGATATGGAGGAACGTCCGTATCAGAAATGAGAGAAATGATTCGCCGCACAAAATACAAAAGGCTGTGAACAGACATCATGAACAACGTAACACGGCATGGATTATAAGGGGAAAACACGCAAGCACTTTTACATTATCTATGTAACGAGAAGAGAGACATTAGAGAATATCATTGCGACTAGAAAGATTGGCGGTAAACGAGATAGGGACAGATTGAAAGAAATCTCATTTGCTGGTCACAGACGGTACCATGGAGGAAATACCATTAGTAGAGTTGATCCAGGAACCAGCATGGCTGAATGGATTAGAACGCTTGTTCTTAAATATACGGTGTGCTGATGCCAAGGTAGCTGGTTCAACTCCTACACTGGCCAATTAGACTGAAATGTTGATTTGGGAACGTAAATTACAAGTACTTCTGAAATCGCAGTGGGTTCGCCTGCTGGTGAAGGACACTGTGAATAAAGCAAGCTAATCCACACACAAAAATCAGCACAGTGCACTAGAAGTATTAACACGTGAATGGACCACGAGTCCAGCTTGAATTCAACGCGAGCAAACGCACAAAATACAAAAAACAAAGATAGAACCAAGGACCACGATCTTTGGAGGGACATCAACGCCTACACCACTTTGTAAGGCACATGATGAAGATGATGTGGGTGTAAAAAACCCCGCCTCACACTGGGCAACGTCTCGGAGCATCATTCTCGGTCCAGCCTCACATTGAGCAAGGTCTCGGAGCATCATTCTCGGTCCAGCCTCACACTGGGCAAGATTTCGGAGCATCATTCTCGGTCCAGCCTCACACTGGGCAAGATTTCGGAGCATCATTTCTCGGTCCAGCCTCACACTTGGCAAGATTTCGGAGCATCATTCTCGGTCCAGCCTCACACTGGGCAAGATTTCGGAGCATCATTTCTCGGTCCAGCCTCACACTTGGCAAGGTCTCGGGGCATCACTTCTCAGTCCAGCCTCACACTGGGCAAGGTGTCGGAGCATCACTTCTCAGTCCAGCCTCACACTGGGCAAGGTGTTGAAGCATCACTTCTCAGTCCAGTCTCACACTGGGCAAGGTGTCGGAGCATCACTTCTCGGTCCAGCCTCACATTAGGCAAGATCTCGGAGCATCACTTCTCGGCCCAGCCTCACACTGGGCAAGGTCTCGGAGCATCACTTCTCGGCCCAGCCTCACACAATGCAAGGTCTAGGAGCATCAGGTCTCGGTCCAGCCTATCCACGGACTTCCTACCCAGCCTGGCTAACGTTCGAGGATCTCCGGGTCTTACGGCAGATATGAAGACTCAGTCCCGGTCGTGCACACCCTGCTGATTTCTCAGCTTGGAGAGGAGGGAGGAACAGTTGTGCAGCAGTGTGCCTCTGGAGGAAGTACTTCCGTTCAGTGTCGAGGCGAGAGAGTCTGTACACCAACCTCACTGCGATAGATAAGATCCCTCAACGCGTTTCAGATAACCTGATCGTCACCGCTTCAGACAATTGCAGTTCATAGGTCTCCATAACCTGCCCACCAATCAAACAACCACTAAAACAGCCAAAAAATCAATATACCAATTACTCAAATAATCAGCCATTCTAACAACCAATCGGGCAACCAACCGACCAATCAAACAACCAACAGGCCAATCAAACAACCAACGGGCAAATCAAACAACCAACCGACCAATCAAACAACCAACCGACTGATCACGCAACCAACCGACCAATAAAACAACCAACCGATCAATCAAACAACCAACCGATCAATCAAACAACCAACCGGCTGATCAAACAACCAAGCGACCAATCAAACAACCATCCGACCAGTCAAACAACCAAACAATCAGTGTGGTGTGAGATTTTCGAGCCACGTCAAGTGGTGCATGGTATACAACGAGCAAACTTACAATGAAGCCTGAAGTGTTGTCCAGTAGGCACCGGAACCTGACTGTAAACGACCTGTGCAGGTAGTTGATGTTTTCTGTGGTGGAATAAACAAGACGGGCAGGTTAGAACAAGCAAACACTGCATTCTTTAACATACAGATCATATCATGTCCTGATCCTTGTCATCGGATCAGTTTAAATATATTTACTTTGAATGTGGACATGAAGAAGGAGGAGGAGATTGAGAATAAGAAACAAGCAAACGGAGGTGAAGAAGGGGAGGAGGAGGAAGCGAAATTGAAGAAGAAGAAAGGGTGGAAGAAGCAGCAGCGAAAGGAGAAAACGCTTTCATCCATTATGGATAATTATACACTGAGTAAGAAATGCTGTTATCAGACAGACTGTGGGATCAACACCTTGTGCCACATTTATTGAAAGACAGAAGATCAAGTGGTTTGGCCATGTCGTTAGAATGCAACATCAGCAACTACCATCACTGGCCTAACATCAAAGATCATCTGCGACGAGACCAAGAGGACGTCCAAGAGGAAAATGGATTGACAACATCAAAGACATTGTAAAATCTCACGGAATGACACTATCCAGTGCCGCCCATCGGGCGCTGGAGCGCAAATTATTCCTTCCCACGACGCTTGACGGCAGAAGTGGAAGATGATGATGATGATGATGATGATGATGATGATGATGATGATGATGATGATGCTGATGATGATGATGATGAAACACAAAACAACAGGCAGATGAAGAATTCTTGCGTGTTACATAGACCGGTCTCCATAGACAATTGTCAGTCATAGACAGTTAATAATACACAATCAAGATCATTCATTGAACTCACAGAAGTATGATGTTACAGAAGTCATTTTAATTTCGCACGGTCTTTCAAACGAGGAATCGAAATGTTTTAGAGGGTAAAAAAGCTTGCACTTATGGTAAGCATATCTTCTTCTTCTTCTTCTGCGTTCATCCGGAGTTTTTTTTCGGACGTGATTGCGTTATGCCTGTTTACAGCAGAGCTGAGTTCTTGCGCCGTTAGGCCCTCACGTCCGACTTCTGCGGGCATTTGTTGACCGGGTTAACCTTCCCGGGATGGTAAGCATATAAATATTGAAACACATTGCGACAATTGATAAGATTTATAGAACAAGAAATAGAGGCAGACAAGAAGAGACGATTGAGAAGACTCTGTGTATTGACATGGGAAGATGTATATGAATAAACAGAGAACGTTGGAGAACTTGAGCAGACAAGAAACAAGATACACCACGCTAGCTGGATAATCTGGTAATGATGCCGATATTGATGATGAAGATGATGACGATGTCCGTAAAATATAAACAATTATAGGTGATTTACTGGATGTGTGACTCGTTTTGTGGAGCTACATTGTATAACATTTCTCTAGCCATTTGTTTACAGGTCTAGATCGGGAGCTGATTATGACGATGCGTCGATAACATGCAGCCGGCTGATGAAGCTTCAGTTGGAGCATCATCAATATGGGAAACTTTTGTAATACCATTATAGATGATATCCTAGAGAATAGTAGTCATGGTGTAAGACTTACAGATCCTATTCTATAGAATTGTAGCTACGATGTAATACCATTAGATATAGTATCCAGAGAACTGTAGCCACGATGTAATACTATTACAGATCTTATAGATAACTGAAGTCATGATGTGATACTATTACAGATCCCATCCCAAAGAAATGTAGTCAGGGTACTATACCATCTAATCTGTGAAACACATGAAGAAAGCATGACCACACTGGGGTATTCTCGGCCAGTAGGTGTGTGTGCTGTGCTGAAACATGACCCAGTTACATGCTAATGTACCTCTCCGGCGAGCGGCCGCATATAACAATGATGATAGTAGAGATAATAAGGATGGTGGTGATATCAATGAGGACAATGGTGATAACAATGATGAAAGTGGTGATAACAATGATGATAGTGGTGACAACAATAAGGATAGGGATGATATCAATGAGAAAAGTGGCGATAACAATGAGGATAGTGACGTTAATGAGGATAGATTCGATGACAATAAATATAGTGATAAGGGTAGGGGTGATAACAATCAGGATCATAATAACGGTAGTGGCGATAAACATGTTGATAGTAATGATAACAATACTTATGGAGATGATGATAGTGGTGATAACAATGATGATAATGACGATAACAATCAGGATAGTGGTGATAACAATGACGATATAGGTTATAACAATGAGGATAGCGATGCTGTTGCCGACAAAGATGATGACGTGTGAGTTTACCTGGAAGCATGACGTCATGCAGTGCCATACCCGCCTTGTCTACAGGTAGCAGAGAACTCCAGGACAGTTGCCGCTTAAACTCCTCCCTGTCCTCGGAGTGGATCAGCTCCATCACTGATTGGTGGATGATGTCTGACTGGAGGACATCAACATATTTGCCACTGGATATATCAGACCCTTGAAATTATTACTATAAACTACAAACATGAATTAATTGCCTAGCTGGGTAGGGGCATCCCCTATCAAAGGAGAAGTAAGGTGCCTCCTTTCCCCCGCTAGCGTACGGGGCACCCTCGGGCAAGGTGGAGTACCCGTTTAGACACCCCCTCCTCCGATCAGGGTTACGTGAAGCCATGGGTGCAGGTGGTGGATGAAGTCGAAGAGCAGCCAACAGATAGTTGCAGGTTACGGTCTCCAGCTTCACGACGGTAGGCAGAGGATCTCTTTTTGGGAGACAATGGCTACGGTCATCGAACACTGCTAAGAAGGAAAGCAATGGCAAACTACCTTCTTTACAGATGTCAAGAAAATTATGTTGTAAAAAAAAAAAATGGTCGCGACAAGAACACAGAGCTGACCACGACTCTGGTGATAAAGTGAGATAGCGAAACATGACCGCCCAAGCTTATCGGCATGGCACATGATCATGATGATGAGCATTTTAAACAATTTCATTCCTTTGCAGGACGGTGCTATCAACCCCAGGTTGATTTTCTCGGCAACATGTGATGTCATATCATTGCATTAAGTGTGTTGCACTGTTTAATCAAACCTGTGGTTCAGTACATCTGAATTTTGACAATCATTTTTTTTTCGTGTTTGTTTTTGTAGCCTTTGGCAGTCCTACCTACAAGGCAGCAGGTTTGTGTGACTCTTCGCCTGGTTCCTCTCTCTTGACCTGTCCGACATGGGTGACCCTACCAGTAGCTGTGCTACCACCGGCATAGCTCGTGGGGGTCACTGGAACAGGCAAACCCGTCTACCACTGTAAGGTGGAGCACGACAGAAGAGTTCTAGGCAATTTTACGTTCAGTAGTTTGCCATTGCCGGTTTCCGTGGCGAAGGGGCTATGGACCTAGTTCATAATCCCGCTTACTCGCGTTCGAAACACAACTCCGCGCGATTTGGCAGCAGACCGCGTAGCGCTGTGTTTTAACGTGTTGGTATGGGAGCCGGTCGTTCAGAAAGCCATGGTAAACTACTGAAAGTAAACTTGACAAGACATCAACAACAGCAGTAAAATGATGGTGTTGATAGCGATGTCTTGTAAATGGGATATGCAAACAAAAAAACCAAAAAAAAAACAAACAAACAAACAACATAAATAAATAAATAAAAGAATAAATAAATAAATACATAAATAAATAAATAAATACATAAAGTTTGCCATTGCTGTCTGAACGAGCAGTCAAGGTTGAGGCCGCAGTAACCGGTGTGTGGAGCAAACCCATGATTCTGTCAGCGCACAGGAAGTGTCAGCGCACTACACCTCTCAGCCACGCTGACATCCACTGAATGATATCTGCCTGATGTGAGTGGTTGAGTCATGGGTCTGTGAAGTCATTGGCCTGTGATGCCATGGGTCTGTGATGTCATATGTCTGTGATGTCATGGGTCTGTGATGTCATGTGTCTGTGATGTCATGTTTCAGTGATGTCATTGGTCTGTGATGTCATTGGTCTGTGATGTCATTGGTCTGTGATGTCATTGGTCTGTGATGTCATGGGCCTGCCATGTCATGGGCATGTGATGTCATGGATCTGTGATGTCATGGAACTGTGATGTCATGGGTCTGTGATGTCATGGGTCATCACATTATGTAGGCCTGAATGTACGGAGGGATAGACGGCCATCTTTTTCTCTCTTAGCGGGTGCCGAGCGCAGACGATCGAACCTTCGTTCCTCTGATCTCACGACATTATCAGATTATCCTCCTAACAATCATACTAAGATACGATTGTGAAGAGGGTGTGTCTTCAAACAGTACGGGGCAAACCGCTTAAGGCGATCTCGGATGTGGCGAATGTCTGTTGTGAAGTACAATACTGTATTGTACGTTGTAAATGCATTACTATATTCTTGAACTTTTATAAGAGAAATTTGTGATCAGAAACACTATTTCTTGAGACCCGTGTTATTTCGCCTTATCAGGTCTGCACCGTATATGCCAGCTTTCTTTGCTAGAAAAGTCTTTGAAAATTTTCAAAATTATCTTGTATCCATTGTTTTTATGAACATAGTTACTCCATCCAATATGAATACTTCCATCTTATATGTGTAATGTATCCACTACTTATACTCCATCCAATACATATACTCTATCCTACATGTATACTCCATTCAATACGTATACTCCATCCTATATGTATACTCCATTCAATACGTATACTCCATCCTATATGTATACTCCATTCAATACGTATACTCCATCCTACATGTATACTCCATTCAATACGTATACTCCATTCTACATGTATACTCCATTCAATACGTATACTCCATCCTACATGTATACTCCATCCTATATGTATACTCCATCCTACATGTATACTCCATCCTATATGTATACTCCATTCAATACGTATACTCCATCCTATATGTATACTCCATTCAATACGTATACTCCATCCTACATGTATACTCCATCCTACATGTATACTCCATCCTATATGTATACTCCATCCTATATGTATACTCCATCCTATATGTATACTCCATCCTATATGTATACTCCATCCTACATGTATACTCCATCCTATATGTATACTCCATTCAATACGTATACTCCATCCTACATGTATACTCCATTCAATACGTATACTCCATCCTATATGTATACTCCATCCTATATGTATACTCCATTCAATACGTATACTCCATCCTATATGTATACTCCATTCAATACGTATACTCCATCCTATATGTATACTCCATTCAATACGTATACTCCATCCTATATGTATACTCCATTCAATACGTATACTCCATCCTACATGTATACTCCATCCTATATGTATACTCCATCCTATATGTATACTCCATTCAATACGTATACTCCATCCTATATGTATACTCCATTCAATACGTATACTCCATCCTATATGTATACTCCATCCTATATGTATACTCCATCCTACATGTATACTCCATCCTATATGTATACTCCATCCTATATGTATACTCCATTCAATACGTATACTCCATCCTACATGTATACTCCATCCTATATGTATACTCCATCCTATATGTATACTCCATTCAATACGTATACTCCATCCTACATGTATACTCCATCCTATATGTATACTCCATCCTATATGTATACTCCATCCTATATGTATACTCCATCCTATATGTATACTCCATTCAATACGTATACTCCATCCTATATGTATACTCCATTCAATACGTATACTCCATCCTACATGTATACTCCATTCAATACGTATACTCCATCCTATATGTATACTCCATCCTATATGTATACTCCATCATATATGTATACTCCATCCTTTATGTATACTGCAACCTATAAGTATACTCCATACCATATGTATACTCCATCCTATATGTATACTCCATTCAATACGTATACTCCATACCATATGTATACTCCATACCATATGTATACTCCATCCTAGATGTATACTTTATACTATATGTATACTCCATCCTTTATGTAAACTCCATCCTATAAGTATACTCCATACTATATGTAAACTCCATCCTATAAGTATACTCCATACTATATGTAAACTCCATACCATATGTATACACCATCCTATAAATATACCCCATACCATATGTATACACCATCCTATAAATATACCCCATACCATATGTATACTCCATCCTTTATGTATACTCCATCCTATAAGTTTACTCCATTCAATATGTATACTCCATCCTACATGTGTACTCCATACCATATGTATACTCCATCATATAAGTATACTCCATCCTATAAGTATCCTCCATACTATATGTATACTCCATCCTATATGTATACTCCATACTATATGTATACTCCATCCTATAAGTATCCTCCATACTATATGTATACTCCATCCTATATGTATACTCCATACTATATGTATACTCCATCCTATAAGTATCCTCCATACTATATGTATACTCCATCCTATATGTATACTCCATCCTACATGTATACTCCATCCTATAAGTATCCTCCATACTATATGTATACTCCATCCTACATGTATACTCCATCCTATAAGTATCCTCCATACTATATGTATACTCCATCCTATAAGTATCCTCCATACTATATGTATACTCCATCCTATAAGTATCCTCCATACTATATGTATACTCCATCCTATAAGTATCCTCCATACTATATGTATACTCCATCCTATAAGTATCCTCCATACTATATGTATACTCCATCCTATAAGTATCCTCCATACTATATGTATACTCCATCCTATAAGTATCCTCCATACTATATGTATACTCCATCCTATAAGTATCCTCCATACTATATGTATACTCCATCCTATAAGTATACTCCATCCTATATGTATACTCCATCCTACATGTATACTCCATCCTATAAGTATCCTCCATACTATATGTATACTCCATCCTACATGTATACTCCATCCTATAAGTATCCTCCATCCTATATGTATACTCCATCCTACATGTATACTCCATCCTACATGTATACTCCATCCTATAAGTATCCTCCATACTATATGTATACTCCATCCTATATGTATACTCCATCCTACATGTATACTCCATCCAATATGTGTACTACAGAGCTGTAAGTTGTATTAGTGGGAGTGGGAGGAGGTTGGTGATTATGCTGCTTCACCTGGGTATTGAACCCGGACAACTATCTTAGCTGGTAAGCGCCTTATGCCCCCCTCCCCTTTTCCACCACCCTCGGCTCCAAGATGTGACATTCCGGCTAATTAATTGTAAGTTTATGCTAACGCATGCGCAACGAGTGGCCTTTGAATTGTGCCTGTCGTAAATCATATCTCATGAGATTTGCAGCTCTTCCGCTTGCCCCGAACACTCCGACCCGAATGTGTCTCTATACACCCGTTTGCATCAATTAAGATCCAGCATTGATAATCCGGCTTTGTTGCTTTGGAGAAATTTCTGAATGGCCTTCTGTATTCTGGGGTTTCTGGTGTTTTCGGCTTCGGTGAGGTGAAGCGGTCTACATTCACGGATTGGGCAATCATTTGGCAGCGATTAGGTAGGCGGATCGTCTAATGCGCACCTGCAGTACATAAAACATGGGTGCTAGTTGGAGCTAGAACATTCCATTCATTATCTGCAGTGTTATCACCATCAGCATATGACCTACCACCTTCAGATGTATTGCCGTAGACTTTCAAACGGCCTGGACAACCTACCTCAGCATCTCAAAGAATCATCAGATATACTACGGGTTATTGGACCATCTGTAGGCAACGAAGATGCCATGGAGGTTATAGTCGTTAAACTATATACGTGTAATGTGTCCCCGTGTAATCATAAACAGGTGTAGGGTTGAATCCAGTTCACCACAATATTATCCAAGCAATTTCCTTAAGAGAACCCCAGTTGACATCCTTCACATTCTCCGTTCCTCCTTTAAGGGGATTGCGTCACAACTGGTTATGCACCTCTCAGGTCAGTATGTCCCACTTCAGCGTCCATGTGTGCATGGTTGACTTCTTCTGGGCAGGTTTCATCCAAGGTAACGGACTCCAATTTTCCGGTGGGCAGGTTTTATCCCAGGTAACTGACTCCATTTTCCTGTGGGTAGGTTTTATCCCAGGTAACAGACTTCATTTTCCTGTGGGTAGGTTTTATCCCAGGTAACAGACTTCATTTTCCTGTGGGTAGGTTTTATCCCAGGTAACAGACTTCATTTTCCTGTGGGTAGGTTTTATCCCAGGTAACAGACTTCATTTTCCTGTGGGTAGGTTTTATCCCAGGTAACAGACTTCATTTTCCTGTGGGTAGGTTTTATCCCAGGTAACAGACTTCATTTTCCTGTGGGTAGGTTTTATCCCAGGTAACAGACTTCATTTTCCTGTGGGTAGGTTTTATCCCAGGTAACAGACTTCATTTTCCTGTGGGTAGGTTTTATCCCAGGTAACTGACTCCATTTTCCTGTGGGTAGGTTTTATCCCAGGTAACTGACTCCATTTTCCTGTGGGTAGGTTTTATCCCAGGTAACAGACTTCATTTTCCTGTGGGTAGGTTTTATCCCAGGTAACAGACTTCATTTTCCTGTGGGTAGGTTTTATCCCAGGTAACAGACTTCATTTTCCTGTGGGTAGGTTTTATCCCAGGTAACTGACTCCATTTTCCTGTGGGTAGGTTTTATCCCAGGTAACTGACTCAATTTTCCTGTGGGTAGGTTTTATCCCAGGTAACAGACTTCATTTTCCTGTGGGTAGGTTTTATCCCAGGTAACTGACTCCATTTTCCTGTGGGTAGGTTTTATCCCAGGTAACAGACTTCATTTTCCTGTGGGTAGGTTTTATCCCAGGTAACAGACTTTATTTTCCTGTGGGTAGGTTTTATCCCAGGTAACAGACTTCATTTTCCTGTGGGTAGGTTTTATCCCAGGTAACTGACTCCATTTTCCTGTGGGTAGGTTTTATCCCAGGTAACTGACTCCATTTTCCTGTGGGTAGGTTTTATCCCAGGTAACAGACTTCATTTTCCTGTGGGTAGGTTTTATCCCAGGTAACAGACTTCATTTTCCTGTGGGTAGGTTTTATCCCAGGTAACAGACTTCATTTTCCTGTGGGTAGGTTTTATCCCAGGTAACAGACTTCATTTTCCTGTGGGTAGGTTTTATCCCAGGTAACAGACTTCATTTTCCTGTGGGTAGGTTTTATCCCAGGTAACAGACTTCATTTTCCTGTGGGTAGGTTTTATCCCAGGTAACAGACTTCATTTTCCTGTGGGTAGGTTTTATCCCAGGTAACAGACTTCATTTTCCTGTGGGTAGGTTTACTCTTTTCCTAACAATTTTGCCAAGACAGCGGTGTGACGACCTACAGTTTGCAGTTACCAACTTGCGTACGTGCACAACTTGCTTACGTGCACAACTTGCTTACGTGCACAACTTGCTTACGTGCACAACTTGCTTACGTGCACAACTTGCTTACGTGCACAACTTGCTTACGTGCACAACTTGCTTACGTGCACAACTTGCTTACGTGCACAACTTGCTTACGTGCACAACTTGCTTACGTGCACAACTTGCTTACGTGCACAACTTGCTTACGTGCACAACTTGCGCACAG
Source organism: Cepaea hortensis (assembly GCA_963921405.1). Taxonomy (NCBI): domain Eukaryota; kingdom Metazoa; phylum Mollusca; class Gastropoda; order Stylommatophora; family Helicidae; genus Cepaea; species Cepaea hortensis. The sequence goes on from OY992886.1 coordinate 104,229,361, forward strand.
GACCAGGGGTTACGGCCGCAATTCGTAATCCCGCCTAGCGTCTTCAAAACACAGTTGCGGGCCATTTGGCAGCAGAATGGTTTTTATAAAATGATATGAGTGCCCCCCACCCCCGTTCAGAAAGCTATGGCAGACTACTGGACCTATACGTGCCAAGAAATCACAAATAGCCAAAACATAATATCAAGGGTTGCACCCTTATCCGAGAAGACAAATAGCACTACCCAAGAGATCGGGGAAGGGGGGGGGGGGGGGTGTGATAGCATTAGATTCCAATAAATCTTTGGGACATTCCCAGGTCTACGCAGGGATCGAACCCTATATCGTCTAGGTCTGAGCCGGACACCGTCAACACTCAGCCAGGGCTCCCTTCCATCATGTTGACGTCCTGCAGTCACTACTCCGCAGATTACTGCGGATCTCAGTCTCTGGTTTGGCATGATGGGGGGTGATATGCTTCCTACGTGTATATCTCTATCCTACATGGCCGAACCAGCCTAGAATTGGTACCAGGAAGTGACTTGGGAAGTAAAGGCTACCGAGGTGACGCTAACCACTTCACACGGCGGGAGCCTGGTCCATGGAGATGTGGGTCCAACACCACATGCCTAGTGCCTTGAGCCGTGTGAAAGGGCTTCATAACTGACTATGTAAGGCACTGTGTGAGTTAAGGCACTGGATGCGTTCATCCATTACTCACTAAGTAAGGCACTGGATGAGTTAAGGCACTGGGTGAATTCATCTATTACTGAATATGAAAGGCATTGGGTGAGTTAAAGCACTGGATTGGATGAGTTCATCCATTACTCACTAAGTAAGGCACTGGATTCCTGGACTCCAGCCGGCTTCCTGGCTTAGAGGTTAGCGACTTTTCTCCATAATCTCGTATACTCTCGTAAGTAACGTGACGACGGTGAGAATCAGCAGTGGTTCGAATCGCGTCGGTAACTTACGGGGTATGTGAGCCGGCCGCTCAGAAAGCAATGGCAAACTACTGAGCGTAATCTTGCCAAGAAATCAACAATCAGCTGAAAGATGCTGATGTTGACAGCGATGTCCTGTAAAGGATATGCAGACATATTTTTAAGGCACTGGATGAGTTCATCTATTACTGAATATGAAAGGCACTGGGTGAGTTAAGGCACTGGATGAGTTTATCTATTACTGAATATTAAGGCACTGAACGAGTTAAGCCACTGGATGAGTTCATCTATTACTGACTATGTAAGGCATTGGGTAAGGTAAGGCACTGGATGAGTTCATCTATTACTGAATATGTAAGACACTGGATGAGTTAATCTATTACCATGTGGGCCTCAGGAGCCTCCCACATTTGTCAGTACCCACCGCAGCTGAACAAGAACAATTTACGATCCATTCTCAAACATCCTACTTCTATTGTTTACGGGAGAACATTTTATCCATACCCAACACCTGTTTCCACACACAAGAACAACTCCAACAAGCATCCTACAACCTATACACACATAACCAAAGCCACAGGCCCATACACCTGAAGCGCAGCCCTTTGACTCCCTGGTTTTACCTGTCACCTCCGCGCTGTATAAATGTGTCTGCGAGATTTGACAGCTCCATAAAATTCTTACTGATAGTTATCCGGGTTTCCCCCATTTCATGAACCGTATTGTTTGGTGTCCCTCAGCAGGCCCACACGGGGACTTGTTTGGGGCAATGATTCCTGGTTTGAAGTTTATCATCTGTTTGTTTAGACTCATTACAAGGGTGTTCATAAATGATCACACATGTATTATTTGGCGCCCATATTAGTAGAAGAAAGAGATAGAGACTAGAGGACGCACTAGACAACATTAAAAGCTATAGTTAACTACCGGGATTCGAACTTGTTTCCTCCAAATGACGAGTGTTTCGCTGTCGGGACAAGTGTACTTCGACGCTTGACCAACTAGACACCCCTGACTGAAGGTGTCGTCAGGATGGTAGACTGGCTAACAATGACACCTCTTTTAAGGGTGTTTTGTTAGTTCAGTAGACCCATGAGTGTTCCGTTCTACTCCTAACTCAAGCCTGAGTCCGGAGAGTCTATACTCAGTGCACGAACTCCGTAGCACCGGCGAGGTTCCTGAAATACTTTGGGTAGATTTTTAACTCGAAATTTTGCCCGGGCAATGCCGTTAGGCTACTCTTTTTCGATTTCCAACTGCCAAGGGGTTTCTTGTACGTGCGCGAATTTCTGTTGTGAAGAACAATTTCTTTTCTTCTCTGCCTCTTGTCTCTTATAAGAGGAATTTCTGATAAGAAGAACTATTTCTTTTGTCCCAGGTGAGCTCGCCTTATCAGATCTGCACTTGTTTATAGGAAATGACCGGAAATGTGGAGAAAACGCAAAAGCCACTAGTTGAGCTTCAAAGATTACTGTCTCTGCTGGGGCGGATTAATCTGTATTTGAATTCTGAGACCAGCCGCAGGTCACCCAATCCTATAATACCGCGATCTACTACATGTGAAGTGCAAACATTATAGTAATCTTGTGTTAACAATAACTGCCAGGTGCCTGTTCTTACCTGATGAAATCCCAGGTACTGTTCCACGGTTCGTGAGGCAAAGAACACCTCTCCTTCACACGTGACCACAAACAGGAATCCGTACAGAGCCTAGAACCGACAAATGACAGGTCATTTTTGTACATGGCTGCTTAGATTTGTTATGTGGCACTCGGTAGCCATTTTCTGTCTGTGTGTTTCTTTTTATTTCTGTCTATCTTTCTTCCTTACTCTTTAGTCCTTCTGTCTTTATTTTCAGCTCTTATTCTTCGTTTATGAATTTCACATAATTTTTTTAATTATTTCATCTCGTCTTTGTATTTTTTTCTGTCTGCATACCTATCAATCGGTCAATCTATCTATCTTTCTTTCTGTCGGTCGGTCGGTCGGTTTTCTTGTCCTGTTATGATATACTTCTTATTCGTCTATATAATGATATTCCCAAAACTTCAGTTGTACCCTGGATCTATTTATTCACTGTCTGTTTCTGCACCCCACAATAACTTTGAGTCAATGTATCACTTTATCAATCTTCGCTAACATCAGTTGAGTTGAGTTGAGTTGAGTTGAATCAAGAACCGACATCACAGCACTCGGGGCATTCAAATACGTGCTCTGTCCCCATTTTCAACAACCAGCGAAGAGTGCCATTACTGATGGTACCCGTTGTTGGTTTTAATTCGTATCTTGGCCGATTGCGCGTGAGACGCTGTTCCATATTGTTAAATGTTTCCCTGGCCATTTCGATTATTTTTCGTATTTCTGCCCTAAACATGACATCATTGTCTTTTTTGTAAATGCTGCATATCAATTACAGGACGTTGCAGTCAACACCAGCATGTTTCAGCTGCTGTTGATGTAATAGGCAAGTTTTACGTTCAGTAGTTTGCCATTGCTTTCTGAACGACTGGATCCCATACCAACACGTTATAACACATCGCGACACGGTCTGCTGCACAAATCGGTCGCAGCTGAGTTTCGAACGCCTGGTAAGTGGCTCGGGAATCGCGTTCGCAAGCCTTTGGCCACGGAGGGCGGCTCATCATTGTCTTTACAATCTATTAAAAGCTTTACAATCTACTGCCGGTCTCCCTGGCGTAGGTGTTAACGTCTTTCTCTGTAATCCCGTATATTCCCGTGAGTAACGCAGCTGCGCGAGAATCGGCAGGGGATCGTGCCGCGCTGGTAACTTACGGGGGTATGTGAGCCGGCCGATCAGAAAGCAATGGCGAACTACTGAGCGTAATCTTGCCTAGTACATCAACAGCAGCTGAAACATGCTGGTGTTGACTGCAACGTTCTGTAAGATGTATGTAACATTTTTTAAAAAATCTACTGCACGTAGGGTACCCTGGCGTAGACATCATATTTAACCCCAGTCCCGTACAGCCAACACAATAATGATATGCATGTACAATCCAGGCATATTTGTACACAGATTACAATCTTATATATCTGTTACAATCTATTTTAGCCATAGAGTCTATTCTAACCATCACAGTCTGTTATAAACTGTTGAAGTCTATCTCAATCAATATAATGATCACAATCACCACAATCTTCATACCTGTAGAATGCTCTCTCCTTCGGAGAATCCAGGTTCGTGAAATAGATGTGACCTCGACATCAGGTGGCTCTCAATGCCATATCTTGCTGGGAGAACGCCTGCAAGAACAGAGACAGGGCTCAAATGTTACCGAACTTCTTCTTCTTCTTCTTCTTCTTCTTCTTCTTCTTCTTCTTCTTCTTCTTCTTCTTCTTCTTCTTCTTCTTCTTCTTCTTCTTCTTCTTTTTCTTCTTTTTCTTCTTCTTCTTTTTCTTCTTCTTCTTTTTCTTCTTCTTCTTCTTCTTCTTCTTCTTCTTCTTCTTCTTCTTCTTCTTCTTCTTCTTCTTCTTCTTCTTCTTCTTCTTCTTCTTCTTCTTCTTCTTCTTCTTCTTCTTCTTCTTCTCCTCCTCCTCCTCCTCCCCCTCCTCCTCCTCCTCCTCCTCCTTCTTATTTCTTATACTACTATTGTTACGAGTATATCTGTCATTTTATATAATTATTGTTGTTGTCACAGCCCCTCACTAGAAGCGCTGGTGCTGTGATTATTTCAAGCCACATTATGTTCTTTCCAACTAACTCATATATCAACTGGCTAACTCACACATCAACTTACTAACTCACACATCAACTTACTAACTCACACATCAACTTACTAACTCACATATCAACTAACTAAATCACTCATGAATTTACGAACTCACACATCAACTTATTCACTCATCAACTAACTAACTTGCTCATTAACTTCCTAACTTATTCATTAACTTACTTACTCACTCATCAACTTACTAACTCACACATCAACTTACTAACTCAGTCATCAACTTGCTAACTTACACATCAACTTACTAACCCACACATCAACTTACTAACTTACACATTAATTACTAACCCACACATCAACTTACTAACTTACACATCAACTTACTAACCCACACATCAACTTACTAACCCACACATCAGTTACTAACTTGCACATCAATTACTAACCCACACATCAACTTATTAATTCACATCAACTTACTAACTTACACATCAACTTACTAACTCACTCAACAACTTACTAAAGAACTCAATAGTTTCAGTTACTGGGCTGAGTATTTTAACTCCGAATGTAGCTCTAGGCTTGGGATAAAAATCATTGTCATCATCATCGTCTTCGTTTCTGCCATCTCTATCGTCATCGTCATCATTTTCATCACCTCCATTATCACGATCGTTATCATCATCATCATCATCGTCTTTTTTTGTTATCAACATCGCCCTCGACATCTTCATCATCATCGTTGTCATCATCATTATAGTCATCCCCATTGTTGTTTTCCGGGTCAATGTCATCATCATCATCATCATCATCATCATCATCATCATCATCATCATCATCATCATCATCATCATCATCATCATCATCATCATCATCATCATCATCATCATCATCATCTATGTCATTAATCTCATCACCAACATCATAGTTGACATTACGATTATCATTATCACCATTATTGTCATTAACATTATCATCTTCTTCATCATCACTATCATTATCTTCATCACCTCCATCACCCTCGTCATCATCATTTCCATCATCATCATCATCACCTCCATCATCATCATCATCATCATCATCATCATCATCATCATCATCATCATCATCATCATCATCATCATCATCATCATCATCATCATCAGTATTAACAGACACCCATAGATTACAATTCCTTCATACACTGTTCTCACAGACACGTGGAAAGCACACACACCGTAGCCCAAACACAACTAAAATGCAAATAAACTCAACATCAACCTACAGAATAATCTGCCCAGCCGAAAGAGATTCCACATAATGATCAGCATCATTCCACGGCCATAAACACATTTGCAAGAGATCCCAGTCTGCAGACTTTAAGCCCGGCATTAGCGGCGGAAATGGAGGAATCAATCCTGGTTTTTTAGTGGAATCACCCGGTGATTTATTTCCCTTTGTTCTAGCCTGCTCCGGCATACGACCGATGACTGTACCACAGCTCGAGAGACTGTACATTCAATCCCAGGGAAAGCTCTGTGGTCAATCCTTCAGAGAGGTACAGTGCATCGCAAGAAATGTTACATTTGAAATACGCTGAAATGAGGCACTGGCTGTTTTGATAGACAGGCGTTGACGCTCGGAATGATAAGATCGTTTATTCTTAAACTTCTGGTGAGCTGATGGCGAATTAGGCGGTTTAACCCCTGTTTAAGTTATTTGCATATTCTTTACAGGCCGTCGCTGTCAACCCCATCATTTTTTTTCTGTTGTATGATTTATTGTTAAGCTTACGTTCAGTAGTTTGCCATTGCTTTCTGAACGACGGGTACTAATACCAACATTAATTTGGACTTAAACGTTGACTTCTTGTTTAGATAGCAATGGCAAACTACTCAACATCCAATTGTTCAGAAAATCAACCTGAGGTTGGTCGCAACGTTCTGCAAAGGACATGCAAGATTTTGTTTTAAATTTTGATTGGCTCATATGGAAGACACGGGGGAAAAAACTATTTTTTTAAAAAGTCGCTTAAAAGTCGACAGGGGTGACGTCATTGCACCGGGTTTTATCCCATATGGCTCGGTCTCTTTCCGCAGCGCGGAAAACGTCGCACAAAGCGCGAACTCCGTAGCTCTAGCGACGACCCACAGGAGTCTCCGAAAAATTTAACTCGTGAACCGAAGGTCGGGGTCCGGAATCGAACCCACAACCTTCGGAGCCCGAGTTAAACGGCTTGACCACTTCGCCACGAAGACTTCCTCCGAGTCTTCTATGAGTGTCAATCAATCAGCATTCCTCTATTTAACATTACCTCCATTGAAGAATTTAAGTTTCGTCGTCAGACGGGGCGGCGTGGCTTAAGGAAATTACATCCGCCTCTGATTGAGGTAGAGCAAGCGCAAAGTAATCGATGTGAATTTTTACATTGTAATAAACTTGAAAATGTTATACTTCTGCTCTCAGAGTGGGATAGTAGACTCTTAGCCATGCCATCTCCGATAAGGGTGAAGAAACAGGAGAACACAGGTTTGCGGTGCCTATGTTTCGCATAACTAGGCATGAAAATCTAAGAGCAGGCTGAATTGGTCGCTGCCTAGGTAAACATTTACAATTATAAAATAGATCCATACAAAAATATGTATAGAGTAGAGTAGAGCAGAGTAGAGTAGAGTAGAGTAGAGTAGAGTAGAGTAGAGTAGAGTAGAGTAGAGTAGAGTAGAGTAGAGTAAGGTAAGGTAGAGTAGAGTAGAGTAGAGTAGAGTAGAGTAGAGTAGAGTAGAGCAGAGCAGAGCAGAGTAGAGTAGAGTAGAGTAGAGTAGAGTAGAGTAGAGTAGAGTAAGGTAGAGTAGAGTAGAGTAGAGTAGAGTAGAGTAGAGTAGAGTAGAGTAGAGTAGAGTAAGGTAAGGTAAGGTAGAGTAGAGTAGAGTAGAGTAGAGTAGAGTAGAGTAGAGTAGAGTAAGGTAAGGTAAGGTAGAGTAGAGTAGAGTAGAGTAGAGTAGAGTAGAGTAGAGTAGAGTAGAGTAGAGTAGAGTAGAGTAGAGTAGAGTAGAGTAAGGTAAGGTAAGGTAGAGTAGAGTAGAGTAGAGTAGAGTAGAGTAGAGTAGAGTAGAGTAGAGTAAGGTAAGGTAAGGTAGAGTAGAGTAGAGTAGAGTAGAGTAGAGCAGAGCAGAGTAGAGTAGAGTAGAGTAGAGTAGAGTAGAGTAGAGTAGAGTAGAGTAGAGCAGAGCAGAGTATAGTAGAGTGGAGTGGAGTGGAGTAGAGAGGAGAATAAACTAGAATAAAATAAAGTAGAATAGATTAGAATAAAATAAAGTAGAATAGATTAGAATAGAATCGAGTAGAATATGGTAGAACAGAGTAGAGTAGAATAGGGTAGAGTAGAGTAAAGTAGATTAGAGTAGAATAAAGTAGAATAGAGTAGAATAAAGCGGAATAGAGTACAGTAGAATAAAATAAAGTAGAATAAAATAAAGTAGAACAGAATAGAGTAGAATAGAATAGAGTAGAATACAATAGGAATGTGGGATTCCTTTCATTGCACATGCAGATCCCGGCTGGTGAAACGGTGCTCGTGCGCTGTGTGAGGCTCTCCTGGTGAGATCAGTGAGGGTAGAATGGAGCACTTGTGCTATCGAAGGGGTTGTGAACGCAATTAGCAATCCCGCATACCGCGTTAGACACACAGCTGATGGATATTTGGAAGCCGATCGCCTGGCTTTGGTTTTCATACACTGGTATAAATACCAGTCCTGTGTGGACGTTTAATACGTTGATTATCTACCCGCAATCGGAAATGAGAAGAACTAAACCCTGTGTGTCGATGTTAGGGCAACATTTGAAACAGAGAAAACCCTCACTGCTGACTGTCTATCGGCGGTTGTAAATGATAAGGATTCAACCATGTATGTCGGTGTTAGGGCAACATTTGGAAACACACAACTTACCCATCTATATACAGTTGGAAATGATTAGGTTATGTTGTGTTTGTTGATGTCCGGGCAACATTTGAAGCAGATTAAGACGGAACTAACCAGTACATGTTGATGTCTTTACCTTCCTCTCTCTTTTCCTCTGGTATTCATTCTCCTCATATTATCTCTTTCGCCCATAATAATTAACTTTCTATTGTCCACTTCTCTGGCACTTATCTCTAGCATTCACTTTCCTCGTTTTCTCGTTTGCGTTCTCATCCCTCAATCTCTCTCTACCTCATTCGCTCTCTCGCTCTGTCTCGCTATTCTGTCTGTCTGTTTGCTCTTTTCCATAACATTCATTCTCCCTTTTTTTCACTTGCGTTCTCATTTCCCCCTTTTCTTCTGTCTTTCTCTTCCTTCGCCCCCCCCCTCTCTCTCTCTCTCTCTCTCTCTCTCTCTCTCTCTCTCTCTCTCTCTCTCTCTCTCTCTCTCTCTCACTCCTTCTCTCTCCATCCCTCTTGTTCTCCTTCACTGACATCCACTCTCCTCTTTCTTCTCGCTTGCTTTGTCATTCCCAACCACCCCCCCCCCCCCCCATTTCTCTCTGCTTCTCTCTCTCTCTACTTCTCTCTCTCTGTGCTTCAATCTCTACTTCTCTCTCTCTCTCTCTGCTTCTCGCTCTCTCTACTTCTCTCTCTCTCTGCTTCTCTCTCTCTATCTACTTCTCTCTCTCTCTGCTTCTCTCTCTCTATCTACTTCTCTCTCTCTCTCTCTCTCTCTCTCTCTCTCTCTGCTTCTCGCTCTCTCTGCTTCTCGCTCTCTCTACTTCTCTCTCCATCTACTTCTCTCTCTCTCTACTTCTCTCTCTATCTACTTCTCTCTCTCTATCTACTTCTCTCTCTCTATCTACTTCTCTCTCTCTATCTACTTCTCTCTCTCTACTTCTCTCTCTATCTACTTCTCTCTCTATCTACTTCTCTCTCTCTCTACTTCTCTCTCTCTCTCTATCTACTTCTCTCTCTATCTACTTCTCTCTCTCTCTGCTTCTCGCTCTCTCTACTTCTCTCTCGCTCTACTTCTCTCTCTATCTACTTCTCTCTCTCTGCTTCTCTCTCTCTATCTACTTCTCTCTCTCTCTCTCTCTGCTTCTCGCTCTCTCTGCTTCTCTCTCGCTCTACTTCTCTCTCTATCTACTTCTCTCTCTCTCTCTACTTCTCTCTCTATCTACTCCTCTCTCTCTCTATCTACTTCTCGCTCTCTCTACTTCTCTCTCTCTGTCTCTATCTCTCTACTTCTCGCTCTGTCTACTTCTCTCTCTATCTCGGTCTCTCTCTGTCTGTCTGTCTTCTCTCTCTCTCTCTCTCTCTCTCTCTACTTCTCTCTCTCTCTCTGCTTCTCTCTCCCCTCTCAAACCCAGCAACGAAACTGTACCCGCCCCTGCACTCCTTCTAACCGGGAACACTATTGCGAAACAAAAACGAGTCCCTCCGACAGAGTCATATTTTCAGAAATTGAAAACATGCTATTGACAATAATCACTGTAATAAAAACATACAGATGGGAGCAGAATCGCTTTAATTACACTCACCATCCCTTGCCAATGGCGATCAGCCTGTCAGAATGTTTTAGAGAAACGACGGTCGTCATTTCCTGGCTTTTAACTGGCCAGATCCAGTGACAGCCTGGAACGAAGTCGGCACGCGGCCAACCTCTAGCATTCTTGCCGGCCCGAGATGAGAGAATGATGCGAAAGTGATACAAATTGCACTAAATCGGGCCAGCCTGTGTTAATGTGCAGCAAGTTCCGTTGTTTTCCTATTAAGTCGCAAGAACGTCCCACTATCTTGAGCCATGTAGATCGGCTTGATTCATGTCAATGTCCAAAACTCCATTTTCTCGGCAATGTGATACGCAATGTCATTTGCCGACAGAAGCCACCAGTAATGGCACCCGAGCACACTTCCATTTGTTTAGACCTGGTAAAAGTTCATTTAACTTTCTTCCATCTGAAACCTTGAACCGGGCTCTAACACGTGCCAGAAACACACTAAAAGTACGCCATGTTCTACTGGTTAAAAGGGAAGTCACTTACAGGAACAGAAAGTTGATGAGAGTTATCAGCCAGTGGCGGAAGCGATTTTCCTCAAGACTTGTTTGCACGGAAAGATGGCGCTGTGTTTAGCACTTGGCTGTCGGGAAATATTCTCTTGATGTGTGAAGTAGAGGCAATGATGCAGGTGATAACACGGAAGAATACACGTTATAAAGGTTTGACTTCCTTTTCTACAATGACGGTTTGAAATTAGACCGCCATATTGCTTCGACAGATAAAGGCTTTATAGCTTATTGGCTCTCTAAGCTGGGGCAGGAAGGTAGAAAAATTCGACCGAGAAGAACTATGTCACTCTAGTTCATGAAACACTCAGGAGCTGGTATATTTGAAATAATGTTTCGAGATTTTTGGAATTCGGTGTGGCCGAGAGGATCAGCGTGATTACGCTGAAACTGTCTCAGCTGAGGCGTCGTCGTGCTGGGTTCATTTCTTACACTGCCATGTTGGACCTACATGTTGACTTCTGGTCCAGGAAGAAATCGTAAACTACTGAAAAGAAAACCATGAACAGCCAATGAGCAGGATGAGCAGTAGATAGATTATTTATGAGATGGCGTGACCAAGTATGGAATTTTAGAGACTAATAGACAGGAATCAAGACTTCTTTGAGATCTGAAACTTCGCCGGAACTACGATATCTAGCAATCACTGAGACATTGTGTGACAAGTCTAGTAGACATGAACTACAAATCCTAGTCAAACACTGTGAGGCAGGGATCTAATAGTCGTGAACTACAAATCAGTCTGTACATTGTGAGAAGGGCAAGGAAGCTTGGCAACAGTCCTTGTCGGGATGATACTTCGGTAACACGCTAGGAACAATGAGGTTTCACCTTCAACCAACTCTGCGTGGTGACTACTTGAGCACACGTACTGTATCCCTAAGCCCCGAAATCCATCCCATCATACACCAAGAATTGTACAAGATGCTGCAGCGATCAGTTTTTTTGTTTGTTTTTTTGTTGTTGTTGTGAAGTCAAACATCGGACGGTGTACTTTTTTGTCTTTACGCAATGCTTGCCATACAAATGTCACATTTCCTCAGACAGGAAACTGTCGTGATCAATTGTACCTGGTCAGTGCATTCATGAATGAACACTCGCAGTTTTGGTTTCGTGATCCTCCTCATTAAGTGCCTTGCCGACTGGCGTTAGAGATCATGCTCCTCCACAAATGGTCATCTCCGACGGCATGGATCATCAGTTCGTGTGTTGACTCCTTTCCGTGCCATGACTTAAGGCCGTCAAGAAGTTTCTCTCTCTGTCTTCCTCTATCTTTCTGTTCACAAATCTTTACGGTTGTCACAACATGTTCCAGCTTTTGTCTTTTCATAATGAGGACAAAAAATGACTTCTTCTTTCTCATGATTGTGAGAAGTTGTCTTTGCGACTCAGCCTCCCCCAAAACGTTCATTTTGCTCATTTTGGCTGGCCAATGAATTTTCAGTATTCTTCTATAAAACAAAATCTCCAAGGCTTCTATGGATTCTTTCACCTCTGTACTAAGTGCCGAAGTGATACAATAGTCAACATACAATGACATTTGCTGGATGCGATGATTTGTTGAGCTCCATGGAAAGTCAGTCAGAACTCGCCGCAGTTTATCTTTTGTTCTGGCTTAAGGAGAAAAAAAGTTTCAAGGCGAAATATTCGACTTCATTGCACCGGGTTTATCCCTTATGGCTCGATCTCTTTTAGCAGAACGGTCTCCCTAAAGCGTAGCACAACACACGAACTCTACAGTTCCAGCGACGACGCCCAGGAGTCTCAGAGAAAACTGTACACGCGAACCGAATGACGGAGCCCTTAAACGAACAGACGACCTTCGGAGCGCAAGGCATGAAGTTTAACAAATATCTAGAACAGGCGTTGGTCTCTAGCGGTCACCCATCTAAGTTCTCGCCACGCCCGACGTTGATCGACTTCAGCAATCGGACACGTATTTTCAACGTGCTATGGCCATCGAAATAGTCGTAAATTTCACAACGACAAGTTCTGATATAGTAATTGTGTCTGATATAAAATGTGTTACATATTCTTTGCCAGACTTTGCAATAAACTCCAAGTTGATTTTCTTGGTGATTGTAGGTTCAGTAGGTTGCCACTGCTTTCTGAACGAGACGTCATTGGTTAAGCCCAACTTAATTAATGCCGATGTTGGGGTTGAACCCCCTACTTCGTCATAAGCGCACCAGTAATTTAACAACGAGCGCTTTATCTTTTCGGCAATATGTGTGATATATAAAAGATATTTTACGTTTGTATAATGATTGGCGCTTGAAGAAGAGAAGAGGGAACGAGTCGAAACGTTCTTACATTTATTTGTTTTGGTTTCATTGTGATTGCATAATTACAATAAGGATAGTCAAATGTTCTGTATACTCAACACTACTAGATAGCGCGGAAGCCTGGACAATGAACAAGCAATTAGAAAGTCGAAACAGGAAGCCCTGGAGATGTGGATATTCAGAAGAATATGTTGTATTTCATGGAAACAAAAACAATCAAATACAGAGGTTCTGGGAAAACTGGGAATAAAAAGAGAGTTGATGAAAGAAATAAAAAAAAAGAGGCAAGTGAAATATTTCGGCCACGTTAAAAGACATAACACTCGTATAAAAACCATACTGGGTGGTACGGTTGAAGGCAAACGAGCAAGAGGTAGACAAGGATACAAGTGGAAAGATAACACCAAGACATGGACGCACACCAATCTGACAGAATGTACAGTGAAGGTGAGAGACAGACATTGTTGGAGATCAATTACAGCCAAGCTTCATTGCGGAGACGGCACCTAATTAATTGATAGCATAGAGTAGCAGTGTCCTAAGGCAGGTTTTGGAACAATGACAGAGCTGTCGTCAACAATGATTTCTGTTCCTATTACAGTTTCCGCAGTGGTCTTATTAAGTCATGAGTGTCTATGGATTGGCGTATCAATGGAGTAAGAATCTGTCTGTGGATTGATGCACCAGTGAGGAATGAACATTTGTCTTTGTGGATTGATCCATCAGTGAGGTAAGAACATTTATGTCTGTGGATTTATGCATCAGTGAGGTAAGAACATTTATGTCTATGGATTGATGCACCATCGATGTAAGAACATTTGACTTTGTGGATTGATCCATTAGTGAGGTAAGAACATGTGTGTCTGTGGATTGATGCATCAGTGAGGTAAATACATTCGTGTTTGGGGATTGCTGTTATGATATCAAACATTACTGTCTCATTCCTCAAACTTGCTGTCTTATACCTTGTATTGTTGTATCACCCAACCGTCTCATTGCTAAACATTTTTGTACCTATACTCAACACTGCTGTGGCCCACTTGCACAAACATCATTTATTGTGTTACTAGCTGACCCGGCCCGGCTTCGCCCAGCACCTGGCGGGGATGTGTCTGTCTGTCTGTCTGTCTGTCTGTCTGTCTGACCCGGCCCGGCTTCACCCAGTCCCTGGTGGGGAGCATCTAATTTAATTCATATAAGTAGTCATATAAGCTCCCGTTCCCGACTATCTGTCTGTCTGTCTGTCTATCTGTCTGTCTGTCTGTCTGACCCGGCCCGGCTTCACCCAGTCCCTGGTGGGGAGCATCTCATTTAATTCATATAAGTAGTCATATAAGCTCCCGTTCCCGACTATCTGTCTGTCTGTCCGTCTGTCTGTCTGTCTGTCTGTCTGTCTGTCTGTCTGTCTGTCTGGCCCGGCCCGGCTTCGCCCACCCTCTGGTGGGGAAGCATCTAATTTAATTCATATAAGTAGTCATATAAGCTCCTGTTCCCGACTATCTGTCTGTCTATCTATCTGACCCGGCGCGGCTTCGCCCAGCTCCTGGCGGGGAGCGTCTCATTAAATTCATATAACAAACAAAAAAAAATTAACTTCAGAATGTCCGTCCACACACCATCCATTATTTTTAATGAAAACTGTTTTTAATTACCTACATGACTGTAGATAACTTCTTTAAACATAAAAAAGATGAGTTAGAAAATTTTCACTATTTAAATAGATGCATTATTTTTATGAAAACTTTGAAAATGCCTTAAAGATTATATCATTATTTATTATAACTCATATGCCTGTAAATAACTGTAGACAAAGAGTTTATAAATCTGTGAAAACATTGCAACAATCTATATATAAAATATATAGCAATACTATTACAAGTTATGCCCCTTGAAATAACTTTTCTTAAGTTAAGTCACCTCGCTATATATAAATGATAATGTAAATTTAAATATTAAATTTTAGTAAGTAAATAGCTGATTGTACACTAACAAACTATGACAGTTGGCTGCACGGGAATGAAAAGAATACATGTAGAAAATTTCATCTCAATCGGATAGACCGTTATCGAACGCACCAAATAAATCCCTACACACATACATACATCGTTTTTTATATATATAGATTAGCGTCGTCTCAAATATAGCCAACTACCGGACATTTCCTGAAACTGACCCATTTTCTGAAGTAGCATCACAGTTTACTGAAATAACATTGATTTGTTGAATAAAGTAACAGTTGCACCGCATGATAAAATAACAACCGCACAGTTTAATGAAATGATACAGCGCTGTTACTAAAATAACACTAACGCTGTTTGTAAACGTATCCACTAGGCTGATAAATACGATATTGTGTTTGCGAAACAGCTGTAATCTTTTTAATGAAATAAGTTTATGTAAACAAGTTAGAAAACTAGTCTTCCTGCTCTTCTTCCTCGTTGGCATTCAGAACCCCAAGTTAATGTCGCCAATAAAAGCAATGGTTAGTTTTAGGTCATGACATTCCAGTATTGTTGTTGGCGGCGTGGAGTTGGCTTGTGCCCAGTTTGTGTACGTTCATTGCTGGAAAATGTGTAGGATTGTAGAAGATCACTGGCTGTCATTGGGATGAGGTCTCTGTTGCCGCAACCACAAGCATCCGACTGGATTATACAGATAACAACAAGGACGGCTGGAAATGGGGTGTCTGGACTTGGCTGAGGACATTGTCGTCTTGTCTCACACACGAAGTCGGGTGTGATATAGACTAACAACACTGAATTTGGGGGGGGGGGCCATAACATTTAGCTTTACAACTAGGGAGAGATAATTAGGAAGTAATCAGAAGAGAGGTAACGGGAGACAGACAGACAGATGGAGAGAGATAAGGGGAGGGGGAGAAAAAGAGGGAGAGAGGAAACAAGTAAGTGATAGAGAGAGAGATAGAAAGAGAGATAAAGAGAACGAACGAACTTTATTTTCAAAGTGTCACAAATTGGGCTCGCAGGCTCGTCTTGTATTCGGCCCTTCCAATCACTTATTTTTCTTAATTAGTTATCTATTTTGCATGCTACCTTCACTCAGGAAGAAAACAATGTCAAATGAATGTTGTGACACACACACACATACAGAGAGAGAGAGAGAGAGAGAGAGAGAGAGAGAGAGAGAGAGAGAGAGAGAGAGAGAGAGAGAGAGAGAGAGAGAGAGAGAGAGAACGAACGAACGAACGAACGAACGAACGAGCAATCTTTATTTTCAAAGGGTTAAGAATTGGGCACGCAGACCCGTCTGACATTCAGAGAGAGAGAGAGAGAGAGAGAGAGAGAGAGACAGAGAGACAGAGAGAGAGACAGAGAGAGAGACAGAGAGAGACAGAGAGAGACAGAGAGAGAGAAGGAGATGCAGGGCGAAAGAAAGATATTAGAGAAGACAAGGCAAACAGCAACAACAAACGACAGAACCTGTTGTCAAGCGCTAGCCATTAGACAGTCAACTAGCAAAGAACGTTCTAGTGCCAGCCGATCAGCTGTGTTACCCAGCCGGCACTCAGATACCATCGGCAGTGTCAGTGGAAGCCAGCCAGCCGTATCTGTTCATCTGCCTTTGTTTAAACACAGATAAAAACTACGGCCTATTGATCTCCAGGCCACAACAAAAGAACTTTATACACCCACACCCTCCTCCAACCCAGCAGCGTCTCTCTACAAACAAGCACACGGCTGCCGTGGAATGTCTCAGCTAATGACGTCACGGCAAAGATCCCACGTCCAGTCATAGGATGTTTTTTTTTTTTTTTTCGCTTATCCTATTTACAAGACATCGCTGTCAACACCAAGTTTTTACCGCTGTTGTTGATCTCTTGATAAGATTACGCTCAGTAGTTTGCCATTGCTTTCTGAGCGACCAGCTCACATAACCCTGTAAGTAACCAACGCGACGCGATCTGCCGCCGCCTTTTCTTCTTCTTTTACGTACACTTCCAGTATCTGAAGAAGGCAGCAGTAAACTTGAGCTTCTTTGCATCTCTATGGATTTTGTCCTCGACTGGCGCGCGTGTAGCCTAAAATAATGTTCTCTGTTCTGCATATATTGGACACTCCTGCAACAAATGATTAGCTGTCATTTTACCAGTCCCACAGTTACACGCATCAGTGTCTCCCATCTTTAGTTTATGAAACACGTGGTACTTCAGCGGTGCTGTCCTGGGTGGAGTCTGAGGATTGTACTTGTTCTCTATTGTGGAGTTGGCAATACGTAGAGACTCCCCGGGCATGGAAAAGCATGAGGCGTGGGAAGTGGCGAGGGGTTCTCTGCTGGCTGATGTCAGAACCACTTTCTGCCTAGGACTCACTGCGTAATAAATTAATCTAAATGTCTTCTGCAATCGACAGGCTACAAAGTCCAACCTCGGTCATTTCTCAACAACTGTTAAATTACGATCATAAAGTGAACAAAGCAAAGGTGCTTGGTGTACTTTATTCGACGAACAATAAACAGTTACTCATATATGCCGAAGCGCCGTACCTTAGCCGTCTGAGACGTGGGTTGTGCAGACAGAGAGACTTCATAGTGACTCTGCGATTACTTTGGGGACAATAAAATGTCCAGATTTGAACATTATCTGTGTGTGTGAAGTATTTCAGCCAAAGTATGATTAATCTATTCACTTCATTTGATATATCTCTGCAGTATGCACCTGGCGAAGTGCAGCAAAGTATGCCAGTTAGTTCGCCACTAAGACCTTCTTCCGGTATCCATAAGTAAGAAAAAAGAAAGAAAGAAAGAAATACTTATAGTAAAAAACAGATATCAATACACAATTCACTTTAGTGATGATTCACAAAATGTAACTAAACAGACAGACGGCAGTGGGATTAAATGAATAAAACAGTAATGATACAAGAACAGAAGCAAACAGAGAAAGAGAAAAAAGAACAGCTTATTACATGCGTACAAAAACAAAAATAACGACAGAAAGAATGAATCAAAGGTAAAACAATTAAATAAATAAGACAGAAGCTAAGTACAAGTAGTTAAATGTTTAAATAATAGCAAAACAAAAGTCTATTTAAAAAAAATAATAGCAGAAAGCAAGAAAGGAAGAAAGACAGACAAAAAGAAAGAAAGACAGGCAGACACACACAAGAAAGAAAGAAAGGCCCACAGAGAAGCACACAGAGAAAAGAAAGAAAGAGCCACAGAAGTCACACAGAAAGAAAGAAAGAAAGAAAGAAAGAAAGAAAGGACATGGCTAGTGAAATAAGGGAGAGAACAAAAGGGGAGAGAACCACCTCTGGCATTATTAAAGTGACATGACGAATGTGACGGGGTGCTAAATCAAAGTGACGGCCCAGTTCACGACCCGCACGGTAAGTTTACAAGTCACTGCATCCCAGAGCCCGCCCTTCTGTTCGGACACACGACCAGGCAGAAGGCACGGATCCGATGCCATCATGGCCCAGTCATGGCCCGCCAGGTACCGATCAGGTAACGATCAGATTACGACAAAAGACAAGGAGAAAAAATATGAGAAATGGAAAAACTGTCACCCATACTTCAAATTAAGGTCTGTTTTCATGAACTACGGAAGGAAGTATCGTCATTACTGAGCGTTATATATTTTGTATTATTTCAAATTGGCCTTGTCAGAACTCGGGAAAAACGACATACATTAAGTTATAGACTGTTTTGTTTTAAAATATCAATGTTAACTTAATGAGACCTGGTTGTGTTTGTCCCTGCCACAATCACCGCTTCATTTTGTCCCAAGCGACGAATCGTGCGTTTATTGGTTTTTCGTGACAAAATAAACGCGTTTAATTCTTTCTGTCGGTCTGGCCGAATGGATAAAGAGCGCTCGTTATTAAATTTCCGGTGTGCTGATGCCGAGGTAGGGGGTTCAACCCTTACATCGATCAGTTGGGCTAAAATTTTGACTTCTCGTCTTTGATTTGGGGACGTAAATTACAAGTACCTCAGAAGTCTGAGCGGGTTCGCCTGATGGCGAGGGACACAGGTAAAATGGAAAGCTAATTCACACGCAAAAATCAGTCCAGTGCACTAGAAGTAGTATTATGTGTATGTACTACGCTTGAGTTCAAAGCGAGTGAATGCAACACAATAATATATATCCTTTCTATACGGTTTGTTTGCCCTCGTGAAAACCTGGGTCCGTAATGGACGACAACAATAGTAACACTGTAACAATCCGTGTCTTAAGAGACGACTAAGGAAGGTTGCGTCCTTGTGTTGTGGGGTCCTGTCCTTGGGGGAAGTAAAGTGTGGTAACACCGTAATCTACTGGCGAGTCGGACTAAGGAAGGTTGCGTCCTTGTGTTGTGGGGTCCTGTCCTTGGGGGAAGTAAAGTGTGGTAACACCGTAATCTACTGGCGAGTCGGACTAAGGAAGGTTGCGTCCTTGTGTTGTGGGGTCCTGTCCTTGGGGGAAGTAAAGTGTGGTAACACCGTAATCTACTGGCAGGTCGTAAGAGGCGACTAAGGAAGGTTGGTCTTGGGGCTGGCTGCCCCGTCCCGTAGAACACCATAGTTGCACAATCCAACCAACCACGAATAAGTTTAGTTAAAGCTAGTTGCATATCCTTTACATAAAGTAGCAATCAACCCCAACATTTATTTCCCTTGGCTATTTGTGATTTCTCGGCATGTTTACATTCACTAGTTTGCTATGACTTTCTGAATAACCGGCACTCAAACCATTTCTTAAAAACCAACACAATGTGGTCTGCTTCCAAATCGCCGGAACTGTGTTTCGAACGCCTGATACAGGATTGCAAATTACGTCCGTAACCCTTGCAGATAAAGAAAAAAGAATAAATCCGCCAGACAAAAGGGAAGAGACTCTTCTAGAAGAGGTATGGCAGGTGGCGGGGAAAGCAGCGAGCAGTCGGGAAGGCAGAAATTCTTTCTTTACTTTACATACAATGTTGCATGGCCTTTTCGGGGCGTTTCGATCAAACGCCGATTGATTTCTAGACAAGTTTACGTTCAGTAGTTTGCCATTGTTGTCTGAACAAGACGTCAACGTTTAAGTCCAACTTAATGGCTGTGTGGGAACTGAACTCCTTAACCCGCCATCAGCGCAACGGGAGCTTAACATCGAGCATTTTAGACATGGAGAAAGGAAATAGGAAGCGCCATGAATAACACTGGGACGACTTAGTGCTGATAGCAAAAAGGCAGGGAGGCTGGGGTCGGTTGAGAGATACCACCCTCGTAGAGATACAAGGCTGCGGTCGGTTGAGAGATACCACCCTCGTAGAGATACAGGGCTGCGGTCGGTTGAGAGATACCACCCTCGTAGAGATACAAGGCTGGGTTAGAAACTGCGACAACTTTTTGTAACTCTTTCAGTCCCCAACTTGAATCTGCACTACCCGTAATTGTAACCTTACAGACTTCTTACTTTAATTCTACGTATGTCTAAGTATTAATACATTATATGCGGATTGTTACCTAACTCTCTCGCTGTCACTCTCTCTCTCTCGCTGTCACTCTCTCTCTCTCTCTCTCTCTCTCTCTCTCTGGATCTCTCTCTCCCTCTCTCCCTCGCTCTCTCCCGCATAGTTGCCCACTGTATCCGACTTGTTACTTTAACTCTGCATGTGTCTAGATATTAATAAATTATATGCGACTTGTTACTATACTTCTTTCTGTCCCGCTCTATTCAGTTCGTTATTTCAACTCTCTCTCTCTCTCTTTCTATTTCTCTCTTTCTATGTCTCTCTCTCTCTCTCTCTCTCTCTCTCTCTCTCTCTCTCTCTCTCTCTCTGACCAAAATAGTTGCCCACTCTATCCGACTTGTTACTTTAACTCTCTCTCTCTCTTTTGCTCTCTCTGTACCCCTCTCTGTCTGCCTCAAACATTGCCCGCTGTGTCTAACTGGTTTATTTAAATCTACAGTGTTCCTCTAGAAAATACTGCACCTACGGAGATGAGCTCAGAGAGAAAGAATCAAACAAACTAACAAAAGAAAGAAACAAGGACACGAGAACAGAAAGAAACAAACAAACAAATAATGATACTCACACAGGCAGACATAAGAAAGAAAGAAAGAAAGAAAGAAAGAAAGAAAGAAAGAAAGAAAGCACACACACACATGAGCACTTACTCTGAAAGAAGCTCTTGGTCCGGAGATAAGAAACGGCAAGGCGGAGAATGGACAACTTGTCCAGTTTGGAGATGACACTTTGCTCAAAGGGCAGCAGACTGGCCAAGTGGTCCAGCTCACCATTGAGCCGCTCCCTGTGCCTCTTGCTGGGGTTGCTCTTGGGAGGTTCTTTGCTCGGCGTCTTCACACTGGAGGATCATAAAGAACACCCAAAAAATCACCAGAAAATTAACAGGAGTATGCCGTTGGCCCTTTTTTATTTTATAATTACTGTATCACATTTCTGCTGCAGAGACTGAGAATTAATTGGGTGGAAAGGGGGGCTACACAAGGACGGGTATGATAGTGTGAGGCTGCGGGTAGTGAAGGATCCGAGTTTTCACACTGGGGGGAATTGGGGTAAGATTATGTTTCGACACATCTCGGCAGACTTGTACACCAGTTCTGGGTAATTTTAGGAGCTGCGTCGTTCGTTGCTGTTTTTGAGAGAGGGTTGTGATCGACTGGTTAGAATACCCGATACCGGGAAGGTTAACCCGGTCAACAAATGCCCGTAGAAGTCGGATGTGTCGGCCTAACGGCGCAAGAACTCAGCTCTGCAGTAAACAGGCACAGCGCAATCACGTCCGAAAAAAAAAAAAAAAAATCCGGATAACTCAGAAGAAGAAGAAGAAGAAGAAGAAGAAGAAGAAGAAAAAGAAGAATACCCGATAGAGATCAGCGTGGCCGAATGGATAAATGCGCTGACTCTTAAACGTCCGATGTGCTGATGGTGAGGTAGCGGGGTAGACCCCTACACCGGTCAGTTGGACTAAAATGTTGACTTCTCGTCCTTGGCTTGGCGACGTAAATTACAAACTCGTATATCAAAGTTGGGGTGGGTTCGCCCGATGGCGAGGGACACTGGTAAAAGGGAAAACTAATCCACACGCAAACATTAATCTAGTGCACTAGAAGCAGTAACACGTTGTATGGACTACGCTTGAACTCAAAGCGATCGAATAAATAAACAAGAATACCCGACTTAGTTAGCTGCATATCCTTTACGGACGCTGCAGTCAAACCCAGCATTTTTTGGCTGATAGTGATTCCTGGGCAAGTTTACGTTCAGTAATTTGCCATTGCTTTCTGAACGACCGGCACCCATACCATTTCATAAAAAAACCCAACACAGCTGTGTTTCGAACGCGGGTATGCGGGATTACGAACTGCTCCCGTAATCTCCTTCGCCACGGAGCCGGCATACCCGATTTACAAAACTTATTTTTGTAATATGTATTTTATTATTATTATTATTATTATTATTATTATTATTATTGTTGTTGTTGTTATTGTTGTTGTTGTTGTTGTTGTTGTTGTTGTTATTGTTGTTATTATTGAAACGAGAAAAAGAGTGTTGAGATGCTACATAAAACCTATACTTTTGTATGGATATGAAGCGCGGACAATAAGCAGTCAAACTGAAAAAAACATCTGAAGGCTGTGGAAATGTGGTTTCTGAGGAAAATGCAAAGAATACCATGGACAGACAGAAAAACCAACGAACAAGTTCTTCAAGAAACATATGAAGATCGTAAACTGATTAGAGACATTAGACGTATACAGTCAAAATTTTTGGGGCATATTATGAGAAGAAATGAATTGGAGAACTTTGTGACAACTGGCAAGATCGAAGGGAAGAGACCAAGGGGAAGACCGGGAGGTAAATACCTGGATGGATTGGCCACATGGCATGGTCGAGGCAGGAACACGGAGCTGATCCACGACTCTGGTGATCGAGTGAGATGGCAGAACATGACCGCCCACGCTTACCGGCATGGCACATGATGGATGGATGGATCTTATTATTATTATTATTATTATTATTATTATTATTATTTAAACAGATAAGCTAAAAACTATAAGTTGCACGATTTATTGCCCGTCATATCTCGCTGCATGTCGTCAGACGCATAACGCACAGGTATATATTATATGAAGTGAAAACATAAATTAAACTTTGACTGACATATCTAAAACACATAAAATACAGGTTTGAAAGCAACTACAGACGATTTGGAAGCATACGGTCTTGCGTTGATTTCGATGGTGTTAGCGTCGGTCGTTCAGAAAGCAATGGCAAACTATCGAAATTAAAATTTATCTAGTAAATCAAACACGATCAGACATGACTGGGTTGATTGCGGAGTAATGTAAAGGACATGCAAATATATAGACACAGAAATATATAGAGTGTTTTTTTAATGACTGTGCAGTGTTTGAAAATATTCCCGGTCCAAGTTTTGTACTCACCGAATGTAAAGTTTATGCAACATAATAGGTAAATACAAAAATTGGACCGGCAATATTTTCAAACACTGCACAGTCATTAAAAATACACCCTGTATATATTCTCCCTCCAGCTGCCTCCTCTCTCTCACTCTCCCTCTCTCTCACTCTCCCTCCCTCCCCCCTCTCGTTCTCTCGTCTCCCCTGCGCCCCTGCCTCTCCTCCAACTGCTCACTAGACTAACGAACGTACCCAGACCCCGTGTTCACGCATGTTTCATTGACGAGCGTGGCTTCATGTCGGAGTGAGTTCACGTGTCAGCTCATTTTAATATCAACTTTTAATTTGCCACCTGCCGAGAGAACGAACGAACAAACGAACTTTATTATCAAAGAGAGGGAGAGAGGAGAGAGAGACAGACAGACAGACAGGCAGGCAGGCAGGCAGGCAGGCAGGCAGGCAGGCAGGCAGGCAGGCAGGCAGGCAGACAGACAGACAGAATGAGAGATGCGAGAAATGTGTGGTCAGCACGGCCGAATGGATACGAGCTTTCGCTGGTAAATAAATTGAAGAACTTTGTGACAACTGGCAAAATCGAGGGGAAGAGAACAAGGGAGGACAGAGAAGTAGATACTTGGATGGCTTGGCCACGTTGTATGGTCGAGACAAGAACACTGAGCTGATCCACGACTCTGGTGATTGAATGAGATGGAAAAACATGGCCGCCCACGCTTACCGACATGGCACATGATGATGGTGTTAAACTTCATCGCGTTAGACGTCTATAATGGCCAGTTACCCCTACATTTAATTTCTCATCCTTGACTTGGGAACGTAAATTACAAGTACCTCAGAGGTCGGAGTGAGTTCGTCTGAGTGGTAGTAGCCCGTGTGTGGATTAATTCACTCATTGTACCAGTGGTAGTAGCACGTGTGTGCACTACGTAGAGTTCAAAGCGAGCCAAATAAAATAAGGGGGGGGGGAGTATGCACATTTTCAAATGGACCATGAAGATATCGACTTCCGGTTAACCGAGTCGGTGTGGGTGAGCCTGTGTCTTTCAGTTGTCTCCAGTCCGAGCGTCAGTGACAGAAATGCCATAGTGGCCAACTGGAAATGGGCGTCGACCGGCCGTTTAATCCCTGGATCCCAAGGGCGGGCAGATCTGGCGCGTCATAAGGGCTTGGGAATAAATCCGGGTAGTTGGGTGATATACCCAGGGACAGGCGTGTGCCTCAGCCCCTATCATTACCTGGGCAAGGGGACATAACCTCCGCCATCGTTACAGTGAATTATCTCCTCTCTGTCCGAGTTAAGATAATAATAGGATAATGACCATTTTCTTTCGCGGGGTTAGGGCGTCCTTTTTTTTCAATAGACTTCACAGAGTGAGGAAGCTCGGGTCAAATTAAGCTGTTTTCCAGTTTGCTCCCTGCTCCCTTCTCCCTTTTCATTTCCAATTATGGTTAGAGTCGGGACTATTTGAGAGTGCGTCGACAGAGGCAGCTGCATGCCTAGTGCTGTCATTAGAGCGCAAAGCACTTGCTTTGTGTGCTTTTCGCTGTTGTGCACTTTCCGTTTCAATTAGATGGTTATTTTAAAGAGGAAACAGAGAGAGAGAGAGAGAGAGAGAGAGAGAGAGAGAGAGAGAGAGAGAGAGAGAGAGAGACAGAGAGAGAGAGAGGAGATGGAGTGGGAGCGTCTGAGTTTTGGCGGCAAGTCAAAAAGAGTTGGAAGCGCAAAAGTCAATAACTTTCCTGTGAAGTTAACAATGGAAAAAAATGGGGTTCTTTTGTACAAGCCGGACTGCTCCACAACATCAGTCGGAGGTTGTTGAAGCAAATTAGTTGTAGTTGGTGATTATGTACAGCAGTAATGTTTAGTCAAAGATGGAAAGGAAAGGGACAATACAGATATCCACTATAGCGTTAGGAGTTCTGTTCTGATCAAAGCAATGCAATGTTAGAAGAAGAAGAAGAAGAAGAGTAGGGGGAGGAGGAGGAGGAGGAGGAGGAGGAGGAGGAGGAGGATGAAAACGGAAAAGAAGATGGTAATGATGACAGCATGATTTAAAACATAATATATATATCTATAAAACAGAGTGTATGTTTGTGGGTTTGTGGGTCTTGGATGCGTTCGATAACGGTACATCCGATTGAGATGAAATTTTCTACACGTCTTCCTTTCATTCCTGTGCAACCGACTATAATAATTTCTTAATGTAAAATCTTCTACTTATTTAATAACATTTACTTTTCCATTTTCATTATATAATGTCTATATAGCAGGGGGACTTCACTCTAGAAAAGTTATTTCAAGGGGCATAACTTTTAATAACATTTCTATATACTTTATAGTCATATTGTTGGACTTACCTGCACTATTGTTAAACTCTTTGTCTATTGTTATTTTTAGGCATATGAGTTATATTAAATAATGATATAATCTTTAAGGTATTTTTAAAGTTTGCATAAAAATAATGCATTATGCATAACATTTTAACCCATCTTTTTCTGCTTACAAAACTTATCAACTGTCATGTCGGTGATTAAAAACAGTTTTCATTAAAAATAATGAATGGTGTGTGGAAGGACATTCTTTTAAGTTACTGTGCGCCAGGAGCTGGGCGAAACCACGCCGGGTCAGATAGATAGACAGATAGTCGGGAACGGAAGCTTATTTGACTACTTATATGAATGAATTAAATGACATGCTCCCTACCAGGGACTGGGTGAAGCCGGGCCGGGACAGACAGACAGATAGACAGACAAACAGATAATCGGGAACGGGAGAGCTTATATGACTACGTATATGAATAAAATGAGATGCTCCCCACCAGGGACTGGGTGAAGCCGGGTCAGACAGACAGACAGACAGATAGTCGGGAACGGGAGAGCTTATATGACTACTTATATTAATTAAATGAGATGCTCCCCACCAGGGACTGGGTGAAGCCGGGCCGGGTCAGCCAGACAGACAGACAGACAGACAAACAAGCAGACAGACAGACTGATAGATAGATAGATCCCCTCCAGGGTCTGGGCGAAGCCGGGCCGGGTCAGCTAGTATATATATATATATATATATATATATATATATATATATATATATATATATATATATATATATATATATATATATATATATATATATATATATAGTTTTGCGCACATCACAGTAAAGAAAGTCAGAATAGTTTTATTATTATTATTATTATTGATGTTGTTGTTGTTGTTGTTGTTGTTGTTGTTATTTATTGTTGTTGTTGTTGTTGTTGCTGTTGTTATTATTATTATCGTCATCATACCTTAGAGACTACCAGCCGGTGATCATGTGTTCGAATCTCTGCGTGACCGGCATGTTTTAAACATTTTTCTGGGTTTCCGGGTCGACTCAGCCTTAAATGGGGTACCGTCAAATTATCTGGGAGGTAAAGCCGATCTACAGGCTACTGAACTCTATGGTTACATAAACTACATGACAATCTAGTGAAATCTGTGGTTACATAAACTACATGACAATCTAGTGAAATCTGTGGTTACATAAACTACATGACAATCTAGTGAAATATGTGGTTACATAAACTACATGACAATCTACTGAAATCTGTGGTTACATAAACTACATGACAATCTGCTGAAATCTGTGGTTACATAAACTACATGACAATCTACTGAAATCTGTGGTTACATAAACTACATGACAATCTACTGAAATCTGTGGTTACATAAACTATGTGACAATCTACTGAAATCTGTGGTTACATAAACTACATGACAATCTACTGAAATCTGTGGTTACATAAACTACATGACAATCTACTGAAATCTGTGGTTACATAAACTATGTGACAATCTTCTGAAATCTGTGGTTGCATAAACTACGTGACAATCCACTGAAATCTGTGGTTACATAAACTACGTGACAATCTTCTGAAATCTGTGGTTACATAAACTATGTGACAATCTACTGAAATCTGTGGTTACATAAACTATGTGACAATCTACTGAAATCTGTGGTTACATAAACTACGTGACAATCTACTGAAATCTGTGGTTACATAAACTATGTGACAATCTACTGAAATCTGTGGTTACATAAACTATGTGACAATCTACTGAAATCTGTGGTTACATAAACTACATGACAATCTACTGAAATCTGTGGTTACATAAACTACGTGACAATCTACTGAAATCTGTAGTTACATAAACTATGTGAAGTCTACTGAAATCTGTGGTTACATAAAGTATGTGACAATCTAGTGAAACCTGTGGTTACATAAACTATGTGACAATCTACTGAAATCTGTGGTTACATAAACTATGTGATAGTCTACTGAAATCTGTGGTTACATAAACTACATGTCATACTACTGAAATCTGTGGTTACATAAACTACATGACAATCTAGTGAAATCTGTGGTTACATAAAGTACATGACAATCTACTGAAATCTGTGGTTACATAAACTACATGACAATCTTATGAAATCTGTGGTTACATAAACTACATGACAATCTACTGAAATCTGTGGTTACATAAACTACATGACAATGTAGTGATTTATGTGGTTACATAAACTACATGGCAATCAAGTGAAATCTGTGGTTACATAAACTACATGACAATCTACTGAAATCTGTGGTTACATAAGCTATGTGACAGTCTACTGAAATCTGTGGTTACATAAACTATGTGACAATCTAGTGAAATATATGACTGACTCATATTTCTGCCCATAGCCACTCGGGCCCCTTACTTCTGCCTCTTCACTCTGAAACCAGTGATTATATGACGACACAGTATACTACTTAAGCACTGCACAAAACGGCACCGCATTGTAAAGTAGGTGCTTATTATTATTGTAAACAAAGGACAGAGGGACTAACAGAGTGATGGGAATCTCGATATATGAAGCCTATAAACGGACACACTCTCGCTGTTTATGCTTCACCTCGAAAGAAGAAGAAGAACAGTATATGCTATGGAGGACACCATTACATTTAATATAACACTTTTCTTGCGGTTGAATTCATGGAATCACAAATCTGATCTGCGGCTTCGAGACACCCCAGGATAAACGCCCAACAGCTCAATTCTGTCATTGTTTCATGTGTTCACATATTGACCCATTTATTCAAGCTTGCGTCGGTGTCCCCATTATGACGACAATCCTACTCAATTGAAGTCAAGGAATGAAAGAAATCGGCGCAAATTAAAGAACAATATCTGGCAGATGGGCTGGGGTGGTTTCTGCGACCAGTGCTTGTCCGTCTTGACTTTAAGGTCAGGGCCAGTTAACAGCCAAGAACTCTTACTCCCAACTCAATTAGCTTTCAGGTCTGGAAGGAATTGTCTTCTCCGCGCACCGTTACAGAGTCGCTGCTTTAAATTTCATAATTCATTTCTAGCTGTCAAAGCTTCACGTCTGATGTATGCTGGAGCAAGGCACTTGGGCGGCTCATCTCATGTCCTATTGTGACACCGCAGCGGCTTAGGGTCTGTTCAACACAGCGTGGTCCAAATGGGAGAAATTCAATCTTTGATTTTGATAATGGCAGGCAAATCTGACCACATGGGCGCGAATGCATTCCTAAAGTGCCTGAAGTCAAAGTTGTCCACGTGGAACAATTATTATTTCTCTGTTTGAATATTTCTACGGTGATTTGATTCCAACTGACAGTATTTTTCTTCAACATAATTCACCACATAGGTGTTCAGTCACTAAATCAATTAATCAATCAAGAAGTTATGTTAACATCGAACATTGTGTGTAGTAAGTCCCTGTTCTGGAAAATTAGAAAAAGAATTCTTGCATGTTACATAGAACCAATTTTAATATACGGCTGCAAATGCTGGACAGTTAGTAAACAGGCGAAAAAATTCCCAGACGCCTTGGAGATGTGGTTTTATAGAAGAATGCTAAAAATTCATTGGGCATCCCTAATGAGCAATCTGGACATTTTGAGGGAAGCTATGTCACAAAGACAACTTAACACAAACATCAGAAAGAGGCAGTCATAATATTTTACCACATTATGAAAAGACAAAAACCAGAACGTGTTCTGACAACAGTAAACGTTTGTGGAAAGAAAGATAGGGGAAGACAGCGTGAGAAAATTCTTGACAGTCTTCTGTCATGGCAATGAAGGAAATCAATACATGCATTGATCCATGCCATAGGAGATCGCAATTTGTGGAGAAGCATGATCGCCCACGCCAGCCGGGAAGGCGCTGGATGGTGATGATATCTTCCTGCGGTTACAAAACACTAGAACAAAACACCGAAGAAATAGTCCCAGTTTGTTGTTGTTGTTGTTGTTGTTGTTGCTGTTGCTGTTGCTGCTGTTGTTGTTGTTGTTGTTGATGTTGTTGTTGTTGTTTCTGCTGTTGTTGCTCCCTCGATTTGAACTCAATCGTAGTCCAAACACATACTACTACGTCTACTGCACTAGACTGAATTTTGCGTGCGGATTAGCTTTGCAATACTAATATCCCTCGCCATCAGGAGAATCCACTTCGACTTCAGAGATAGTTGTAATTTACGTCCTCGGGTCAAGGACGAGAATCAGCAGTTTAGCCCAACTGATCAACGGACCGGTGTAGGGGCTGAACCTGCTATCTCAGCATCAGCACATCGGAAGTTTAAGAGCCAGCGCTTGTATCCAGTCGGCCATGATGACCTGCGTAGTCCCTATAAACACACACAATAGGACTCAGAATCCTACAAGGACCCAGGCCAGGTCAATAGACATCACAGTGGAAGATCATCATCTGGTGTCTGGGCGGTCGCGGAGGGCGACCATGCTTCACCACATCTTGCCATCTCTAACATCATGTATCATCAGTTCATGCATGGATATTAACACCCACCGTGACTTGACATAAAACTCGAGAATGTTCTTTCGTTGTCTACCTCCATATCTCTCACCCCCCTCTCCCTCTCTCTCTTGTGTGCGGAGGATGTGTGGGTGGTTGTGGGATGTGTGGGTTGGTGGGGGATGTGTGGGTGGGGGGTGTGGTTGGGAAATGCGTGTTTGGTTGGGGGTGTGGGTGGGTGGAGGAGGATGTGTGGATGGGTGGGTGTGTGTGGGTTGGGGGATGGTGTATGGGTGGGGAGAAGTGCGTGGGTGGGGGATGTGTGGGTGGGTAGGGGATTTTTATGTGTGTGGAAGGGATGAATGGGTTGTCATGAGGGAATGTATGTGTGCCTGGGGTGTGTGTGGGTGGGGGTATGTGAGTGGGTGGGGGATGTGTGTATGGGTGGGGGTTGTGTCTCATAACATGGTAATATGCGTTGTTTATGTTTAAAACATTCATTTGTCAATGTTTTCCTTCATATGTGAATGTATCATGCACTATTGAGAACGAAAGATGAGCGATTGGAAGGGCTGAATGTAAGACGGGCCTGCGTGCCCAATTTGTGACCCTTTGAAAGTAAATTTAAATCACATCAAATCTCTCTCTCTCTCTCTCTCTCTCTCTCTCTTTCTCTCTCTCTCTCTCTCTTTCTCTCTCTCTCTCTCTCTCTCTCTCTCTCTCTCTCTCTCTCTCTCTCTCTCTCTTGTGTGTGTGTTTCAATACATCTTTCCAGTTATCACAATGTGTATGTCTAATGTTTGTGTTAAATCGTCTCTGCGTCTTGGCATCTTTCACAAAGTTACCCCGTTTAGCCGATCAGGGAATTTTATGCACTCCTCTGTAAAACCTCATCTCTGAATTTTCATGTGTGCTAATTCAAAACAATTTATTCCCTTCATGAACTTAAACATAAATAAAATATTGCACTATTTCTTGCCTGGCATATTTCCCTGTATCTTGTCAGGTGCATTCTGCAGAATTATATATTATATTTGGCTGAAATGCGTACAACGTTGCTGAAATCCCTGTTCATTGTCCAGTTGATGCCCGTTGCGTCATACCCGTGCCCAATAAATGCCCTTTGTGCCCCTTTCAGGATTCATCCATCCACTATAACACCACCACATTTGCCCGTCGTGTCCTGTGGGTCCTAGCCTTGCCTCTAATCATTCCTTCCTGCCTGCCTTCCCGTCGTCCCGTTTGTCTACCACCCCATAGACTGGAGAACTGACACAAGTTCATGTCCGCAGTGCCAAGATCTATCCGCTGATAACCCAGAGGCGTCAGTTCCTGCAGGATGTGAGTCCGGTTGAATCATTCGGCCATCAACAACCTGGGCCGTGAATGGGGGCGGGGCTCCGGTTTCACTCAAACACGTGATTTCTGCAGGCACCACGGCCTGGGCCTGAAGTTAGCTTTCGTTTCCTTTTCTTTTTTATTTGGTTGTCAGTCTGCACGTGTTTACTGGGTGTGTATCTGTGGTTTTGTGGTAGAGCTCCCGGGGTGTGCCACTGAGATCCATTGTTTGATAACGCGCGCGCGCACACACACACACACACAGACACATACACATACACACATATACATTTACATCACACACACGCACACTCACGATCGTAAATATGTAATTAAAATCAGCAGTATTCACTTGGGGGGATAATTGTAGACATTCTAGTATTTTGGCATGTGGATAACATCAGGAGGAAGATGTATCACAGAGAGGAGAGAACAGAAAAGGACAAGAAAACATTGCATTTTATAATATGAAGAACATCTTATGAACTAAATCCCGTTCATTTGAGGTTAGGCAAAGAATTCTTGCATAGTACATAACACTAGTTTTAACTTATAGTTGTACTTCCTAAAGAAAAAGAAATTGTAAACAAGCAACATCAGCAACACTCATACAAATCGATTAAGACCTCAGTGATGGAATTTATGAGAAAAAATAAACTGCAGAACTTGGTGACAACTAGCGAGATTGAGAGGAAAAGAACAACGGAATGGCAGAGAGGTAAATATCTAGATGGCTTAACCCAATGGCACAATCGAGACAAAAACACAGAGCTGATTCGCGACTCTGGTGATCGAGTGAGATGGTAAAACATACCCGCCCACGCTTATCGGCATGGTACATGATAATGATGTAAATCATGAGCAATTTGTAAACAAGAAGGAAAATGTCCATTGAGACTTCAGTATGTAGATATACAATAGAACTCATAAAATCCACCGCACATACAAACTGAGTAATAATAATTTGTTCCAAAATCTTAAACACAACACCGAACATTAGAGAAATGTGGTGATCACGTTTTCAACATAAAATAAGGAGAATCTCCGTGGCGAAGTGGTCAAGCCGTCTGACTCGGGCTTCGAAGGTTGTGGATTCGATCACGGCCGCGTCCTTCGGTTCACGAGTTCATTTTTTCGGAGACTCCTGAGAGTCGTCGCTGGAGCTATGGAGTTCGTGCTTCGTGCGACGCTTTCCGCGCGGCGGAAAGAGACCGAGCCATGAGAGATAAAACCCGGTGCAATGAAGTCGACCCTGTCGACTTTTAAGCGACTTATAATGAGAAGTGATAAAATGGAACATGTTCTGACAACAGGGCAGATTTGTGGGTGCGAATGCTGGACAACGAGTTTGCAATAGCACTTTTACTCCTGTATCTTCTTCTTCCTCTTCAGCTTTCCGAGCCATTGAGGTTCTTTGCTGCAAATACAATCCGTCTCCATTCGTCTCTCTGGTGGACCTTCTCT
Source organism: Cepaea hortensis (assembly GCA_963921405.1). Lineage (NCBI taxonomy): Eukaryota > Metazoa > Mollusca > Gastropoda > Stylommatophora > Helicidae > Cepaea > Cepaea hortensis. The sequence continues at coordinate 104,262,268 of OY992886.1, forward strand.
TGCCAGTCGTTGATTCCAAGTGCTTGTAGGTCTGTACATGTATTATCTCTCCACCGTCTTCTTGGTCTACCTCGGGGTCTACGGTCATTTATTTCCTCAGTGTAAGCTAGTTTTGTTTCCATTCTTTCTATATGTCCCAGCCATTGTAGTCTATTAGCCTTCATGATACCAGTGATTAGCGGGGACTTAAACAGATCATAAATGTCTTTGTTACTTCTTCTTTTCCACTCTCCACTTTGTGTATTCCTAATGGGCCCAAAGATGCGTCTTAAAATTTTGTTCTCAAAGGTTTGTAACAAGGCTTCGTCTCCTTTCGTTGTACTCCAGGTTTCAGAGCCATACAGCACAACTGGTCTGATCAGTGTTTTGTATATTGTGATTTTTCTCATGTATACCCACATTATTTCAATAAAATGTATCTATTTGATGCAAATATCCATATTGTTGAGGAGCGGCTGGCCGAGTGGCTAGAATGCTGGATTCTCCTTCAGGAGACCCGGGCTCGAATCCTAGGTAAGGTGTGGATTTTTTTTTTCTGTCGTGGGCAAAAAGAAAACTCTAACCTGCACAGTTCACAGCGACTGCACTAGCCAGGCGGCATTAATTCCGCAGGCTCAAGACCACTCTGTCATACACCGCAAGGTACTATATTGGCAGTAAATGACAGTTTGACTTCCACATTGTTTCCATAAAACACCACCTCTTTTCTGTATACCCACATTTTCCCCACGAATCACCACCTCTTTTCTGTATACCCACATTTTCCCCACGAAACACCACCTCTTTTCTGTATACCCACATTTTCCCCACGAAACGCCACCTCTTTTCTGTATACCCACATTGTTTCCATAAAATTAGTTAGTTAGTCTTTCCTCTTGAGCCTAAGGCGGCGCATAGGGCAGAAGGCCTGACTCTCCATGCCTGGCAGTTCGCTGCTACATGTTGTAGATCTTGGATATTTACTTGGCCATTGAATGAGCCTTCTCTAATGATGGTTCTACGCAGGGTCTCTCTTGGTCTTCCCCGTTTTCTTTTCCCTACTGGTGACCATATGAGGGCTTGGTATGGGAGTCTTGTCTTGTCCATTCTGAGTACATGGCCGATGTAGTTCCAACGGCGTCTTCTTATGAAATTGGATACTGTATCTTGCTTAGTCTCTTGTCTTATTTGCGAATTGGTTCTGAAGTCTGTCCAGTGGATGTTTAGAAGTCTTCTAAGACATTTGTTCTCAAAATTGTCTAATTTTTTATCTAAAGCTACCGTTGATTTCCAACTTTCACATCCATACGTTAACACTGGAATCAGACAAGAGTTGAAGATTTTAAGTTTTGTGTGTTTGCTGAGTGTCTTTGACTTCCAGATGTTTGACAGTTTATTGAAGGCACTAGATGCCAGTGCGATTCTAGATGATATTTCTGGTGTTGAGTCCCCTGTAGATGTCATTTTGCTTCCTAGAACCTTTTTTTTTTTTAAATATACCTACATTGTTCCATAAAATACGACCCGTTCTCTTTATACCCACATTTTTATCCATGAAATACCACCTATTCTTTTGTAAACTCACATTTCTTCCTGTCAAATACAACATATTCTTTTATAAACACACATTGTTTCAATGAAACGCGACCAATTTTCTGTATACCCACACTGTTTCAATGAAATACGACCTATGTTCTGTATATACACACATTGTTTCCATAAAATACGATCATTTGAAATGCAAAAAAATTGCTAAATAGGGACCATGCGATAAGGCGTTGTTGATACAAATGTTGAGAATATCTCGGACCGAGAAGAATGTTGAGAATATCATGGACAGAGAAGAATGTTGAGAATATCATGGACAGAGAAGAATATTGAGAATATCATGGACAGAGAAGAATGTTGAGAATGTCATGGACAGAGAAGAATGTTGAGAATATCTCGGACAGAGAAGAATGTTGAGAATATCATGGACAGAGAAGAATGTTGAGAATATTTCGGACAGACAAGAATGTTGAGAATATCATGGACAGAGAAGAATGTTGAGAATATCTCGGGCAGAGAAGAATGTTGAGAATATCTCGGACAGAAAAGAATGTTGAGAATGTCATGGACAGAGAAGAATGTTGAGAATATCTCGGACAGAGAAGAATGTTTAGAATATCATGGACAGAGAAGAATGTTGAGAATATCTCGGACAGAGAAGAATGTTGAGAATATCATGGACAGAGAAGAATGTTGAGAATATCTCGGACAGAGAAGAATGTTGAGAATATCATGGACAGAGAAGAATGTTGAGAATATCATGGACAGAGAAGAATGTTGAGAATATCATGGACAGAGAATGATGTTGAGAATATTATGGACAGAGAAGAATGCTGAGAATATCATGGACAGAGAATGATGTTGAGGATATCATGAAAAGAGAAGAATGTTGAGGATATTATGGACAGAGAAGAATGCTGAGAATATCATGGACAGAGAAGAATGTTGAGGATATCATGGACAGAGAAGAATGTTGAGAATATTATGGACAGAGAAGAATGCTGAGAATATCATGGACAGAGAATGATGGTGAGGATATCATGGACAGAGAAGAATGTTGAGAATATTATGGACAGAGAATGATGTTGAGGATGTCATGGACAGAGAATGATGCTGAGGATATCATGGACAGAGAAGAATGTTGAGAATATTATGGGCAGAGAAGAATGTTGAGAATATCATGGACAGAGACGAATGTTGAGAATGTCTCGCACATGGAAGAATGCTGAAAATATCATAGACAGAGAAGAATGTAGAGAATATCATGGACAGAGAAGAATGTTGAGAATATCATAGACAGAGAAGAAAGTTAAGAATATCATGGACAGAGAAGAAAACCAGCGCTGGGGTACTGAAAGCTGCAGGTGTTTGCTCATCAAAATCGTAAGAGAAAACAAATACAGTTAATGGGGGGAATATCGATGGAGGCATCATTTTGATTTTCTATCAACTCTCAGCTACCAATGCCACACCCGGACAATGACAGGTAAATTTATATATACCAACTCTATGCTACCAATGCCAAACCTAGTCAATGACAGAAAAAGAAGCAAGAAGAATACTCAGCGTATCACGATGAGAGAAAATCAGAAACAATGGAATCTCGACTAAAGTGGAGGGGGGTGGGGTAATAGAAGCACTATATTTCATTAGAAAATAGCAAGTGACATGGTTCGGTCACACAACAAGGCTACCAAATGACAGTATACCACAACAAGCAATAATGTACAGTCCATATGGAGCCAGAAGAAGAGGCTGACCATGTAACGATGGACAGAGGGAATCTCCATACACGAAACCCATAAACGGGCACTGTCCCGCTGTTTATGCTTCACATCGACACCGCAAGGTTCAAGAGGAACGAGATGAGATGAAGATCAGCAGAGGCGGCGAAATAAAAACATCAACCGTGTGTGGGAAATTATTTAACAAGCGAGTCAGAAGAAGACATATTTTTTTTTAAATGTATGTGAAAAGCTCATACAACTGGGAAACAAATAACAGCATAAGCATCACGAAATCAACCAAAATATCGGATTTGAATCAGATATCAGGAAATCTTATGTAGAGTTTTTTATGTTGTATTAACGCCATGTAGTTTTTCATGTTGTATAATCTCATGTAGAGTTTTTCATGTTGTATTATCGCCACGTAGTTTTTCATGTAGTTGCATTGGTGTGTGTTTGCCGTGTGCGTGCCTACGGACGCTTCGGCGACAATGTCCATTTTGTTACTCACGATCGCATTCTATTACAGCTGTTTCTCGTGTTTGTGTCTGTGTTTATACATCTGTATTGTTTTTATTTGGTGGTTCATTCAAACTATCAGGGAACAGAGAACTAAGAGGTAACGGATCATCGATGTCTGCTTTCAGCGAGGCATTCCTGTAGAAAAAGACATGCCACAACTTTTGATTATATGTTTGTGTTCCCTCGCTTTGAATTATATCATAGTTCATACTCGTGCTACTACTTCCAGTGCATTGGGCTGTTTTTGGCGTGTGGATTAGTTTTGTCTATTACCAGTGTCCCTCGCCATCTGGCGAACCAGCTCCGACTTCTGATGTACCTGTAATTTACGTCCCCAAGTCAAGGACGAGACGTCAACATTTTAGTTCAACTGACCAGTGTAGGGGTTGAACCCGCTCCTTCGGAATCAGCACACAGGAAGTTAAAGAGCAAATGCTCTTACCCATTCGGCCATGCTGGCCTCCAAATTTTGATTTAATTGTACATGTCTTTTGTTTTCCTTGGGATCCACATCGATGAAGCTAGCATTACTTCTGCCATCTTACTATTAACTAAGAAATGTTTGAGGCAACAGTCGAAGGAAAATAAACTGAAAGATTCAGGATTACCAGAAATGTTTGAGGCAACAGTCGAATGAGAATAAACTGAAAGATTCAGGATTACCAGACATGACTGAGGCAACAGTCGGAGGAGAATAAACTGAAAGATTCAGGATTACCAGAAATGTTTGAGGCAACAGTCGAATGAGTATAAACTGAAAGATTCAGGATTACCAGAAATGTTTGAGGCAACAGTCGAAGGAAAATAAACTGAAAGATTCAGGATTACCAGACATGTCTGAGGCAACAGTTGAAGGAAAATAAACTGAAAGATTCGGGATTACCAGAAATATCTGAGGCAACAGTCGAAGGAAAATAAACTGAAAGATTCAGGATTACCAGAAAGATGGAGTAGGCATCGAGATGGTTTTATAACTGATCATTGGTTCAGCAACAAAGAATGTTCGGTTTACAGATTGTAAGTACTAAATACATGGTCACTGAGTTAATCATTGTTCAGTCGACAGATCATTAAACTTTAAGTCGGCCACTACTGAAAAGTTGTTTAATAGCAATAGAAAGACGGCACAAACCGTAGCTGACAAATGGCATGTTGGATTTAGGCAATGAAAGATCTGAACAAGATTGAGAATGACAATCATGACACTTCGTGACAATACAGTCATGTGAATACAAGTATTCGGAATCGAACGAAATAGGCAACAACACAAAATAATAATAATAATAATAATAATAATAATAATAATAATAATAATTAATAATAATAAATAAATAAATAAATAAACAAACAAATAAATAATAATAATTAGTTAGTTAGTTAGTTAGTCTTTCCTCTTGAGCCTAAGGCGGCGCATAGGACAGAAGTCATGGCTCTCCATGTCTGGCGGTTCGCTGCTACCTGTTGTAGATTCTGGATATTCATCCAAGGAATAATTATTTTTTTTAAAGTGAAATGATCAAAATGAGACTGTTGATTCAGGGTTATCATAAGGCTGCCACAGCACAAGAATGCACTGGCACCATCTGTCACAAAAAGTAACAATGAATCAATATAATAGATACAGAGCATGGGGAAGACCACGTGAAAGATGGACTGATGGTATCAAGAACAATCTTAGACAAATGAATACCAATTTACAAAGAGCATTAGAAAGTGCACATAAAAGATCTTTACATCTCCACCCAACACTTCACTGGGGTGAATCGGGGAAGAGAAGAAGAAATAGATCATAAGGCAGCTGTTGATACATTAAGAAAATTAGCAAAATGGCAACAGTCCAGGGTAACTGATATAGAGAATACAAATGAGTCTTTGCTCAGAGAAAAGTCACCGCTGGTTGGAAGGCGGACACAATGTTGTGAGGAATTGTACAACTATAAATTGCACACTGACTATCTCATCTCATCTCATCTCATCTCATCTCATCTCATCTCATCTCATCTCATCATGTTCCTCTTGTACCTTGCGGTGTCGAGGTGAAGTATAAACATCGTGAGAGTGCCCGCCTATGGGCTTCATGTATCGATATTCCCATGGACTCTGATATTCCCTCCGACCAACGTTTACGTGGTCGGCCTCTTCCTTTGTTTCCATCTGATACCCTGACTATAACATAATTAATATTACTGCAAACAGAAACAGGGGCCAAGTCTGTGGATAGATCGAATCAAGGAAATGCGCTCCAGGTTCTGGGACCAAGACTGTGCATTGATCGAATCAAGGAGACGTGTCCCATGTTCTGGGACCAAGTCTGTGGAATGATCGAACCAAAGAGAGATATTCCAATGCCTGGAACAGAGTCAGTGGATGGGTCGGACGAGATAGAGATGCTTCAAGCTCTTGGCCAATGTTTGTCCAGGTCCAATCATGCCATCTTTTTGTCCCAAATACAGAAATATATCGACAACTCTGCTACTGATCATAAGAGGACACTGGTCCTAACATATTCAGTGAGGATGGCAAGAGGAAACTACTACTTTATCTCCCAATAGAGGGACTGAGTAACTTGTCCTATCAAGATGAAACCCAGACTCTACGTTACTAAAAAAAGAGCCTTAAAGGCATCAGCGAGGTCAACGAATAGGTATGAGGATTAGATAAACTATACATATTTTTCAAATTATATTATCCAGATGGAATTAAAGCTAAAACAAATGCTAAACTTTACCACACACACGCGCGCGCGCACAGACGTATCAAAAATAACCGTTGAAAAGTCAAATCTCTGAGCCGGTATGGACTCTCGTGTCCTAATTAGTAGCGGCTTAAAGCGGATCGGAGTCCTCGCCTGTCGGCTTACATGGGTGGGTCAATCAATCACAGGCGTTCACAGAGTCTACACAAGGAAACACAAAGGACAAGGAAATAATGACTGGAGTGGAGAAATGGCTACGTACTCCACACGGAAATGTGATTCCAATTGTGTAGGTGCTTCTTCTTTGTAGGCACGGTGATGAAGCAGTGGTTGGAGGTGTGAGGATATGGCGAACGGAGCTGTGGGCATGCAGTGGACACGCTGAGATAGTCCAATGGACGGAGCTGTGATAGTGGACTGGGCGGAACTGTGGTAGTACAGTGGACGGAGTTGTGATAGTACAATGGATGGAGCTGTGATAGTGCAATAGACGGAGCTGTGATAGTGGAGTGGGCGGAGCTGTGGTAGTATAGTCGGCGGAGCTGTGGTAGTACAGGGGACAGGCTGTGATAGTGCAATGGACGGAGCTGTGATAGTGCAATGGACACTCTGTGATAGTGCAGTGGACGGAGCTGTGGTAGTGTAGTGGACACGCTATGATAGTGCAGTGAGCGGAGCTGTGGTTGTACAGTGGGCGGAGCTGTGGTAGTACAGTGGACGGAGCTGTGATAGTGCAGGGGGCGGAGCTGTGATAGTGCGGTGGACGGAGCTGTGATAGTGCAATGGACACGCTGTGATAGTGCAGTGGACGGAACTGTGATAGTGCAGTGGACGGAGCTGTGGTAGTGTAGTGGACACGCTATGATAGTGCAGTGAGCGGAGCTGTGGTAGTACAGTGGACGGAGCTGTGGTAGTACAGTGGACGGAGCTGTGATAGTGCAGTGGGCGGAGCTGTGATAGTGCAGTGGACGGAGCTGTGGTAATGCAGTGGACACGCTGTGATAGTGCAGTGGGCGGAGCTGTGGTAGTACACTGTGCGGAGCTGTGGTAGTACACTGGGTGGAGCTGTGGTAGTACAGTGGACGGAGCTGTGATAGTGCAATGGAAAACTATGATAGTGCAGTGGACGGAGCTGTGGTAGTACAGTGGGCGGAGCTGTGATAGTGCAATGGACACGCTGTGATAGTGCAGTGGAGTGGACGAAGCTATGATTGTGCAGCGGGCGGAGCTGTAGTACTACAGTGGGCGGAGCTGTGGTAGTACAGTGGGCGGAGCTGTCGTAGTACAGTGGACTGAGCTGTGGTGGTACAGTGGACTGAGCTGTGGTGGTGCAGAGGACGGAGCTGTGATAGTGGAATGGACAGAGCTGTGATAGAGCAATGGATGGAGATGTGGTAGTGCAGTGGACACGCTGTGATAGTGCAGTAGGCGGAGCTGTGGTACTACAGTGGGCGGAGCTGTGGTAGTACAGTGGACTGAGCTGTGGTAGTACAGTGGGCGGAGCTGTGATAGTGCAATGGACACGCTGTGATAGTGCAGTGGAGTGGACGAAGCTATGATTGTGCAGCGGGCGGAGCTGTGGTACTACAGTGGGCGGAGCTGTGGTACTACAGTGGGCGGAGCTGTGGTGGTACAGTGGACTGAGCTGTGGTGATGCAGAGGACGGAGCTGTGATAGTGGAATGGACAGAGCTGTGATAGAGCAATGGATGGAGATGTGGTAGTGCAGTGGACACGCTGTGATAGTACAGTGGGTGGAGCTGTGGTACTACAGTGGGTGGAGCTGTGGTACTACAGTGGGATGAGCTGTGGTACTACAGTGGGCGGAGCTGTGGTGGTACAGTGGACTGAGCTGTGGTGGTGCAGAGGACGGAGCTGTGATAGTGGAATGGACAGAGCTGTGATAGAGCAATGGATGGAGATGTGGTAGTGCAGTGGACACGCTGTGATAGTACAGTGGGTGGAGCTGTGGTACTACAGTGGGCGGAGCTGTGGTACTACAGTGGGATGAGCTGTCGTAGTACAGTGGGCGGAGCTGTGGTACTACAGTGGACGGAGCTGTGGTAGTACAGTGGGCGGAGCTGTCGTAGTACAGTGGACTGAGCTGTGGTAGTACAGTGGACGGAGCTGTGGTAGTGCAGTGGACGGAGCTGTGGTAGTACAGTGGACGGAGCTGTGGTAGTGCAGTGGACGGAGCTGTGGTAGTGCAGTGGACACGCTGTGATAGTGCAGTGGGCGGAGCTGTTGTAGTACAGTGGACGGAGCTGTGATAGTGCAATGGCAAACTATGATAGTGCAATGGACGGAGCTGTGGTAGTACAGTGGGCGGAGCTATGATAGTGCAATGGACACGCTGTGACAGTGCAGTGACCGAAGCTGTCATAGTGCAATGGGCAGAGCTGTCGTAGTGTAGTGGACGGAGCTGTGGTGGTACAGTGGACGGAGTTGTGGTGGTGCAATAGACGGAGCTGTGATAGTGGAATGGACAGAGCTGTGTTAGTGCAATGGACGGAACTTTGGTAGTGCAATGGATGGAGCTGTGGTAATGCAGTGGACGGAGCTGTGGTAGTACGGGGTGGTAATGAAAAAGTGGGTGGAGTTAGGTAAACAGTGATCGAAGTCATGATAATACAGCGAGCGAAATTATAACACGATGATCGAAATCGTAATAACACAGTGATCGAAGTCATGATAACACAGTGAACGAAGTCAGGATAACACAATGATCGAAGTCAGGATAACACAGTGAACGAAGTCAGGATAACACAGTGAACGAAGTCAGGATAACACAATGAACGAAGTCAGGATAACACAATGATCGAAGTCAGGATAACACAATGATCGAAGTCAGGATAACACAGTGAACGAAGTCAGGATAACACAGTGATCGAAGTCAAGATAGCACGGTGATCGAAGTCAGGATAACACAGTGAACAAAGTCAGGATAACACAGTGAACGAAGTCAGGATAACACAGTGAACGAGATCAGGAAACACAATGATCGAAGTCAGGATAACACAGTGAACGAGGTCAGGATAACACAGTGAACGAAGTCAGGATAACACAGTGAACGAGGTCAGGATAACACAGTGAACGAAGTCAGGATAACACAGTGAACGAAGTCAGGATAACACAGTGAACGAAGTCAAGATAGCACGGTGATCGAAGTCAGGATAAAAAAGTGAACGAGGTCAGGATAACACAGTGAACGAAGTCATGATAACACAGTGAACGAAGTCAGGATAACACAATGATCGAAGTCAGGATAACACAGTGAACAAGGTCAGGATAACACAGTGAACGAATTCAGGATAACACAGTGAACGAAGTCAGGATAACACAGTGATCGAAGTCAAGATAGCACGGTGATCGAAGTCAGGATAACACAGTGAACGAAGTCAAGATAGCACGGTGATCGAAGTCTAGATAACACGGTGATCGAAGTCAGGAAAACACAGTGAACGAAGTCAGGATAACACAATGATCGAAGTCAGGATAACACAGTGATCGAAGTCAGGATAACACAGTGATCGAAGTCAGGATAACACAGTGAACGAAGTCAAGATAGCACGGTGATCGAAGTCAAGATAGCACGGTGATCGAAGTACAGATAACACAGTGATCGAAGTACAGACAACACAGTGATCGAAGTACAGATAACACAGTGATCGAAGTACAGATAACACAGTGATCGAAGTACAGATAACACAGTGATTGAAGTCAGTATAACACAGTGATCGAAGTCAAGATAGCACGGTGATCGAAGTCAGGATAACACAGTGATCGAAGTACAGATAACACAACGAGAATAGAAATAATACACTGGATCTTCTTCTTCTTCAGCGTTCCGAGCCATTGAGGTTCTTTGCTGCAAATACAATCCGTCTCCATTCGTCTCTCTGGTGGACCTTCTCTTGCCAGTCGTTGATTCCAAGTGCTTGTAGGTCTGTACATGTATTATCTCTCCACCGCCTTCTTGGTCTACCTCGGGGTCTACGGTCATTTATTTCCTGAGTGTAAGCGAGTTTTGTTTCCCTATTATCTTCCATCCTTTCTATATGCCCCAGCCATTGTAGTCTATTAACTGGATGGTCAAGATAAATCAGTGGCATGAGATATGATAACGCAATGACCAGAGCTGTGATAACAATGGGGAAAGTCAGCATAACAGTGACAGCGGTCAAGATAACATAGTCGACAGCTAAAAAGAAGACATGAACTAGAAAACTTTGTGACTGCTGGCACGACTGAGGGGAAAAGAGCAAGGAGAAGGCAGAGAAGTAAATATGTCGATCGTTTGACCACATGTTATGGTCCGGACAAGAACACGGAGCTGATCCACGACTCTGGTGATCGTGTGAGATGGCGAAACATGACCGCCCACGCTTACCGGCATGGTACATGATGATGTGGCACATGATGATGATGATGATGATAATGATGATGATGATGATGATGATGATGATGATAATGATGATGATGATGATGATGATGATGATGAGATAGTCTTTCATCAAAGTAATTAGCGCATTTGCAACGAAGCGATGAGCAAGGTTATGTATAAGAAATGAAAGGACTTGTGCGGAAGCACTAGGCAGTTTTTTTTTTTTTGGCATGTCCGTTTGTACAAGGACATCGCAGTCAACACCATAATTTCTACCGCTCTGATCTCTTGGCAAGTTTACTTTCGGTAGTTTGCCATTGCTTTCTGAACCACCAGCACCGATACTAACTCGAAACCAACACAACGCGGTCTGCTGCCAAATCGCGTGTAGATGTGTTTCCCAAGCGGGTATACGAGATTACGAACCACGTCCATAACACCTTCGCCACGGAGACGGCTAAGACAAAGTTGCACATAAGAAATGAAAGGATTTTCCTCCAAGCAACGTTATACATGCGAAATGGAAGAACATGCAAGGGCGCAGTAGGCAAACTTGCACCTAATAAATGGAAGCACTTGCACCAAAGAAATAGACAAGAGTTACTGTCATTTACTGCCAATATAGTACCTTGCGATGTATGACAGAGGGGTCTTTGAGCCTGAGGAAGTAAAGCCGCCTGGCTAGTGCAGTCGCCGCGAACTGTGCAGGTTAGGATTTTCTTTTTGCCCCCGACAGAAAAAAAATCTCACACCTTACCGAGGGATCGAACCCGGGTCTCCCGAATGAGAGTCCGGCGTTCTAGAGAAATGGAATAACTTGCACCGCAATTGCACATAAGAAATGGAGGAGCAATTGCACATAAGAAATGGAGGAGCTTTCACCGAAGAAATAGACAAAGTTGCACATAGGAAATAGAAGAATTTGCACAGAAGCAAAAGGCAGCTGCACTTAAGGAATGGAAGGACTTGCACTGAGGCAATAGACAGAATTGCGCATAAAAAAAAAGGAAGGATATACCCGTAAGCAACAGGTAAAGTCCACATAACAAATGGGAGAACTTGCACGGAAGCAGTATACAGAGTTACATATAACAAAAGGAAGGGCATGTAATGAGTATGGTTGTCTCAACAGCTATTGGATCCGCAGTTAAGCTGGGCCGCATTACAGAAATACATCATCACCGCTCTGTACATGATTACTTCGGGTAGGTCTCGGTCTACCCAGGCATTGTCTGAGATCAACTCCATCGGTCGTAAAACTGCAACAATCACGCCAAATTTTATGGGATTTCCAAATGAATAGCCAGAAATAATCCAGCATCTCCAGCAGGGTCTCATCAGATCTGACACACCAGTTTACCAAATCTTCACAACAAAAAGCTCAACAAACGGGATTTAATCTTTTTATGGGAATCTTTCATACCTCGTTGGGAGACCGCAACAAGATGGCTGATAGCTCGCTTCGTTTTCGTTTGTGTTCCGACTTGCATGTGGGTGGGAAAGACTTCTTTAAGCCAGACTTGTCACATATTTTACCTCAGTTGAAAAGACTCGTGGTTCTACTTAAGTACTGTAGAAAAATGATAACATGTCCCGCTTCTTCTGGAAAAGTGCACAAGTATGACTGAAGTACGGACAGAACCGGAAGGGCACAGAGAAACTACCAAGGCCACTGAAGTAGTAGTTAGGTTTAGTTGTTGTAAGGGATCATTGTCTTTGCACACGGATATTTACTTAGGTGCTACCTGCAGTCTCTTCCAATAGATCGCACAACGAGATCGCAGTACATTGCACGGACTTCCCAGCGTTGGCAAGGATCAAGAAGTGTATGCGTCGGATGTGTGTAACGTCAGATATTTGTGTGCGTCATGTGTGTACATATGTCTGATGTTTGTATATGTCAGATGTGTCTAAACGTCAGATGTGTCCAAACGTCAGAATCGCACGCGCTATAAATATTCTTTCTGTGGGTAGCTGTTCTAATGTTGAAATGTAGCCCTGGCATCGGCTTATTCGGCCAGCTTTGTTCGGTTTCTAACTTCTTCTCCTCCCACCCTGTGTCACCCATTGGGGTATAGATATACAATCTAGTCACCTCAACCCCTTTGTTGCTCATTGGAGCACAGGAACAAGCGGAAGATCAGATGAGATGCGATGCGATGAGATGAGGTGGTATGAGGTGTGAGATTAGATTAGGTGAGGTGAGATGAGGTTAGGTGAGATGGGAGGAGTTGCGATAAGATTAGATAGGAAAGAAGAATAACACAGAATGCCACGCTATCCAAGTGGACAAAGGCTCGCCTGCGGGCCAAGTGGACATGAGTCACAAATGGCTGTAGAAAAATAACTAAATATGACAACTTGAAACCAGTTTATTTTTATACATACATTGTCCCTTTATTTCTCAACGTAATTTTCAGCAACATTGATGCACTTATCCCGTCGTTTTATCCGTCCTCCCAAACCGGCTGCATAGTACTGCGTGTTCTGTTTTCTAAACCACGTTTTCATGTCACATTCAACTTCGGCGTCATTCGTGAAATGTCTCCTGCCAAGGTGGGTTTTTAGTGGACCAAATAGGTGGAAATCGCTAGGGGCTAAGTCGGGGCTGTAAGGTGGATGTTCCAGAACTGCCCACCTTAGTTGGTTAATATTCTCCTAAGTTAATCGAGCCGTATGTGGTCTGGCATTGTCATGAAGAAGTAACACTCTTCTAGTCAGCAGTCCTGGAAATTTCAATCGGTCATGCATTATGCTGTATGCTGAACCATGTGAGCACCCTATAGCAGATGCTACAGAGTCTATCGTTACTCGCCTGTCACCTCTAATCATTTCCCCCACCCGCTGCATGGATGCTTCTATTGCAACCTCAACAGGACAACCAGATCGGATTTCATCAACAATTTTAGAGCGTCCTTGAGAAATATTTTCTACCCAACTATGCACCTCTTTACGGGACAAACATTTGTCAGCATAAACAGGAAGCAATTCCTTATGAATGTCCTTTGCAGGAAGTCCTTTTGCCCACAAAAAAAAAAAAAAAAAAAACGCACAACAGCACGTTGATCTTTGGTTGTACACTCCGTAAGTACAGTCGCCATATTGTTTATGCACTGCGCATGCGCATGAGAACCTAGCGCCACCTGACGAACGGGAATATAAAGTTCGATGTTGCTGTCACCTAATGACATATTGTCTTCATTTACCTGCCATTCCAAAGAACGGTGTGACTAACTTATTGACTCGCCCTCGTATATATTCCTTGTAGTTTTTTTTTTTTAAAAGGGCAGCGAAGGGCATCATCCGACAATTTCAGTATCCATCATTGTACCACCACCATCATCAGGTGGTATGCCGATAAGCTGTGCTATAAAGGTTCGTCACATCGTACAATCACAAGGGCGGGGCAGGAGGAAGTGTAGAAGGACGAAGTTGAGGAGGAGAAAAAGAAGAAGAAGAGGAGGAGGAGGAGGAGGAGGAGGACGTAGAAGCAGAAGAAGAAGAAGAAGAAGAAGAAGAAGAAGAAGAAGAAGAAGAAGAAGAAGAAGAAGAAGAAGAAGAAGAAGAAGAAGAAGAAGAAGAACAACAACAACAACAACAACATCAACAACAACAACAACAATGACGACGACGACGATAAAAACAACAACAACATAAAAAAAAACATTAACAAAAACAACATCAACAACAGCAGCAGCAGAAGCAGCAGCAGCAACAACAACAACAACTATCGACTTGCGATGTTCGAACAATTCAAACGCACACTTGTCAAACACTGCAGCATGAGGTGACAGACACCATTCTGCCATTTCCAGCGACATCCGCGAGTCACACAACACAGGTGAACAGTAACGGGATGACACATCCACGGAAAACGAATGCAGATGCTATCACACATCCTCAATCAAGGCAACACTATTTCCCACTCACCTTACACCCCGACAGAACGCACTGTACAGACGTTCCACCATGCTGGAGAAATGAGCCCGTTACATTTCCTAGCGAAAGCGTTTTGTTTGTCTTCTAAATTTATTTATACTGGAGTAGTTTTGTTTTATTTTACCATGACGCCAAATTGTAATGTTAAAGACAATAAAATAGATCAATAGAGAGACATTGAGGATGGGTGAAAGCAGCCCCACAGATGGCCTACATTGATTTCTGGGTCGGTGTCAGCTGAAAAGGGAAAATAAGAGTGACGTGAGAGGGAGAGGTGGGGGGGGGGAAGGATAATGCACTTGCGATAAAACTTCCGGTGCAATGACGATGGTGTAGTGGGGTAGTTCACTACACCGGTCAGTAGGACTCCAACGCTGATTTTTCGTTGAGAAAGCAATGGCAAACTACTAAACGTAAGATTGCATAGTGAATCAACTTGGGGTTGGGGTTGACCGTAACGTCCTGTAAAGGACATATCACATACTATTAAACAAAGATTGCCATAAAAGACAAGGGGTAGGCGAGGCATAGGTTGTGGCTTTACTTTACAATTAAACAATCAAAGAACAAGAACTAAAATAAAAGAATGAATAGTTAGAAGCAAAGAAAGGAATTATAGCAACTATGTTAATGATGTGAGCATGGGAATAGAGCATAAAGTCAAGAAAGTATTAAATGAGAAACAACGAAGGAGGAGCATAGAAGGAAATAGTTAAAAAGTGACGTGCGAGTAGAAAGAAATTACACCAGAAACCAAAGGTAGAGCAATGAAGAGAGAAACATATCAAGAAATGGAGGTCACCGTGACCGAATGGATAAGAATGCGTGTTCTTAAACATCCGGTATGCTGATGCTCAGGTAGCGGGTTCAACCACTACACCGGACAGTTGGACTACAATGTTGACCTCTCGTTCTTGACTTTGGGACGTAAATTACAGGTACCTCTGAAGTCGGGGTGGATTCGCCTGATGGCAAGGTACACTGTTAATAGGAAAACCTAATCTACACGCAAAATTCAGTCCAGCATTACTACAAGTAATGTGTGTGGAATACGCTTCAGTTCAAAGCGAGCGAGCGCAAAAACAATTATATAGAAATTACTAAACGTGTGCGCGCGCGCACACACACATATACACACACACACACACACACACACACACACACACACACACACACACACACACACACACACATATATATATATATATATATATATATATATATATATATATATATATATATAATCGTGTAAAACAAAAACAATTAATACATGACACAGAGAGAAAGAAAAGGATCACAGATGCAAAGATTCGTCAACGGACATGAGCAGCATGAAGACAAACAACAAGATGACAGATGCAGACATCCACTCAATGAACAGTCGTGTGTGTGTGGTCTGTTTTTCTTGTTCTGGTCTATGAGTAACGACATGGAGAAGACATCGAGCTAAGCAGAGACGAGGTGTTTTACAAGAATGTTGAGAATGTCGTGAACAGAGAAGACAATAAACACTGGGTTGTTGAGAATTGTATGTGTTAGAAGAATACACATTACACAAGTTAGCTGCATATCTTTTACAGGACGGCGCAGACAACCTCGGCTTTTGTTTTGTTTTGTCTGTTTGTTCTTTCTTGGCAAGTTTACCTTCAGTAGTTTGCCATTGCTTTCTGAAAAACCGGCACTCATACTATTCTGTGAAAACCAGTGCAAGACAGTCTGCCTGCTAATCGCCAGCAGCTTTGAACGTGGTTTGCGGAATTGCCATTTGCGTTCGTAA
This sequence comes from Cepaea hortensis, assembly GCA_963921405.1. Classification (NCBI taxonomy): domain Eukaryota; kingdom Metazoa; phylum Mollusca; class Gastropoda; order Stylommatophora; family Helicidae; genus Cepaea; species Cepaea hortensis. The sequence goes on from OY992886.1 coordinate 104,278,838, forward strand.
CCCTTCACCACAGCGCCGGTCTCGCATCAACACCATAAGGAGAAGATAAATGAGATTTATAGGGATGGTCAGCTGACCAGGTGAAATAGAGAATGTATAGGGTTGGTCAGCAAACGAGGTGAAATAGAGAAGTTATAGGGCTGGTCAGCAGACGGGGTGAAATAGAGAATTTATAGGGTTGGTCAGCAGACCAGGTGAAATAGAGACGTTATATGGTTGGTCAGCTGACGAGGTGAAATAGATAAGTTATAGGGTTGGTCAACAGACGAGGTGAAATAGAGAAGTGAGTCTTTTGTGTGGAAATACAGGACACGCGGCAGTACAAGACAATATTGATGATATATTGATGATGATGATGATGATGATAATAATAATAATAATAATAATAATAATAATAATAATAATAATAATAATAATATTAATAATAATAATAATAAAAATAATAATAATAATAATTTTTAAAAAAAACGAGATAGCGACCTCTTTGCACAAACTTTAGGAACTTGTCGGGTGGAATTACTGGCATCCTGTCACATGCCTCAACTTAAGGAAATTGTCAGACGCAAATATTTTGACCTCCCCTCACAACCGTCGGCACATATCAGACGTATAAATTGACCTCACATCACAACAGTTCGGCACATATAGGACGCATATTTTGACCTTCAGTCTAACGGTTCGGCACATGTCGTCCGCGTAAATTGACCTACAGTCACAACCGTTCGGCACATATCGTACGCGTAAATTGACCTCCAGTCACAACCGTTCGGCACATATCGTACGCGTAAATTTACCTTCAGTCACAACCGTACGGCACATATCGGACGCATATATTGACCTCCAGAAACAACCGTTCGTCACATATCGGACGCATATATTGACCTCCAGTCACAACCATCGGCACATATCGGACGCAAATATTGGTTTCCTGTACTGAAGGAGTTAACTCGTTCTATGCCAAGCAACGCACTATGTGTAAATCCATGATTGTCTAAATGTCTGACTTTATTCAATCGTTAGATCTCAGATTGTCATTAGTATTCTGTCGGCCGCCTTGACGTTCTCATGACACTTTATGGTACTCATGTTAGCTGGGTGGGCCTGGCAGCCCAAATAAGTTCTGACAATTAGTTTAAATGTGCTGTCGAACCTATGACCATCGAACGGGTAGCAAGTGTCTAGCCAGCCACCACCGTGGCTCTACGATTCAAATCTCAGCTATTGTTTTAATGACATTTATCATCATGGTACACAGCCTGTAGTAAATGGTGTATTTTAATGACTGTGGTGTTTTCAAAATATTGCCGTTCCAAATTTTGTATTTACCTTTTATAATGCATGAACTCCATAGAGGGTATACACTTATTCTTCTGCGTTCATCCGGAGAGTCTTTTCGGGCGTGATTGATTTGTGCCTGTGTACAGCAGAGCTGCGTTCTTTCGCCGTTAGGCCAACACATCCGACTTCTGAGGGCGTTTGTTGACCGAGTTAGCCTTCTCGGGAAGGGTGAATACAAAACTTAGAACGGCAATATTTTCAAAAACCCCACAGTCAATAACAATACACCCTTTATTAACAGATGCAAAATCAGTACTTGAGGCGCTCATGTCTGGGAAACGTCCAGTACTACGGACACTACTCTCTAAACTAGGCAGCCATCGTAAGGTCACCATACAACGGATACTTTCTCCCTGTGGAGTACTGGAAACGAGAGCGCTGATCGACTAGCTAGGGAAGGAGCAATAGACGTAAACATAACGTGTCTGCTATTTACCACCAAAATCATCAAATCAATCAGACATACACCACCACCAGCTCAAGACGACTACCACCTTATGGACAGGCCAGAACACATCTTTATTCTGCACCCCAAAATAGGACACAATAGATTACGCAAACATATGTTAACAGAATTCAAGATGGCAAATCACCCATGTGCACATGTGGAATGGCGCCTCAGACAGCAAATCACCTTCTCCACTACTGTCCAAAATTCCATATGTCTAGACAACAATGGAAGATAAACTCTATGGACCTCTAAGTATTTACCCTCTGTAAAGTTCATGCAATATAATAGGTAAATACAAAACTTGGACCGGCAATATTTTCAAACACTGCACACTTAAAAATACACCCTGTACAAGAGACAACATTGCAGATAGTGACAATAAATTTCAAGCCAACGTAAGAAGAAGCTGAAGAAGAAGAACACATTCATCATAGTTAGTGCTTTAATTATGTTCTTTCAGCCTCACGTGACCATCGGTATCTGTGCTTTAGAGGTTAGTGACCGCAGTTTCTCAATTCCCCGATATACCAGGTCGAGAGTTTGAAATTAACTCCAGCGATTCGGAAGCAATTCACTTTGCGTTCATTTCACTGGTATGTGGCATAGGCCGTTTAAACAGAATGACAAACTGTTACAAGTTAGTTGCATGTCCTTTGCAAGACGTCGCATTCAACCCAGCATTTATTTTTTGTTTGTGGTTTACAACTGTTTTTGCGTTCAGTGGGAAAACATAATTCTACAAGTAAAATTGCCTGATAAATCACATATAGCCTATAAATACCGAGGTTGATTGTAAAGTTTTACAAAACGCCTGCGACTAACTTTAACACATTTTTGTTCTTTATACTGATTCAATCTGGTTGTTACTTTAAATATTTAATCCCACTTGTTAATTTAAGTTCATGTCTAGTTATTACTTGGATTGGTAACCGTGTGTCTAGTTATTACATGGGTTGATAGCCGCGTGTCTAGTTATTACTTGATTTGGTAGGTCGTGTCTAGTTATTACTGGGATTGGTAGCCCTATGTCTAGTTATTACTTGGATTGGTAGCCCTATGTCTAGTTATTACTTGGATTGGTAACCCTATGTCTAGTTATTACTTGGATTGGTAGCCCTATGTCTAGTTATTACTTGGATTGGTAGCCCTATGTCTAGTTATTACTTGGATTGGTAGCCCTATGTCTAGTTATTACTTGGATTGGTAGCCCTATGTCTAGTTATTACTTGGATTGGTAGCCGTGTGTCTAGTTATAACTGGGATTGGTAGCCCTATGTCTAGTTATTACTTGGATTGGTAGCCCTATGTCTAGTTATTACTTGGATTGGTAGCCCTATGTCTAGTTATTACTTGGATTGGTAACCCTATGTCTAGTTATTACTTGGATTGGTAGCCGTGTGTCTAGTTATAACTGGGATTGGTAGCCCTATGTCTAGTTATAACTGGGATTGGTAGCCCTATGTCTAGTTATTACTTGGATTGATAGCCGTTTGTCTAGTTACAAATGTAATTGGTAGCCGCAGTATCGAAGCGGCTGGCACACGTAGACCATGGGTTCGAACACGCATTAAATTTACCTGGCTCCTGGGTCGACCCAGCCTAATGTGGCTATGAGAATATGTCTTGGCAAGTCAAAGTGGCCGGCGTGGCGTTGATCACGTCACCCCAAGTGTATATAAAATATTTGTATACAAATACGGGAGCTAGAATTATGTGTTTGATACTTCTTAGCACGTGTGAGCCAACGAAAGAAGAAGAAGTCTTAGCACCTGTAAAATACTTTCTGTATCAATCAATCAATCATGTGCCATGCCGGAAAGCGTGGGCGGTCATGACTCGCCATTTCACTCGATCACCAGTGTCGTGGATCAGCTCAGTGTTCCTGTCTCGACCATGCTATGTGGCCAAGTCATCCAGGTATTTACTTCTCGGTCTTCCTCTTGGTCTGTTCCCCTCGATCTTGCCAGTTGTCACTAAGTTCTCCAACCCATTTCTTCTTATAACATGTCCAAATAATTTTGATTGTTACGTCTAATTTCTCTAATCAGTTTACGATTGTCATTTGTCTCCTGTAGTACTTGGTCATTGGTTTTTCTGTCTGTCCATGGTATTCTTTGCATTTTCCTCAGAAACCACATTTCTGCAGCCATCAGATGTTTTTCAGCTTGACTGCTCATTGTCCAAGTTTCACATCCATACAAAAGAACAGGCTCTATGTATCCACTCAACACTCTTTTTCTCGTTTCAATTGACATCTTTTTATTGGTCAGAATGTTTTTCATCTTGCTAAAGGCTACTTTCGCCATGGCGATTCTTGTTCTAATCTCTTCAAGGCATCTCCCATCAGATGTTATAACTGTTCCAAGATAATTGTACCGATTCACTTGTTGAAGAATATTTCCATTTACTCGTATATTACATTGTGGCACTTCTTCCTTCCTACTGACGACCATAACCTGAGTCTTTTTACAATTTAATTCTAACCCCAGTTGCTCACTGTGTACAACAACCGCATCTACTAATTGTTGCAGGTCCTGCGCATTGTCTGCAATTAATACTGTATCATCTGCATATCTAATGTTATTGATGTTTCGTCCTCCAATGCTGATTCCATTTATATCCTCTACATTTCTGAAAATATTTTCACTGTACAGGGAAAAAAGATCTGGAGACATCACACATCCCTGCCTAACACCTCTCTTAATTGGCTGATACTGTCCCACTTCATTATCAATCCTTATTGCAGCTTGTTGTTTCCAATCTGTATCACTTGTGTACTTATTACTCGTATTATATGGAGGAGCGTCTGGTCGAGTAGATATAACGACGGGCTCACATTGGAGAGATTCGGGTTCGAATCCTCGGTGAGGTGGTGGATTTATTTTCTGTCGGGGCAGAAAGAAAACCCTACCTGCACATTGCGTCAAGATGGCGGGACGTGTTTTCTTCTAGCTTGACTTAAGACGTTTGATCGACGGCTCGACAATCTGCCATCATTAAAACTCCTCGTTGTTTCAGAATCAAGATTTCTGGCTCTAAATGTTAGATGCTTCGCACAAACTTGTTGAATTCCTAGAATACTCTACGGCTAAGTGAACATCCAGGATCTACAACAGGTAGCAGCGAACCGCCAGACATTTAGAGCCATGACTTCTGCCCTATGCGCCGATTTAGGCTCAACAGGAAAGACTAACTAACAGTTCGCAGCGACTACACTAGCCAGGCGGCCTTAATTCTCCGGGTTCAATACCCCACTACCTAACACCGCAAGGTACTATAGGCAGTTGTTGTTGTTGTTGTTGTTTTTAATTATTATTTGCGTCGCTTGCTTTGAACCCAAGCGTCGTCTATACACGTGCTGCTACAGCTATTAGTTGTTGCCTCTACTGGGGGAGGGGCACTGGATTGGTGTTTGCGCGTGGATTAGCTTTCCCTGTTACCAGTGTCCCTCGTCATCAGGCCAACCAAGTTGACTTCTGAGGTACTTGTAATTTGCGTACCCTGGTCAACATTTCAGTCCGGCTGACAGGTGTAGGAGTTTAAATCCGATACGTCGGCATCAGCGCACCGAAACATTAATAACTAGCGCTCTTATCCATTCGGTCATGTTAACCTGTACTATAGGCAGTAATGACAGTGTTATTTGAATTATTGTTATCCTCATATTTTTGCCGCTCTCAGTGGCAAAGGCGTTACGGGCGCGGTTCGTAATTCTGCTTACCTGTGTTCGAAACACAGCTGTAAATGATTTGGCAGCAGACCGTGTCGCGCTGGGTTTTAACGTGCAGTGCTGGTGTTGACAGCGAGGTCCTGTAAATAGGATATGCCAAAAAAAAAAAAAAAAAAAAACAACACTTGTCACTTGAAATATGTGTGCTCCGGTTGTTACTTTATGTATTATTATCCTATCTGTTGCTTTAAATATGTATATCCTAACTGTTACTTTTGGCCGGTCTCCCTGGCCTAGGGATTAACGTCTTTCTCCGTAATCCCGTATATTCTCGTGAGTAACGTAACCTGTGCGAGAATCGGTAGCGGTTCTCGCCGCGTTGGTAACTTACGGGGTATGTAAGCCGGTCAGCTCAGAAAGCAATGGCAAACTACTGAGCATAATCTTGCCTAGTACATCAACAGCAGCTGAAATATGCTGGTGTTGACTGCAACGTCCTGTAAGGGATATGCAAAAAAAAAAAAAAAAAAAACTGGTCTGTAGTCCATTCCGGCAGAGATATACAAGGCAGGTGGGCCGGTCCTAACAGAGCAGCTTCACCAAGTCTTTACAAACATATGGGTTAACGAGACCATGTCACAAGATTTCAAGGACGCGTCAATAGTCCACCTTTACAAACGAAAAGGAAACCGCCAATCCTGTGACAATCACCGAGGCATCTCCTTGCTTTCAATTGCAGGGAAGATATTCGCCAGAATTCTTCTCAATCGCCTCTTGGCCCATCTTGATCAAGGTCTTCTTCCCGAGAGTCAGTGTGGCTTCAGAAAAGAACGTGGAACTGTTGACATGATTTTCGCTGCAAGGCAGCTGCAAGAGAAATGTCAGGAACAGAACTGCGAAATGTTCTCCACTTTCATTGACCTTACCAAGGCGTTTGATACAGTCAGCAGAGAAGGACTGTGGAAGATTATGGCAAAATATGGCTGTCCACGAAAGTTTGTCCAAATAGTGCGGCTATTTCATGATGGCATGCAGGCAAGAGTACAGGAAAATGGTGAACTGTCTGAGCCCTTTCCTGTCACCAATGGAGTGAAACAAGGATGTGTCCTGGCACCAACACTGTTCAGCCTCATGTTTTCAGCCATGTTGATGAATGCCTTCGAGAACGACGACATTGGAATAGACATAAACTACCGTATGGATGGAAAGTTATTCAATCACAGAAGGCTGAAAGGTAAAACCAAAATTGACAGCGACACCGTCAGAGAGCTCCTGTTTGCTGATGATTGCGCTCTATACGCCAACTCAGAGGCGGACATGCAACATAATGTTTCAGCTTTCTCACATGCCTGTGCCAACTTTGGGCTCAATATCAATTTGGAGAAGACTGTAGTTATGTACCAGCCAGCTCCAGGGAATAATCACACTGTGCCGAATATCAAAGTGAATGGTCATAGTCTAAGTGTTGTGGACAAATTCACCTATCTTGGCAGAACTGTGTCACAAGCTGCCACAATTGATGATGAAGTGAATGCAAGAATCTCCAAGGCCAGCGCGGCCTTTGGCAGACTGTACAAGAATGTATGGGACAGAAATGGAATAAGCCTGCAAACAAAGCTGAAAGTCTACAAAACAGTTGTATTATCCACACTGCTATATGCTTGTGAAACCTGGACTGTTTATCAGCCACACGCTAGGAAATTAACCACTTCCACACAGTCTGCCTTAGGAAATTACTGAAGATTAAATGGCAAGACAAGATGCCAGACACTGAAGTCCTAGAAAGAGCGTCCATGCCCAGTATCCACACTCTATTAATGAAGAATCAGATTCGCTGGCTGGTCACTTGACTCGCATGCCAGATCACAGGCTCCCTAAACGAATTTTCTACGGCGAGTTGCGTTGCGGTAAACGCTCCCAAGGCGGCCAGAGGAAACGCTTTAAAGACACTGAAAATCTCACTGAATGCTTTTGGAATTCATCATGACACCTGGGAGACTGCAGCCAGAGACCGAAATTCGTGGCGTGCATCATTACTCAAGGGTGCAGTCACTTGTGAGGCAACCAGGACTGCAAGAGCTGTGAAGAAAAGACAGAACAGAAAAACCACTGCAGAAAATCCTCCTCCAGAAACGTCAAGCATTCTTTGTCCATATTTTCAAAGAACATTTGGAGCCAAAATAGGCCTTATCAGCCATCTTAGAATTCACGGCTCCATACTTTCAACCCCACTGGATGAAATGAATGATCATCATCATTCTTGATGGACAAACAACAGACAGAACAGAATTCTCCAATTTATTTCTTCGCACAACGTGCCCACACAATCTTATATGTTGTATCACTGTCGTTACATTGGAAGTTTTTATCTTAGCTGTTATATTAACTGTGTTTATCCCAGCTGTCACTTTAAATATTTTATCCAAACTGTTATATTACACGTTTTAATCCTAGATATTTTATATTAAATATTTAAACCCTATTTGGTATATTAAATATTTTTACCATAACTGTTATATTATTTTATTTTCTAGCTGTTACATTAAATGTTTTTATCCTAGCAGTTATAAAATGTTGACTTCTCGTTCTTGACTTGGGGACGTAAATTACAAGTGTCTCTGAAATCGGAGTGGGTTCGCTAGATGGCGAGGGACACTAGTACATAAGGAAAGCTAATTCACACGCAAACATCAGTCCAGTGCACTAGAACTAGTAGCATGTATGTGGACTACGCTTGAGTTGAAAACGAGCGGGTGGGGGTGGGGGGGTGGGATAATTAAATGTTTTTTTGTGTAAATCTTAGTTGTTATTTGAAGTGCTTTAATTCAATGTATTACTTGAACCCCGTGAATCAAGGAAAATTGTCACTTTAACTCATTCAGTCTCATTGGGTTGTCACTCCAACTCCTTCAATCTCAGAGAGTTGTCAGTTTAAATTCTTCAATCGCATAGAATTATCACTTTAACTCTTTCAATCCAAGAACTTGGCCAATCATTGAGGGTTATCCCTTTAACGCCCCTTGAAATAGAGTTTATATCTTAAAATAATACATGTCCGCAATAAATTTAGTTAAGTGACTGTTTCCAATACAGACACGTCGATGGTTAAATAGCCACGGAACTATGTGGTTAATTAACAGAATAAACTGTACTCTATAAAAGTTAACTAGCGGGAGGAAAGCAACTGATCAGTCTATGCCATAAAGCAGCAGCTATAAGCTAACATACATGAAGCAGTAATATTATATACTTGTATGAGTTGAGTATTACCCTTACCTTATCTTTTTGATAGCTCCACTGTATTTTAAGCACTCGAATACAAATGAGTAGTTCCTTCAGCATAGCGCTGCCGTAGTGTTAAAGTCGGTAGGTTCGAATCGCGATAAGGTCAATACAGCGGTCAGTGTCTTGTGTGTTCTCTAATCTATAACATTCTCATATAAATGTTGACCTATCGTCCTTGAATTAGGGACGTAAGTTACAAGTACCTCTGAAGTCGGAGTGGGTTAGTATGATGGCGAGGGACACTGTTAAGAAGGAAAGCTAATCGACACGTAAAATTCAGTCCAGCACTACTTGAAGTAGTGTTATGGACTACGCTTGAGTTCAAATCGAGCGAGAACCCAAAAATAAACATCCCAGAACTGCAGAGATGCACTCCTCAACATGTCCCTCACCGTGTGGCGAATGACGACACTCAGTTCTATATTGGTTGATTATCCTTCTTTGGCTCCTCTACATTTGTCTCTAGCCTTGTTTGGCTGTACACTTGTTGACTTTACGTTGTTGCTGTCAGGTCAAGATGTGTTCCACTTGTAAATAGATACAACGGCACGCATGAGGCATGAAACAATACCAGTCTGGCAGATACAACATACGCTGCGCAGATGCGGAATTGATAAATCAAAGTTGCAGTTTGTGGAAACGCGTTTCTGAAGTAAACATGAAACAAAAGGGTAAAGGACCTCTTCGTAACACCTTGAAGTGCTAGCCCCACAATTGTGTAAACTAGTCGGCACTTCGGGCACACAAATACTTGTTTAGTTTAGTTTAGTTTAATTTAGTTTAGTTTAGTTTATTCGACAGATCAACATCACGGCACACGGGTATAACCCATAAGTGCTCCGTTCTTCTCCTAACTCAAGCCTGAGTCCGGAGAATCTCAGCTCAGTGCATGAACTCCGTAGCACAGGCGAGAATCCTGAAATACTTTGGGTAGATTTTTAACTCGAAATTTTGCCTGGGCAGCGCCATCAGGCTACTCTTTTTTTGACTTTCAACCGTCAAGGGGTATTTTAGGTGCGCAACAATACACAGGGGCGTCCGATCTCACTACCCAGAGACCAGGGGAAATTTTATTATTAGAAGTCCACGTGAAATAAATCCCGGTCATCACCGGGGCTTGAACCTGAGATCTCCAGCACTCGAGGCGGACACCATACCTCGAGACCACTCAGGCCCCCCCCCCCCCCCCCCCCCCCACAAATACACCGTTCATTTATACAAATATATACACTTATATTTACAAGTACAGGTACTGGACCTGTTTGCATGCCCTAGGGTGCAGTGGCTATATGATGCTGGACCCACATTGTTTTTTTACCAATCGGCACTCGATGGGTGATGTAATCAATATCACGCTGACGTCCTTTACTTCCACAAACATTTTCCGATACCCTTTTTAGTCTTGGCCGACCTGGGAGGTCAGGTTTATTTGTATCGAACCCATGCTTACCGAGCCGGCAGTGTGCTACCGTAACCACTTGTCCGGTGATGAGGTCACATCAACAATAGACAGTACCAGTTCACGGGTCACTAATGCATATGTCTGCATGCTCAATACATCTATCCACTGAACACACACAACCACGGGAACTGCGTGGCATCGAGGTATGGTGTCCGCCTCGAGTGCTTGAGGTACCGGGTTCAAGCCGTGGTGAGGACTGGGATTTTTTCATGTGGACTTCTAGTAATACAATTTCCCCTGGTCTCTGGGTAGTGAGATCGGACGTCCGTGTGTATTGTTGCGCGCGTTAACAATCCATTGGCAGTTGGAAATAGAAAAAGAGTAGTATAACGGCACTGCCCGGACAATATTTCGAGTTCAAAGCTACCCAAAGTATTTCCGGATACTTTCCGGAGTTCGTGCACTGAGCTGATTTTCTCCAGACTCAGGTTTGAGTTAAGAGAAGAACGGAGCACTTATGGGCTACACCCGTGTTCCGTGATGTTGATCCATCGACTAAACTAAACTAACACAACCACGGGTAATAGAGTGATAAGCTTTACTACGGCATTAGGGGATGAGCGTGGCTGAATGGATAACGGCGCTCGCTCGTAAACTTCCGGTGTGCTGATGCCAATGATGCCCTAAGCTGGTCAGTTGGACTAAAATGTTGACTTACCGTCCTTGACTTGGGGACGTAAATTACAAGTACCTCAGAAATCGGAGTGGGTTCGCCTGATGGCGAGGGACACTGGTTATAGGGAAAACTAATCCACAGGCACAAATCAGTCTAGTATACTAGAAGTAGTAGCACAGGTATGAACTACGCTTGAGTTCAAAGCGAGCGATCGCAGATTAATACAAAAACAAAAATAATAAAACAAACACTAGGGCATTCATTAACAAGTCTCCTGTCAGTCTGGAAACGTGTGTTCAGATCTCAGAGAAGGCAAAGCGTTGTTATCTATCAGCCCTCAAATGGAATTCTGAACCTGTCGACTGATTAGCGATTGCATGCCTTTATCCTCGGTCTTTCCAAGCCTCGCGACAACACCAGGAATGGTACAATAATTTAGTGGGAGTCCCTGGTCGCGTGGTTAGATTGTGTTCTATTCCTCTGTTTGGCCAGGTGTTTTTGTCAGTCTGAAGTGAAATACAAATCACAGCCTGTACACCGCGTGGCGACTGATGGGGCATCAGCATCATTATCGTTGTCAGCAGTATCATGTGCCACGCCGACAAAGCCTGGGTTGTCATAGGTAGCCGTCTCACACAATCACCAGATTCTTGGATTAGCTCTGTATTCTCGTCCCGGTTACCCATATGGACAAGCCATCCAGGTATTTATTTCACGTATCCCCTTTGCTTTTTTTTTCATCCAGTTTGCCAGCGGCTCTTTCGTTTCGACAAATATCTTTTCTTAGAACAAACCCCAAAAAATATATATTGTTTACGTATATTTTCTCTAATGAATTTACGGCTTCTATTTGTTACTTGGGAGTTTGTCTCTGTCATGTCACTATCCATTATTAGAATTACGTGAAATTCGCCCAGAAACCACATTTCCACAGCCATTTGGTGTTTCCAAGCCTTGACAATCCGCTTGTGTTCGCCAACTTGGAAAACCGTGCACTTAAACATCAGGCATGATACAAATGTAGTAATATTAGTTCTTCCTCTGGTTGGTAGTTGCAATCCTCCAGCCACCTTTACTGCACCAGAAGAATCTGTAGTGCCCATTTTGTGAGGCTGTGTCGGTGATAGAGAAATAAAGAATATCGTGCCGGCCTTAGGGTATGAACCCCAGCACACAACGGCAGTGCTCTAACGACTGGGCAGTAACCTCACAACAAGGGCAGTGTGCTAATCACTATGCAATGCCCACACAAGAAAGGCAGTGTGCTAATCACTACGTAATGCCCACACAAGAAAGGCAGTGTGCTAACATCTACACAATAACCCCACAACAAGAGCAGTGTGCTGCTTATCATTACGTAATGCCCATACAAGAAGGACAGTGTGCTAATCACTACGTCATGCCCACACAAGAAGGGCAGTGTTATAATCACTACACAATAGCCTAGATAAACGGGCTACTAAACTAACGACTATATAATAACCTGGCAAGAAGGGCAGTATACAAACGACTATATAATAACCTGGCAAGAAGTGCAGTATACTAACAACTATATAATAACCTGGCAAGAAGGGCAGTATACAAACGACTATATAATAACCTGGCAAGAAGTGCAGTATACTAACAACTATATAATAACCTGGCAAGAAGGGCAGTATACAAACGACTATATAATAACCTGGCAAGAAGGTCAGTATACAAACGACTATATAATAACCTGGCAAGAAGTGCAGTATACTAACAACTATATAATAACCTGACAATAAGGGCAGTAAACGAACGACTGTATAATAACCTAAATAGAAGGGCAGTGTAGTAATGATTATATAATAACCCGACAACAAGGGCAGTGTACTAACGACTTAACAATAAACCCACAAGGGCAGTATAATATTAATAATCACTAGGCTAAAATGGCCGAGCGGTGTTAAGAACAATGACCGAAGCACTTGGTCGGTGAATGTTTGTGGTACAAGAAGAAAAGTTACGACAGGTCTTATTTCAAAGTTAAATGTGCGTGTGTGCTAGTGTAAGCCTTCAAGGCGATTCTCCAGTGTGCGTGTGTATGTGTAGGCACTACATCCTAAAATTGACCTTGCGTGCGTCCAAATTGTTCCCTTGGCGCATGGTCTTAGACAATCAGGGGTGCGTGCTGACTACCCATTGTGGCATGGTACGTGCGTGAACTGCAGCCCAGGCTAGTCCCGAACAAGGTGACAACCAGTCTCCACCGTGGACTAATCGCGGAGTGCAGAAATACGTGCCCCGTGTGCGTGACACCCAACCGAGGGTGAGTTCTCGGATGTGTCAACGTCTTTGTTGTGTGTCTTACGCTGGCGTGCATGAGTACATGCAACCTACTCGGGAAATAAAAAATAAGCATTTCTTTTTCTTGCTTCTTGCATCTAAAGTTTCAGCAAATATGCTACGACAGAACTTATGACGCAGACAACATGATCTTACCTTTTCACGGTTCGTCTTCGTCTTTTTGTTGCGTACATGGTTTTAATGAGCCAGTCCTCTTGCATCAATTTATGTACATCCAATGATACAACCGGTACAATGCTATAAGTGACTGAATCTCCTTTCTCAGAATGTTTAATAAACAGTGCTAGGTGTGTCCAGCAGCTCGGCCAACTAGAGGAATATAAATTTATTTCAAATAACTTTCCATGACTATTTCTTAGATGGCCATCCTCGTCTTATATTTCTTGTCCCATGTTATTTGATTATTTTTCCATGCAGTGCGTGGTATGAGTTTACTGAAGATGTTTCAATCGTACTCAATAATGGGTTGCAATTAGTTAGGTTACTTTCAGCATATCTAATTAATATCTATGCGTGTGCAACTAACAGTCGTGAGGTAGCCCTGTTCGTGGCAACCGCGCGTGAGAAAGTTCCGTGAAAGAGACCCACACCTGTCATTGGGGCTCCCAAAGTCGTCCGAATCAATCAATGTTTTAAGATTCGCCTGACGAATCTGCGTGACTAGCCTCTATGTTGATCAAGTTATGATCCATGTAACCCCGAGAAATACCCTCATCCAGTCCTCGGACTTGGAAATGCACGAGAAGCCACGCGCCAGATTAGAACGGCAGCTAGATTTCTGCCAATCACAACGCGGGGACACGCCCCTGTCATTTAAGGTCTGCTAGTCGCAGTTCGCTATTTGCCCAGTCCCCCCAAGGGGGACGCTGTCTCCATTGCGGTCCATTATTCAAAAGTCACAACTGCCAGAATGAACTGCTAGCATCGAGCTAATTAGAAGGAGCCAGTACTTCACGATGTCCCTTCTCAAACGGACTACATTAAACAATCATTATTATTCTGCGGGACAGGACGCGGCAAAGCGCGGGGGTCGGAAATGAATTAGCCCTGTTTTTAACCTAAGTAACATTACATAAAACTGTTCTAACGACAACCTTATGACCAGTATTCGAATCTTTCACGACAACTTTGACAAGTAAATAACACAAATCAAATCAACAAAAACGTCTTCAAACGAAGGCTAACATTGCGCCAAAGAAGATAAATGTAGACATGGAATGTTGTGATCTACAATCTGGACGCTGTAGATTTGTTTCAGCGAGGGATTTCATGTCCATGTCGTGAACTGGCGGTTTTGCTACGGTCAAGGCGCTAATCGAATTGAAAGACTGGACCAGATGTCGGCTAATGATAGATTAAATAAGTTCACAGCGGATTGATCGCATGCAGACTGTGCATGAGTGAACCAATGATTGAAGCATTGATTCCTAGATTTAATCATTGAACAATCAGAGGAAGGAAAATATCCACAGAACATAGGAATTACCATGATTGCGTTTCAGTCACAGCCTTGCGCATAAAAGAGTTAAGGATATGTAACGGCTGGGCGCATCAGCTACCCAACACAGGTGACCAGAGTTCATACCCTTTCTTCTTCTTTCGGTTTCAGGCCTTAAGTTAAGGCCGTTAAGGCCTATTTAAGCACAGAAGCCACGAATAATACGTTGCACGATTTATTGCCCAGGTACTTAGTGCAGAGTTATCTACCATGTGAAGTGAATACATGGAAACTCAAGCTGAAACAATTAAAACACATAATCACAGGTATCACTCCAACGTGGAGAGTCTCTTATCCGCATGGTACATATTCTTTCTGGCTTCTGTATGTAAATTCACCAAGGGACTACATTGTTGTGAAGTCAATGCCAGTAATACAGACAGTGGTTAGTCTCGTGTTTATGCCATCCCTCTAAGATTTGTCCCGGGATGAATTCGGTGGCTGCCATGTTTGTTTCCAGACATTTTAAAGTTGATGGCGAACTGCGCTGGTAATGCCATGAGCAAGATGGAATGCGGGTTCGAAGCTTTATCTCGTCGCTTGCCAAAGTGAGAGATAGATTGGCCACCTAATCCTCTCTGCTTGGGAGGCCGACAAGATGTGATGGTTCTGTCACATCATAGACCCATAGCAAGAAACTTCTTCGGGGCATCTCACCTCATCTCATTTCATCTCCCATCATTGTATTTCATCTCATCTCACCTCATCTCATCTCCCATCATTGTATCTCATCTCATCCCCCATCATTGTACCTCATCTCATCTCACCTGATCTCATCTCATCTCCCATCATTGTACCTCAACTCATCTCATCTCACCTCATCTCCCAGCATTGTACCTCACCACACCTCATCTCACCTCACCTCATCTCCCATCATTGTATCTCATCTCATCCCCCATCTTTGTACCTCATCTAATCTCATCTCACCTGATCTAATGTCATCTCCCAGCATTGTACCTCACCTCATCTCACCTCACCTCATCTCATATCATCTCCCATCATTGTATCTCATCACATCTCATCTCACCTAATCTCCCATCATTGTATCTCATATCATCTCATCTCACCTCATCTCCCATCATCGTACCTCACCTCACCTAACCTCATCTCCCATCATTGTATCTCATCTCATCTCCCATCATTGTATCTCATCTCATCTCATCTCACATCACCTCATCTCACCTCACCTCAATCTCCCATCATTGTATTTCATCTCATCTCATCTCATCTAATCTCCCATCACTGTATGTCATCTCATCTCACCTCGTCTCACGTCACCTCATCTCATCTCATCTCCAATCATTGTATCTCATCACATCTCATCTCACCTCATCTCCCATCATTGTATCTCATATCATCTCATCTCACCTCATCTCCCATCATCGTACCTCACCTCACCTCATCTCATCTCCCATCATTGTATCTCATCTCATCTCATCTCATCTCCCATCATTGTATCTCATCTCATCTCACATCACCTCACCTCAATCTCCCATCATTGTATCTCATTTAATCTCATCTCATCTAATCTCATCTCACCTCGTCTCACCTCACCTCATCTCCCATCACTGTATGTCATCTCATCTTACCTCGTCTCACGTCACCTCATCTCATCTCATTGTATCTCATCTCATCTCACCTCATCTCACCTCATTTCATCTCATCTCATCTCACCTTATCTAATCTAATCTAATCTAATCTAATCTAATCTAATCTCAATGATGTCCAATTTCTCGTGGGAAGACGGACAATTGTGTTGGTGATCAGGAGATCGTATTCGGCACAGGTCTGAAGGAGGAGGAGTCCATTGCTGTTAAATCTCATCTTGTTCCTCATGTTCCTCTTGTACCTTGGGGTGTCGAAGTGAAGCATAAACAGCTGGAAAGTGCACGTTTATGGGCTTTGTGTATTGATATGGACTCTGCCCATCGTTTACATGGTCGGCCTCTTTCCCTGCTTCCATCTGGTTTGTACATCATTGCGTGTTGTGGTATACTGTTAGTTGGTAATCTAGTGTTGTGGTATACTGTTAGTTGGTAATCTAGTGTTGTGGTATACTGTTAGTTGGTAATCTAGTGTTGTGGTATACTGTTAGTTGGTAATCTAGTGTTGTGGTATACTGTTAGTTGGTAATCTAGTGTTGTGGTATACTGTTAGTTGGTAATCTAGTTTAAACAATTTAACTTGGTGCCTTCTGATAAAATCTAGCGCTCCTGTAGTCCTGATTTCTTCATTTCTGATTTTCTCTCTTCTTGATACATTGAGTATCCGGTCATATTTTAACAAAAACATTACTATATGTACCGAGGCTGTGGCTTGGGAGCTATAAACAGGTTTCACAATTTCCCGACATCCAGAGTCGATGATTCGCAATCAGCTACAAACGATTTGGAAGCGGAACCTTGCGTTGGTTTCAATGGTATGGACGTCGGTAGTTCAGAAAGCAGTGGCAAACTACTGTACCTTACTAGCCCCTTGCCGTCTTGACAGACGATAGTTTAATACATTGTGATTTTTTTTTTTTTTTTTTACAAATAAAGCATAATAACTACATTCGATGGTTGTAGCGAATCTGACTGAGCAGACCAATTCGCGCTGTAAATGTTCGTTCACAATGGGTATATGTGATCACGTGGTCATTTCCACCATCACGCACCATCTGGTGTTACACACGCTCAGTGTCTGACCTTTCTGCAATTATTTTCTCTTTTGTCTTTATTCAATTCCTGATCGCCCCCCCCCCCCCCATGCAATACCTGACTGTTGTTCATTCATCGCTTAATGTTCTCTTCCCACTTGTAACGTTGTCTATCACTTGCTCGCTTGCCTTCAACCTTAACCCCCCAGAATGATTTTTATAAGAATGTTATGTCTTTTAGCGTGGCCGAAATATTGCACTTATTTTCCCCCGCGTTTCCATCCTGTTTCAGGATATTGCGGTCAACATCAGCATCTTTCAGCTGTATGTTGATTCCTAGGCTAGATTACCCTCACCAGCACGCCACGACTTTCTGAGCGACCGGCTCCATACTCTCATAAGTCAATGGCGCGACTCGAACCGCTTCCAATTTTCGTGCGCTCACATCAACCACGAGAGTATTCAGGGTTACGAAAAAAGCTGCCAAACACTCGACCAGGGAGATCGGCATTTGCCTCTTGTTTATTTCATTCATCAACCTGTAAAGGACATACAACTTACTTTTTATTGCTGTGTGTAGATCACTTGTATCACTGTGTGTAGATGACTTATATCACGGCCAGGGAGATACTGGAAACATCACCAACCAAGTGCTGACTTGTCATACAACACATCACCCACCGTCGACTTGTCTATACAACACATTACCCACCGCCGACTGGTCTATACAACACATCACACACCGCCGACTGGTCTATACAACACATCACCCACCACCGACTGGTCTATACAACGCATAACCCACCGCCGACTGGTCTATACAACACATAACCCACCGCCAACTGGTTTATACAACACACCACCCACCGCCGACTGGTCTATACAACACATCACCCACCGCCGACTTGTCTATACAACACATCACACACCGCCGACTGGTCTATACAACACATCACCCACCACCGACTGGTCTATACAACGCATAACCCACCGCCGACTGGTCTATACAACACATAACCCACCGCCAACTGGTCTATACAACACATCACCCACCGCCGACTGGTCTTTACAACACATCACACACCGCCGACTGGTCTATACAACACACCACCCACCGCCGACTGGTCTATACAACACATCACCCACCGCCGACTTGTCTATACAACACATCACCCACCGCCGACTGGTCTATACAACACATCACCCACCAAAAGCCGTCTTATCTATACAACACATCAGGATATCACTATATGCACATACATACTGAGTGAGTGCGTGGCGCGACACTGTGAGCTGTGAGTTTCGTGTGAAATGCTTTTGAATCTGCCCAAGGTCTTTTGGATAGTGACTGCATGTTCTGAGCGATGGCAGATGGCTATGTCCCAGAGTTGACCGGTTTTTGCCTTATGCAGAAATGCGTGGCTGCTGGGCTTCTGGTTGACTGCCACTGCCATTGACGATGAACTGTATTTCGTGGACTGTGTGGGTGAACATCTAGGAAACATCCAGATGGGAAAATGACTGCCGATTCCATCAGAAATGAACTGGGTGCTTTGTGGGGGACTATTGTGTTGACATTCTGGTGGCGGCATTATGCACAGTGTATCTGTGCGGGCTGTTATTTGTCGAGACTCCTGTCTTTTCCACTTTTCACATTGGGCAGTGGGGAGCGTTTTGTGTGATATTCACTGGCACAGGAATGGAGCATAATGGGGACGACCTGTTGCTGTGAAGTTGGAACTGCGACTAACTAACTAACTAACTAACTAACAAAGGGCTCTATACTTATAACTGCATTTTGGGCAGAATCATACAAGGCCTTCATTGGGCGCTGGCCACACAGACAAGGATCCGACGAACCAATCTTAAACATGCGATGTAGATCTTCCTTTTCTTCTTTCGTTCGCGTGAAATGTATTGCCTATATTTTGTCGCTTGTATAAATGTCACTATCTTTTTCAGTTCATTCAGTGGTCCAGCCGTATTGTTACAACCATACACGCGGTATTCAACCACTCACGTGCAAGTCCATAATAAGGAAACAAATGAGTGACTTATATATATATGTGTGTGTGTGTGTGTGTGTGTTTGTGTGCGCGCGTACGTGCGTGCGTGTGTGTGTGTGTGTGTGTGTGTGTGTGTGTGTGTAAGTATTTTTCTTATAGCTGTATCGGTGTGTGTGGTGCCGAAGGCTTTGATCACAACGTCTATATTTATCAGTTTTTTTTTTTTTTTTAACGCTCACTCGCTTTGAATCTACTTCTAGTTGTGCTAGACTGAATTTTGCGTGTGGTTTAGCTTTCCCTATTAACAGTGTCCCTCGCTATCAAGCGCACCCACTCTGACTTCAGAGGTACTTGTAATTTACGTTCCCAAGTCAATGACGAGAGATCAATATTTTAGTCCAGCTGTCTCGTGTAGGGGCTGAGCCGTAACCTCGGCATCAGCACACCGGGTGTTTAAGAACACGCGTTCTTGTCCATTCGTCCATGCTGACCTCCCCAGATTGTCACTTGTGATCGTATGCCTAATAGAATATCCTGGACCAAGAAGATGAACATTCTAGGATGAAGATAGTTATTTAGTCGACAGATCATCCTCATTGCACATCGAACCATTCAGTCCATAAGTGCTCGGATCCCCTTTTCAGTAAATCCCGCAGCGTGTAGTGGCTAACGACACTAATTCTGTGTTGGTTTATTAATCTTCTTTGCCTTCCTGCGTAGAGTTCTTGTTTGGCCACCCCTCTTTTAACTTGCTCTTCTCGCAGCCTGACCATGGTTGTAAATTCACAGTCATCACTTGGTTCTCGTAGACGAATTATTTCTCGTAGAGCATTCAGAATGTCAGCCTGGTCCATGGCGCGTCCGCCCTCCACAGTAGCCTCACCAGCGAGCTTGTCAGCCCGCTCATTTCTTTGTACTCCCGCATGTCCTGGCACGAAGATGAAACTAATCTTTGCCAGCTGAGACCGCTCCAGAGACAGCAACCATTCTCTTCGGACCCTGCCCTAGTCCTGTAGATTGTGATGATGATGAAGTTAATGATACTGATGTAGTAGATTGTGATGATGGTGAAGTTAATGATACTGATGAAGTAGATTGTGATGATGAGGAAGTTAATGATACTGATGTAGTAGATAGTGATGATGGTGAAGTTAATGATACTGATGTAGTAGATAGTGATGATGATGAAGTTAATGATACTGATGTAGTAGATAGTGATGATGGTGAAGTTAATGATACTGATGTAGTAGATAGTGATGATGATGAAGTTAATGATACTGATGAAGTAGATTGTGATGATGAGGAAGTTAATGATACTGATGTAGTAGATAGTGATGATGGTGAAGTTAATGATACTGATGTAGTAGATAGTGATGATGATGAAGTTAATGATACTGATGAAGTAGATTGTGATGATGAGGAAGTTAATGATACTGATGTAGTAGATAGTGATGATGGTGAAGTTAATGATACTGATGTAGTAGATAGTGATGATGATGAAGTTAATGATACTGATGAAGTAGATTGTGATGATGAGGAAGTTAATGATACTGATGTAGTAGATAGTGATGATGGTGAAGTTAATGATACTGATGTAGTAGATAGTGATGATGATGAAGTTAATGATACTGATGAAGTAGATTGTGATGATGAGGAAGTTAATGATACTGATGAAGTAGATTGTGATGATGATGAAGTTATTGATACTGATGTAGTAGATAGTGATGATGAGGAAGTTAATGATACTGATGTAGTAGATAGTGATGATGAGGAAGTTATTGATACTGATGTAGTAGATAGTGATGATGGTGAAGTTAATGATACTGATGTAGTAGGTAGTGATGATGAGGAAGTTAATGATACTAATGTATTAGATAGTGATGATGAGGAAGTTATTGATACTGATGAAGTAGATTGTGATGATGATGAAGTTATTGATACTGATGAAGTAGATAGTGATGATGATGAAGTTATTGATACTGATGAAGTAGATTGTGATGATGAGGAAGTTATTGATACTGATGTAGTAGATAGTGATGATGATCATCATCTTCCACTTTCACCGTCAAGGGTCGTGAGGAGGAATACTTGACCCCGATGGATGGATCCGGATAGTGTCATTCTGTGTGATTGTATAATATATCTGATGTTGTCAGGCCATGTTCTTCTGGGGCGTCCTGTTGCTCTCGTGTCAGATCCCCTTTGATGTAGGGCCAGTGCTGGTAGTTGATGGTGTTGTTGCATTCTAAGGGGATGGCCGAACCATCTATAAATGTGGCACGAAGTCTTTATCCCACTGTCTGTTTGAAGACATCCTTTTTTACTCGGTCTCGGATAGTTAAGTTGGCAGCTCTACTCTAGGATTTCATCTCGCAGGTGTTGATTTTGCGTAAGCGTTATTTGGATAATGTCGAAGTCTGACATTTGTAGTATAGTGTTGACGCGTATATGCTACTTATTATCTGTGGTACTGCGAACAGAGGTATATTTGGATATTTAATTCTGGGTGATAGCTGATATATAACATTACGTCTGCTCAGCAACTGATAAATGATGTTTTAGATTGCGAGATGTGGAGAAGTATGATCGCCTACGCCAGCCAGCAAGGCGCATGATGATGATTAGTGGTATCTATTCCACATGTCCCCTCTGATGTGTCTCCATCTTGTAGAAGTAGAGGGGCTTGCGGGTGGTAGCACAGCTACTGGTAGGGTCTCCGATGTTGAACAAGGCAATGTATATGAACCAGACGAGGAGAGACACAAACCTGCTGCCTTGTACGTAGACTGGGAACAGTCAAAGGCTAGGGACAGCAAACTTGAAAACAATGCTTGTTGAAGTCAGATATACTGAGCCACGGGTTGACGAAATAGTGCAACGCGATTCACTAAATTATTTTATTTAATATGTGACGCTTAGCTGTCTATAGCCAATGTTTAACAACAAGCCATGTCCGATCTGTCCGAGGTCTTTCACTGGACATCAAATAAGGTCCAACACATCGTCATCGACTATCCCCCGATGAACGTCTACAGCTCTATTCCTTGCCGTGAACGTACTTCACACATCCTCTCCGCAGAGCTGGTGTCGAGAATCTGTTTAAGCCTTCCTTAGGTTGGCGGGGCCGTCTTTTGTGAGCTCCCACCTCTTGGACACGCCTACTGGATCGATACACCAACAAGTGCCTCCCACTTTTCCGATCAATAAAGTGAACAACTCTTCGGATCTAGACTCCTGGGCCCCAGCCAACACCAGTTAGGACGGATCGATTCTCTGTATCAACTTTAGTCTTCTGAAATAGACAGACCAGAGGCTCTGGCTTGATGCACGGATAGATGCTAGAAGACATCGTTTGATTCTTTTTAATGCCACATCGGAATTGTTGTTTTGTTAGCCACTTTTACTGGTGTTTGAGGACGAGATGGCCGAGTCGTTAGTATACACATCTCACACAGATGGAGAATCAGCTAACAACTGTTTTTTTGTTTTGTCTGTTTGGGAAGTATATGAAAAACCAAGTATGAAAAGTCTCTACACCTGTTAAATGATGAACTGCTATGAAACTTCAGATGGAACGACAAGACTCCCTCAGCTCGACAACTGAAATCGTATCTACATTCCCCCGGGAAGGTTAACTCGGTCAACAAATGCCCGCAGAAGTCGGATGTATCGGCCTAACGGCGCAAGAACGCAGCTCTGCTGTAAACAGGCACAACGTAGTCACATCCGAAAAAAAATAAATCCGGATGAACGCAACAGAAGAAGAAGTATCTACATTCTTGTTGAATAAGAAACGTGGTACTCCCGTGGTGCTATTAACAGATGTCAGTACTTGAGGCGCTCCTGTCTGAGAAATAGCCAGTACTACGGACACTACTTTCTGAACTAGGCAGCCAGCGTAAGGTCACCATACAGTGGATACATCTCACTGTGGAGTAATAGATTACGCAGTCAGATGTATGCAAAACTCAAGATTGGCGAATTAGACATGTGCAGATATTGATTGGCACCGCAGACAGCAGATTACATGTTCCAAGAATGTCCAAAATACGACCTATGTAGGCAAATCTTCTGGAATAGAGAAACAACAGTAGAAGATAAACTCTATGGACCACAAAGTGAACTAAAAAAAAGGCAGGTAAAGTCACGCAAGCGACAACATTGCCAGTATAGACAATAAATTTCAAACCAATGAAAGTAGGGAAAAAAAAAGTGACTAAATTCGAAATAATAATTTATAAAACTATTCGAGATCCTCGAGCCATTTATTTTTTATTCTTGTCGTTCCCTTAGGCCTTAGACTATAAGTCAGAGCTATGAATTTGTTTTAACTTGTTTGTGTCGATCGCTTTTGAACTCAAGCGTAGTCCACTCACTGTACTGATTTTAACGTTCCCTATTACCAGTGTCACTTCGCCATCAGGCGAACCCACTCCGACTTCTGAAGTACTTGCAATTTATGTTCCCAGTTATGGACGAAAAGTCAACACTTTAGTCCTCTTGACCGGTGTAATGGTTGAATCCTCTACCTCGGCATCAGAACACCGGGGGTTTAAAAGCGTACGCACAACCAACCAACCATCCAGTAAAACTGCCATCCAACCAGCCAGCAAGTCAGTCACTGAACCAGTCAGCCACTCAACCAGTCAGCCACTCAACCAGTCAGCCACTCAATAAGCCTGCCAATCGACCAGCCACTCAACCTACCAGCTACGTAACCAACCAGCCACACAACCAACCAGCCACTCAACCAACCAGCTCGTCAACCAACCAGGCACTCAATCAGCAAGCCACTCAACCAGCCAGCCATTCAATCAGCCAACCAACCATTTAACCAACCAACCAGCCAACCAGCCAACAGATCAATTAACTAACGAACCATCCAACCAACCAACTAAAGGCAACAACAAAGAAAGATTACAACAACAACAACAACAACAACAACAACAAAAACAACAACAACAACAACAACAACAACAACAACAACAACAACAACAACAACACCAACAAAATAAATCAATATTAAGTCCAGGACCACTTCCCAAACCACTGGTGCATGTTTGGGGACACAGTGTTAGGATCATGTCACCTGGACTCGAGCACACACTGGACATGATCACCGAACCACACCGGAGATGATCACCGAACCACACCGGAGATGATCACCGAACCACACCGGAGATGATGACTGAACCACACCGGAGATGATGACTGAACCACACCGGAGATGATCACCGAACCACACCGGAGATGATGACTGAACCACACCGGAGATGATCACCGAACCACACCGGAGATGATGACCGAACCACACCGGAGATGATGACCGAACCACACCGGAGATGATGACTGAACCACACCGGAGATGATCACCGAACCACACCGGAGATGATCACCGAACCACACCGGAGATGATGACCGAACCACACCGGAGATGATGACTGAACCACACCGGAGATGATCACCGAACCACACCGGAGATGATGACCGAACCACACCGGAGATGATGACTGAACCACACCGGACATGATGACTGAACCACACCGGAGATGATGACTGAACTACACCGGACATGATGACTGAACCACACCGGACATGATGACTGAACCACACCGGACATGATGACTGAACCACACCGGAGATGATGACTGAACCACACCGGACATGATGACTGAACCACACCGGACATGATGACTGAACCACACCGGAGATGATGACTGAACTACACCGGAGATGATGACTGAACCACACCGGAGATGATGACTGAACCACACCGGAGATGATGACTGAACCACACCGGAGATGATGACTGAACCACACCGGAGATGATGACTGAACCACACCGGAGATGATGACTGAACCACACCGGAGATGATGACTGAACCACACCGGACATGATGACTGAACCACACCGGACATGATGACTGAACCACACCGGACATGATGACTGAACCACACCGGAGATGATGACTGAACCACACCGGACATGATGACTGAACCACACCGGAGATGATGACTGAACCACACAGGACATGATGACTGAACTACACTGGAGATGATGACTGAACTACACCGGAGATGATGACTGAACTACACTGGAGATGATGACTGAACCACACCGGAGATAATGACTGAACCACACCGGAGATGATCACCGAACCACACCGGAGATGATGACTGAACCACACCGGAGATGATGACTGAACCACACCGGACATGATGACTGAACCACACCGGACATGATGACTGAACCACACCGGAGATGATGACTGAACTACACCGGAGATGATGACTGAACCACACCGGAGATGATGACTGAACCACACCGGACATGATGACTGAACCACACCGGAGATGATGACTGAACTACACTGGACATGATGACTGAACCACACCGGAGATGATGACTGAACCACACCGGAGATGATGACTGAACCACACCGGACATGATGACTGAACCACACCGGAGATGATGACTGAACCACACCGGACATGATGACTGAACCACACCGGAGATGATGACTGAACTACACCGGAGATGATGACTGAACCACACCGGAGATGATGACTGAACCACACCGGAGATGATGACTGAACCACACCGGAGATGATGACTGAACCACACCGGAGATGATGACTGAACTACACCGGAGATGATGACTGAACCACACCGGAGATGATGACTGAACCACACCGGAGATGATGACTGAACCACACCGGACATGATGACTGAACCACACCGGAGATGATGACTGAACCACACCGGAGATGATGACTGAACCACACCGGACATGATGACTGAACCACACCGGAGATGATGACTGAACTACACCGGAGATGATGACTGAACCACACCGGAGATGATGACTGAACCACACCGGAGATGATGACTGAACCACACCGGACATGATGACTGAACCACACCGGAGATGATGACTGAACTACACCGGAGATGATGACTGAACCACACCGGAGATGATGACTGAACCACACCGGAGATGATGACTGAACCACACCGGACATGATGACTGAACCACACCGGAGATGATGACTGAACCACACCGGAGATGATGACTGAACCACACCGGAGATGATGACTGAACCACACCGGAGATGATGACTGAACCACACCGGAGATGATGACTGAACCACACCGCACATGATGACTGAACCACACCGGAGATGATGACTGAACTACACCGGAGATGATGACTGAACCACACCGGACATGATGACTGAACCACACCGGAGATGATGACTGAACCACACCGGACATGATGACTGAACCACACCGGACATGATGACTGAACTACACCGGAGATGATGACTGAACCACACCGGAGATGATGACTGAACTACACTGGAGATGATCACCGAACCACACTGGAGATGATGACTGAACCACACTGGAGATGATCACCGAACCACACTGGAGATGATCACCGAACCACACTGGAGATGATGACTGAACCACACCGGAGATGATGACTGAACCACACCGGACATGATGACTGAACCACACCGGACATGATGACTGAACCACACCGGAGATGATGACTGAACCACACCGTAGATGATCACCGAACCACACTGGAGATGATCACCGAACCACACTGGAGATGATCACCGAACCACACTGGAGATGATGACCGAACCACACCGGAGATGATGACTGAACCACACCGGAGATGATGACTGAACTACACCGGAGATGATGACTGAACCACACCGGAGATGATGACTGAACTACACCGGAGATGATGACTGAACCACACCGGAGATGATGACTGAACCACACCGGAGATGATGACTGAACTACACTGGAGATGATGACTGAACCACACCGGAGATGATCACCGAACCACACTGGAGATGATCACCGAACCACACTGGAGATGATCACCGAACCACACTGGAGATGATGACCGAACCACACCGGAGATGATGACTGAACTACACTGGAGATGATGACTGAACTACACCGGAGATGATGACCGAACCACACCGGAGATGATGACTGAACTACACTGGAGATGATGACTGAACTACACTGGAGATGATGACTGAACTACACTGGAGATGATGACTGAACTACACTGGAGATGATGACTGAACCACACCGGAGATGATGACTGAACCACACCGGAGATGATGACTGAACCACACCGGAGATGATGACTGAACCACACCGGAGATGATGACTGAACTACACTGGAGATGATGACTGAACTACACTGGAGATGATGACTGAACCACACCGGAGATGATGACTGAACCACACCGGAGATGATGACTGAACCACACCGGAGATGATGACTGAACTACACTGGAGATGATGACTGAACTACACTGGAGATGATGACTGAACTACACCGGAGATGATGACCGAACTACACTGGAGATGATGACTGAACTACACTGGAGATGATGACTGAACCACACCGGAGATGATGACTGAACCACACCGGAGATGATGACTGAACTACACTGGAGATGATGACTGAACCACACCGGAGATGATGACTGAACTACACTGGAGATGATGACTGAACCACACCGGAGATGATGACTGAACCATACCGGAGATGATGACTGAACCACACCGGAGATGATGACTGAACCACACCGGACATGATGACTGAACTACACTGGAGATGATGACTGAACTACACTGGAGATGATGACTGAACTACACCGGAGATGATGACCGAACTACACTGGAGATGATGACTGAACTACACTGGAGATGATGACTGAACTACACTGGAGATGATGACTGAACTACACTGGAGATGATGACTGAACTACACTGGAGATGATGACTGAACTACACTGGAGATGATGACTGAACTACACTGGAGATGATGACTGAACTACACTGGAGATGATGACTGAACTACACTGGAGATGATGACCGAACCACACCGGAGATGATGACTGAACTACACTGGAGATGATGACTGAACTACACTGGAGATGATGACTGAACTACACTGGAGATGATGACTGAACTACACTGGAGATGATGACTGAACTACACTGGAGATGATGACTGAACTACACTGGAGATGATGACTGAACTACACTGGAGATGATGACTGAACTACACTGGAGATGATGACTGAACTACACTGGAGATGATGACTGAACTACACTGGAGATGATGACTGAACTACACTGGAGATGATGACTGAACCACACCGGAGATGATGACTGAACTACACTGGAGATGATGACTGAACTACACTGGAGATGATGATCGAGCCACACTGGAGATGATGATTGAACCACACTGGAGATGATGACTGAACCACACCGGAGATGATGACTGAACTACACTGGAGATGATGACTGAACTACACTGGAGATGATGATCGAACCATACTGGAGATGATGATCGAGCCACACTGGAGATGATGACTGAACTACACCGGAGATGATGATCGAACCATACTGGAGATGATGATCGAGCCCCACTGGAGCTCTCAACTCCTAGAACATTCCTAGTACCCAGGCTCGACCACAGCATCCCCCGGCTAGAACGCTTGTCTGCCCGCCCTGTGCTCACGCGTTCGAATCCCCTTTCAGTTTTAAAAAAAAAAAATTTTTAATATTGGGCTCCAGGTGACCCAGCCTGAAATATACACCAGGAAATACGATGGGCGGTAAATGCCATAGGTGTAATGTTGACCACGTCACACATTGATTGCCGATGGGTCAGTACGAATATGCGACTACCACTATAGCCAATACATCTGACAGCGACATGATGCACAGTATACCTGTGCGGGCTGTTGGCTTGTCGAGACTCCTGTCTGTTCCAGTTTTCACATGGGGCAGTGAAGAGCATTTTGTGTGACATTCACTGGCACAGGAACGGAGCATAAAGGATCGACCCTATGTCACGAAGTTGGAACCGTGACTAACTAACTAACTAACTAACTAACTAACTAACTAACTAACTAACTAACTAACTAACTAGCCAGCTGATAGCGTGAAACGGAGTCCTTGAATTTTCTTTTCACGTATATATATAATTCGACTAATTATCATCATCATCTTATCTTATTCCTCCTGTACCTTGCGGTGTTGAGGTGAAGCATATACGGTGGGACTGTGCCCGTATATGGGATTCATGTATCAAGATTCCCATGGACTGTTATTTCCTCTGTCCATCGTTTACATGGTCGGCCTTTTCTACTGGTTCTATTTGGTCTGTACATCATTGCTTGTTGTGGTATACTGTTAGTTGGTAGCCTAGTTATGTGGGCAAACCTTTTAACTTGCTGTTTTCTAATGATATCTAGCGCTACTAAAACTCCCTCTTTTGTCGTGATGTCTTAATTTCTGATTTCTTCCTGTCTAGATGAGTTGAGTATTCTTCTCAGAAATATAATTTTATTTGTAATAATTTATATTCTTGCTTTCCTATCATTGCCCAGGTTGATCTTTTGTAGCATAGAGTTGGTTGAAAGATTATGTTGAAGAGTGCTTGGTTTGTTGGCTTGTTGCTTGGTTGGTTGGTTTGTTGGTTTGTTGGTTGACTGATTAGATAGTTGGTTGGATGGTTGTTTGTTTGGTGGCTGATAGCTGGTTGGTTGATTGATTGGTTGGTTTGTTGGTTGACTGATTAAATAGTTGGTTGGATGGTTGTTTGTTTGGTGGCTGATAGCTGGTTGGTTGATTGATTGGTTGGTTTGTTGGTTGACTATAGTTGATAGGTCGGATCGTTGTTTGCATGGCTGGTTGGGTGGTTGATTGGTTGGTTGGTTGATTGATTGGTTTGTTGGTTAGTTGGTTGGGTGATTGGTTCGTTGACTGGTTGGTTGATTGGTTGGTTTGTTGGTTGATTGATTGGTTGATTGATTGGTTGGTTTATTGGTTGGTTGGTTTGTTGATTAGTTGGTTGATTGGTTGGATGGTTTGTTGGTTGGTTGATTGGTTGGTTGATTAGTTGGTTAACTGTATGGTTGATATATTTGATCGTTATTTGCATGGTTGGTTGGTTGATTGGTTGATTGGTTGAATTGTTGATTGGTTGGTTGGTTGATTTGGGTTGATTTGTTGATTGGTTGATTGGTTGGTTGATTGGCTGGTTGAGTGTGTAGTTGCTAGGTCGGATCGTTGTTTGCTTGGTTGGTTGACTGTATGTTATATTGGTTAGATCGTTGTTTGCTTGGTTGGTTGGTTGGTTGACAGTATATTTTATTAGTTAGATCGTTGTTTGCTTGGTTGGTTGGTTGACTGTATATTTTATTGGTTAGATCGTTGTTTGCTTGGTTGGTTGGTTGCTTGGTTGGTTGACTGTATATTTTATTGGTTAGATCGTTATTTGCATGTCTGGGTGGGTGGATGTATGGCTTGCTGACTGGTTGAGTGGCTGTATGGTTGGCTGGTTGGTTGAGTAGCTGTAAGGCTGGCTGTTTGGTTGCATGGCGGTATAGCTGGTTGGTTGGTTGGGTTGGGAATGGGTGTGGGGGATGTGTGTATGGGTGGAGGATATGTGTATGGGACGGGTGCGGGGGATGTGTGTTTATGTGGGTGGAGATGTGTGGATTGTTTGAGGAAGTATGTGTGGGTGGCGGGGTTGTGTGGGTAGGGGATTGTGTTGGGTGGATTGGGGATGCAAGGGCGGGTGGGGAAAAGTGTATGGTGTGTGGGTTTGAGATATGTGTGCGGTGTGTTGGTAGGGGATGTGTGCATGGTGTGTGGGTGGGGGTATGTTTGTGGTGGTATGGGTGAGGATATGTGTGTGGGTGGGGGATAGTGTGTGGTGTGGGGGATGTGTGTGATGGGTGCGGGGAATGTGTGTATGGGTGGGGGATATGTGTGGGTGAGTAGGGGATGTGTGGTGGTTGGGGGATGTATGTGTGGGTGGTGTGTGTGTGTGGGTGGGAGATGTATGCGTGGATGGGGAATGTGTGGGTGGGGGTGTGTGAGTGGCTTAGGGATGTGTAGGTGGGTGAGGGATGTGTATGTGTCGGGGTGGGATGCGTGAGTGGGTGGAGGATGTGTGTGGGTAGGGGTATTGTGATAGAGAGATGTTTGGTTGGGGGTGGGTTTGTGGGGGTGTGTGGGTGCGTAGTGGAGGATGTGTGCGTGAATGAGTGTGTGTTGGTGGATGGGTGGGGAATGCGTGTGTGGGTGGGAAGAGGTGTGTGGTGTGTTGGTTGGAGATATTGTGTGGGTGGGGTATGTGTGTGTGGGTGGGGGTATGTGGGGTTGATGGGTAAGGGTATCTGTGTGGGTGTGGGTGGGAATATTGTGTGGTATGTGGCTGGGGGATATGTGTGTGGTGTGTGGTGGGGATGTGTGGTGGTATGTGGGTGTGGGATGTGTTGGTGAGGGATATGTGTCTGTGCGGTGCGTGGGTTGGGAATATTGCGTGGTAGGGGATGTATGTGATGTGCGGGTGGGGGATGTGTGTGGTGGGGGATTGGGTTAAGGCATGTGTGGGTGGGTGGAGGATGTGTGTGTGGGTGGTGGGGTGTGTGTGAGTGGATTGGGGATGTATGGGTGGTTAGGGAGATGTGTGTGTGTGTGGGGGTAGGGAGATGTCAGTTGGTGGTGATGTGTGTGTATGGTTTGGTGATGTGTGAGTGGATGTGCGATGTGTGGGTTGGTGGGGGATGTGTGCGTAGGTGGGAAATATGTGGTTGATGGAGATGTGGCTGGCGGATGGGTGGTTGGAGGTGTGGGTGGGGAGAGGATGTGTGGGTTAGGATGTGTATGTGGGTGGGCGTGGGATGTGTGGGTTGGTGGGGGAATGCTTGTGTGTGGCGAGTGTGTTTTGGTTGGGGGAACAGGTGAGGGCAGCGTGTGTGGGTGGGGGATGTGCGGGAGGGGGATGGGTCGGTTGGTGGGGTACGTATGTGTCCCTTGGTGTGCGTGTGTGTGGGTAGGTGGGGGTGTGTGTGTGGGTGGGGTGATGTATGGGTAGGTGGGAGATGAGCCTCATAACATGGTAATTTGCCTTGTTTATGTTTACAACATTCATTTCACAATGTTTATTTTTCTTCCTATGTAAATGTATAATACTCTTGATGAACGAAAGATGAGTTGTTGAAAGGCCGAATGTAAGAGGTGTAAGAGGTACAAAATGTGAGGTTGTTGTAGTGACATGTCTTCCAGCCATGTACAGAGTGAGGTTGTTGTAGTGACATGTCTTCCAACCCTGTAAAGAAAAACCATCCCCACGAGAACTGTGTTAAAAAGTCCTCCTTCTCCTCTGACAGCTCAGAAACTGAGTGTACAAGACTGGTACCTGGGCTTTACGTCTGCTAAATGTCATATGTGTTAGAGTGAGTGAGTGAGTGAGTGGGTGAGTGAGTGAATGAGTGAGTGGGTGGGTGGGTGGGTGAGTGAGTGGATGAGTGAGTGAGTGGGTGAGTGAGTGAGTGGGTGAGTGAGTGGATGAGTGGGTAAGTGAGTGGGCGGGTGTGTGAGTGAGTGGGTGGGTGGGTGAGTGAGAGGGTGAGTGAGTGAGTGAGTGGGTGGTAGGGTGAGTGGGTAAGTGAGTGGGTGGGTGTGTGCGTGAGGGAGTGGATGGATGGGTGAGTGAGTGAGTGAGTGGGTAAGTGAGTGAGTGAGTGGATGAGTGAGTGGGTGAGTTAGTGAGTGGGTGGGTGGGTGAGTGAGTGAGTGAGTGGGTGGGTGGGTGAGTGAGAGGGTGAGTGAGTGAGTGAGTGGGTGGTAGGGTGAGTGGGTAAGTGAGTGGGTGGGTGTTGCGTGAGGGAGTGGATGGATGGGTGAGTGGGTAAGTGAGTGAGTGAGTGGATGAGTGAGTGGGTGAGTGAGTGAGTGAGTGAGTGAGTGAGTGAGTGCAGTCAGTCAGTCAGTCAGTCAGTCACTCAGTCAGTCAGTCACTCAGTTAGTCAGTGTGCAAGCGATCGATCGATCCGAGTGAGTGAGTGAGTAACAAAACATACTGTCAAAGCCCGCGTCACGAGTTAGTGAGAAATGATGGTAATCACAGATCAGTGTCAACCGTACCAGCATGCTCCCCCTGACACATCCCTCTCTCCCCTCCCTTAGCCGCCTACCCTCCTCAGCCCACACCCACTCCCCCGGATCTCGCAGAGGGACATCCAGGCAGAACAGGGAGATGGGCAACTCAACCAGTGACGCTAGGACACTGGTGATTATCCCTTGCCGAGTTCTGACATTGACGGATCAAGGTTGACAAGTCCGGCAATCGTTGCTCACACCCATGCTCCAAAACTCAAGCCCATAGCCCTACCCGCAGGCCATGTCAGATATGTGTTAGATTTTTAAAATGCATGACCTTTTTTACAGGACGGTGCAATCAACCCCGGCCTTCATTGACTGTTCGTGATTTACTACACAATGTTAATTTCAGTAGTTTTCCTGTTGCTTTCAGAGCGAGAAGTCATTAATTAAGTCCGACTTCCCATTCCAAACACCAGTCACGTGGTGACTTAAATGCTGACTATTCGCTCAGAAAGTAATGGCAAACTACTGAACGTACAATTGTATTATAATACAGCACAAACATAAACAGAGACTAGGGGTGAAGGAAACGTCATGTAAAGGACAAGGGATCTGTGTAGACCAGTGTGTGGAATGGACGCGCTACGCCGTCGTCAGTAGAGAAAGTATCAGAGCTAGCAAGTTCACTCTCTCAGCCACGCCGACCTCTATATGTGAGATATGTAAGATATTATTGGGTGGGGGTGTGTGGGAGTTTTTGGTGAAATGATTAAGCCACCCGCCTGACGTTCCGAATGTTGTGGGTTCGATTCCGGGTAAAGTCATTTCGTTCACGAGTGCACTTTTCTTGGAGACTCCTGAGGGTCGTCGCTGGAGTTACGGAGTTCGTACTTTGTGCAACACTTACGGCAGCCCGCCCTACAAAAAGAGACCGAGCCATGTGGGGTAAAACACGGTGTAGTAAAGTCGACCCTGTCGCCTTTTAAACCCCTTTTATATGTGGGATACATGTGAGATATATGTGAGATACATGCGATATATATGTGAAATATATGTGAGATATGTGTGAGGTACATGTGAGATGTATGTGAGATTCATGTGAAATAGATGTCAGATACTTGTGATATATTTGTGAAATTTGTGTAAGATATATGTGAGATACATGTGAAATAGATATAAGATATATCTGAGATACATATGAAATAGATGTGAGATGTATTTGAGATACATGTGAAATACATATAAGATATGTGTGAGATACATGTGAAATAGGTGCAAGATATTTGTGAGATACATGTGAAATTGATATAAGAATTATGTGACATACATGTGAAATAGATGTGAGTTGTGTGTGAGATACATGTGAAATAGATATATGCCTACCAGTTAAATAACCAACCAGTCAACCAATCAACCATTCGCTTAGCCAGTAAGTCAACCAACCAACCAGTCACCCAACATATCAGTCAACCAACCGACCAGCCAACCAGTTAACTAAACATCCAGTCAACTGACCAACCAATAATCAAGCCAACCAGTCAACCAACCAACCAGTCACCCAGCTAATCAACCAACTAATCAGTCATCAGTCACCCAGTCAACCAGTCAACCAACCAGTCAGTCAACCAGTCACCTAGCCAATCAGTCAACCAAGCAATCAGTCAACCAGTTATCCAGCCAAACAGTCAACCAACTAATCAGTTAACCAGTCACCCAGTAACCCAGCCAACTACTCAACCAACCAATGAACCAATCACCAGTTACCCAGCCCACCAGTCAACCAACCAACCAGCCAATCAATCAACCAACCAATCAGTCAATCAGTCACCCAGCCCACCAGTCAACCAATCAATCACAAGCCAAAAAAAACACCCAGCCAATTAGTCAACCAACCAACCAACCAATCACCCAACCAACCAGTCAACCAATCACCCAGCCAACCAGCCAACCAACCAAGCAATTAGCACACGAACCAGTCATCCAATAAACCAGTCAACAAACCAACCAGTCAACCAACCAGCCAGCTTACTGACCAGTCAAACAACACACAAACCAATCCTCCAGCCCATCGTCCACAAACCAGATGATCATTCTTCAAAACCAGCCACACACACACACACACACACACACACACACGCGCACGCGCGCACACACACACACACACAGCGGATCAACCAGGCCATCAACCATCCACCAATCGCTATCAGTCGAACCCACTCCGACTTCTTACGTACATGTAATTTACGTCCCCAAGACTAGGTTGATCTGTTGGTTGGTCAATTGCTTGGTTTGTTGATTGTTCGTCTGGTCGGTCTTTGAAAGATTGCTTTTATTGACTCGTGGATACCACTGGAACTCCCCCACGTCCCCACACACATACACACACAGTCACGAATAATCTCCGCAACCCACACTTGTAACTGATAGATTACAACAGCACGTTGTAACTGAGATCCCAAAGCTTCACCTGGATCACGTTGTGAAAGAAAAGTCAACCCAGTATTCATATATTAAGTACCAACGTTGCTAGTTCATATTTTGAATATCAACTAGAACAAATACAACACTAGAGTGCAAACAAAATAAGTCTTGGCGTCTATTCTGTCTTTCAACGATTGCCAACTGTCATTTTCTTTCTCTGCCTTGTTTTAATGCAAACAAACCAGAACCGCAGACACCCACAAACACACTAACATAAAACCAGCGTTATCATATTATCATCAAATCTTTATGCATTTGCAGTATTAGCAGTCACAGAGTTACCGCCCGCTCTTCCTGCTGGCGCCATTACGAAAATCAATTGTACTTACGATCATATGATATTATTATTTCTGCCAGAGAAGTACCTTATGCAGGAACGCCTAGTATCTCGGAAGATGACGCAAGCTGTATACCGGGATGAAGATTGGCATGATTAGCTTGTTTAAAACTTAATGTGGAGTATAAATCAAAGTGAAGAAATCCCTTCCGTGTGCCCAGGCAATGATAGGTCGTGTGCGCTAAAACCTTTCCGGAACCGTAGAGGATGTCGTAAAAGAAAATGCATATACGGAGCCAGTAGCTATAGTTACTCGTGATTCGTTGAATTCACATCTATTCGGTTGCTTTGTGTTCTCTCTCTCTCTCTCTCTCTCTCTCTCTCTCTCTCTCTCTCTCTCTCTCTCTCTCTCTCTCTCTCTCTCTCTCTCTCTCTCTCTCTTCTCCTTTTATTTTTCTCCTATCGTATGCAAATATAACACTGTAGTTTTTTTTAAATATTTTATTTTCCAACTACTTCTTTGTCGCGCACGTCAGTGCAAAAAATGTCTATTTATTCGCTTCTATTTTATTCTCCAACTGCTTGTTTGTCGTGTATCAGTACTGTATGTTTATTTACTCTCTTCCATTTGTGACTGTCATCATGGCATGACTGCCCTTACAGTGTGTTGATTTATTCAATAACATTTATGATGGTGCCGAGGTCCTCTGTGTAATATATTTGTTTATTATATGACATGAATGATTATGATTGTGTAATGAATGTGTGTAATATATGACATGAATGATTGCGATTGTGTAATGAATGTGTTTAATATATGACATGAATGATCGTGATTGTGTAATGAATGTGTGTAATATATGACATAAATCAGGGGCGTCACTAGGGGGGTGCGGGGGGTGCGGGCCGCACCGGGTGACACCATCAAGGGGTGACACCAAAATAAAAAAATTGCAAATTTGACAAAGCAGACATAGCTCTGTCTAGTCGGGTTTCATAACCGTTCATTGTTAATTTTAGAAATTTTAATGTTAAATAACAAAAATTTAACTTTGTCCGAGTTTGTCGAAGTTGTTTATTTATGTTTTACCTGAAGTATTGAAGTTATATTGTTCAATTTGTTTTCTTTCTTATGTCCTTATTAACTTTTTGACTTATTTTACAAACATTACTATATGCGATTATATATGGTACAGGGACACTCGGAAGAAGACCATGGTGAAAGTCTAGAGGGGTGACACCAAGAGTTTACCGCACTGGGTGACACCAACCCCAGTGACACCACTGACATGAATGATCGTGATTGTGTAATGAATGTGTTTAATATATGACATGAATGATCGTGATTGTGTAATGAATGTGTTTAATATATGACATGAATGATTGGGATTGTGTAATGAATGTGTGTAATATATGACATGAATGATTGTGATTGTGTAATGAATGTGTTTATTATATGACATGAATGATCGTGATTGTGTAATGAATGTGTGTAATTTATGACATGAATGATTATGATTGTGTAATGAATGTGTG
Source organism: Cepaea hortensis (assembly GCA_963921405.1). Taxonomy (NCBI): domain Eukaryota; kingdom Metazoa; phylum Mollusca; class Gastropoda; order Stylommatophora; family Helicidae; genus Cepaea; species Cepaea hortensis. The sequence continues at coordinate 104,316,374 of OY992886.1, forward strand.
TAATATGTGACATGAATGATTGCGATTGTGTAATGAATGTGTGTAATATATGACATGAATGATTGTGATTGTGTAATGAATGTGTTTAATATATGACATGAATGATTGCGATTGTGTAATGAGCGTGTTTAATATATGACATGAATGATTGTGATTGTGTAATGAATGTGTGTAATATATGACATGAATGATCATGATTATGTAATGAATGTGTTTAATATATGACACGCGTGATTGTAATTGTGTAATGAATGTGTTTAATATATGACATGAATGATTGCGATTGTGTAATTAATATGTTTAATATCTGACATGAATGATTGTGATTGTGTAATTAATATGTTTAATATATGACATGAATGATTGTGATTGTGTAATGAATGTGTGTAATATCTGACATGAATGATTGTGATTGTGTAATGAATGTGTGTAATATATGACATGAATGATGGTGATTGTGTAACGTGTGTGTGTAATATATGACATGAATGATGGTGATTGTGTAATGAATGTGTTTAATATATGACATGAATGATTGTGATTGTGTAACGTGTGTGTTTAATATATGACATGAATGATCGTGATTGTGTAATGAATGTTGTAATATCTGACATGAATGATTGAGATTGTGTAATGAATGTGTGTAATATATGACATGAATGATTGGGATTGTGTAATGAATGTGTGTAATATCTGACATGAATGATTGGGATTGTGTAATGAATGTGTGTAATATCTGACCTGAATGATTGCGATTGTGTAATGAATGTGTGTAATATCTGACATGAATGATTGTGATTGTGTTTCGTCGCTGACTTTGAACTCAAGCGTAGTCCACACTGGACTAATAATTGCATGTAGGCAAGCTTTCCGTTTTACCAGTGTCCCTCGTTATCAGGCGAACCCACTCCGACCTCTGAGGTACTTGTAGTTTACGTCCCCGGGTCAAGGTCGAGAAATGAACAGTTTAGTCAAACTGACGGGTGTGGGGATTGTACCTGTTGCTTCGGCAACAGTGCACCGGAAGTTTAAGAGCGAGTGCTTTTATCCATCGGTCATGCTGATCTCCTGATTGTAATGTAGTAGAGATCCAGTTTGCAGTGTGGTGTTTTGCTCTCTTGGTGGTGGGTGCCTTTATTTGGTTTTAGAGTAATTTTGTGTGTGTGGGAATGTGGGTACAGGTGTTCATTTGGTTTTAGAATTATGTTTTTTTCCTGTTTTAAGAGAGGGATATTGGTATGGTTATTAGAATATTAGAGTTATCGTGAATGTCGATGAGTTTATTTCGTTCTACAGTGATGTTCTGGTTGTTAATGTGTTTATCCACAGAGTCAGTGTGTATCTGTTGGGGATGCTGTGAGAGCTGTCCGCTGATGTTTGAAAGTGGGGTATATGAAATAAATTCAGAGAGAGAGAGAGAGAGAGAGAGAGAGAGAGAGAGAGAGAGAGAGAGAGAGAGAGAGAGAGAGAGAGAGAGAGAGAGAGAGAGAGAGAGAGAGAGAGAGAAAGAGAGAGTTGAGATGAATTGAGTTGAGTTAAGAACCGACATCACAGCACTCAGGACATTCTCTTATGTGCTCCGTCCCCTCGTTCAACAGCCAGTGAAGAGTCATACTACTAATCATTCCCATCGCTAATTGATTTAAAGTTCTCTTGGTTCCCTCTCAGTTTTGAGATTCTTCCAGAACCCCTGCCGACCCCCAGCAATCTCATTCTTTCCACATTCATCCATCATCCATCATGTGCCATGCCGATAAGCGTGGGCGGTCATGTTCTGCCATCTCACTCGATCACCAGAGTCGTGGATCAGCTTTTTCCACATACGGGTTCTTAATCTGTTCCCCTTCCTTCTCCACTTGGTCCCACAAACACACACGACCACCTCCCCCTTGTCCATAGGCAATCTACCACCGGGAGACCACTTCCCCCTTGTCCACCATAGGCAATCTACCACCGGGAGACCACTTCCCCCTTGTCCATAGGCAATCTACCACCGGGAGACCACTTCCCCCTTGTCCATAGGCAATCTACCACCGGGAGACCACTTCCCCCTTGTCCATAGGCAATCTACCACCGGGAGACCACCTCCCCCTTGTCCATAGGCAATCTACCACCGGGAGACCACCTCCCCCTTGTCCATAGGCAATCTACCACCGGGAGACCACCTCCCCCTTGTCCATAGGCAATCTACCACCGGGAGACCACCTCCCCCTTGTCCATAGGCAATCTACCACCGGGAGACCACCTCCCCCTTGTCCATAGGCAATCTACCACCGGGAGACCACCTCCCCCTTGTCCATAGGCAATCTACCACCGGGAGACCACCTCCCCCTTGTCCATAGGCAATCTACCACCGGGAGACCACTTCCCCCTTGTCCATAGGCAATCTACCACCGGGAGACCACTTCCCCCTTGTCCATAGGCAATCTACCACCGGGAGACCACTTCCCCCTTGTCCATAGGCAATCTACCACCGGGAGACCACCTCCCCCTTGTCCATAGGCAATCTACCACCGGGAGACCACCTCCCCCTTGTCCATAGGCAATCTACCACCGGGAGACCACTTCCCCCTTGTCCATAGGCAATCTACCACCGGGAGACCACTTCCCCCTTGTCCATAGGCAATCTACCACCGGGAGACCACTTCCCCCTTGTCCATAGGCAATCTACCACCGGGAGACCACCTTCCCCCTTGTCCATAGGCAATCTACCACCGGGAGACCACCTCCCCCTTGTCCATAGGCAATCTACCACCGGGAGACCACCTCCCCCTTGTCCATAGGCAATCTACCACCGGGAGACCACTTCCCCCTTGTCCATAGGCAATCTACCACCGGGAGACCACTTCCCCCTTGTCCATAGGCAATCTACCACCGGGAGACCACCTCCCCCTTGTCCATAGGCAATCTACCACCGGGAGACCACTTCCCCCTTGTCCATAGGCAATCTACCACCGGGAGACCACTTCCCCCTTGTCCATAGGCAATCTACCACCGGGAGACCACCTCCCCCTTGTCCATAGGCAATCTACCACCGGGAGACCACCTCCCCCTTGTCCATAGGCAATCTACCACCGGGAGACCACTTCCCCCTTGTCCATAGGCAATCTACCACCGGGAG
>OY992886.1:104321994-104324494 GCA_963921405.1 Cepaea hortensis
GAGAGGCAGAGAGAGAGAGAGAGAGAGAGAGAGACTGAAACATAGAGCCAGAGAGAAAGAGACTGAAACAGAGAGCCATAGAGACAGAGATGCTGAAATAGAAAGGCAGAGAGAGAGAGAGAGAGAGAGAGAGAGAGAGAGAGAAATTATACATGAAACATGAGCAAACATTGACGTCGTCTAAGAGTTAAAATATCCAAGTACTACTCATTCATCGGAAGGTGACTTTATTAAACCCAAACACACTACAGTTATGTTAGCTTAGTTCACTCTAATGAGGGAACAACAAGAAAAGCTCGTCAATTGTAGCCCCAAGTGCGCCGGCCTACCCCTCGCCGCGAGCCCAATTGCTGTCATCATCTACTGCGTGGCAAAACGTACACATCCGACTTTTTCTAAAGAACAACATGACGTTAACATCGTCTGCGCGTTCCCCTGGAGGACTTCCCGCCAGGCAGCTTATCACCTTGTCATCCTTCCTGTGTCAGCGACTTTTCTTGAATACCAAATCGTATCTCCATCATCGACAACCGCCGTTCAGTGTGGACGAATTCACGACAAAGGTATCAATGGCTGTATCATTGTATGGGCACACCACAATGCATGATCAATATAGGCAACCCGTGCGTCATTGTTTGGTTGCCCCTGTTACCATAGTTCTCGTTTGTCTGTTATTTATGTAGATAAGCGTGGTAGTTTCTTGTGTAAAGGGAATCCAGCCGGGTATGCTGTTAGCATGTCCACTCCCCTTGGGATAAAATAAGGGCGCACACAAAATAGACTGATGGAGCTCATAAACTCTGGAAGGAAATCCAGTGTGGAGGACACACTTAATGCCAAACCACCCCAAACTTGTGGTAATTCTTGTAAAAACAACGCTGGCACCATGCCGTCTTGACAGACGATAGTTTGTTACATCGTGTCTTCAAAAACCAAACATTAAAAAAGGCATCATAACTACAACCCATGGCGGTAGCGAATGTGACTGATGAGACCAATTCCACCACAACAGTGAGAGTCGAATGTCCCTCGAAATACCCGGGAAAGTTAACCTAGTCAACAAATGCCGGCAGAAGTCGGATGTACCGGCTTAATCGCGCAGTATCGCAGCTCTGCTGTGAACAGACACAACGCAATCATGTCCTAAAAAAACTCTCTGGGTGAACGCAGAAGAAGAAGACCAATTCGAGCGGTAAATATAAATGACGAATGTAATCTTCCTACCACCTCTATACTACCAATGTCAAACCTGGACAATGACAGAAAAAGAGAAAAGAAACATTGCAACAACGGAAATGAGATTCCTGAGAAGAATACTCAATGTATCAAGTAGAGAGGAAATCAGAAATGAAGGAATCAGGACTAAAGTCGGGATTATAGCAGCGCTAGATTTCATCAGAAAACAGCAGGTTAAATGGTTTGGCCATATAACTAGGCCATCAACTAACAATATACCGCAAACAATGATGTACAGAACAAATGCAAGCAGAAGAAGAGGCTGACCATGTAAATGATGGACAGAAGGAATAACAGAATCCATAGGAATCATAATATATGAATCCCATAAACGGACATTCTCCCGCTGTTTTTATACTTCGCCTCGACAACGAGATGTACATGAGGAACAAGATGAGATGAGATTATCTTAATGTAAAAACAAAGAATATAGCAACACTGCCCAACAGAAAATGTCGCCAGGCAGAGTCCACAAGCCCGGGAAGCCTTCTGTCTATGGGAGGAGAAATGTAGGAAATAAAACTCAATCGCCAAAGTCAGAAAATTTCGACCCTAGAGGTAGGGGACTAGAAAGCGGACATGTAGGCACTACAAGGGATGTTATGCGACACGTAAAGCAAACGTACATCCCAGAAGTGGAAGAAACATTGATATATTTTACTAGGGGACATAATCCACATATATACCTGACATTCGTCTTGTCCTTGAGGAGTTCTCTCCATTGACTTCTAGAACGTTACAGTGGTAAAGAGGATGGGGTCGGGGGAATGGGCCCTCTGTGGCCAAGTGGTCAAGCCGCCTGCCTTGAGCTGTGAAGGTCATGGGTTCGGACCCCATTGTTCGGTTTATGAGTGCAATGTTTTCGGAGATACCTTTGTATTAAAACATGCTGAGATAGTATACATTCCTACCGTCGTTGTATTTCTCGCGAAGCGCCAAAGTGGTCCTCGTTATGTTTTTGTTTTTTTAAAGGCACTGTGTGTGTCATCATACTAAATGCATATACCATAAACTATGTACCACCCACCAAAATAGATATCCATACACTTTATGTGCAGTGAAATCTTAGTTACATTATTTTACAAATGCTGTTCATCATGTACCATGCTGTTAAGCGTGGAAGGACATATTAAGCCATCTTACACGATCATCAGAGTCGTGAATCAGCTCTGTGTTCTTGTCACGACCAAGTTATGTGGCCAAGAAATCTAGATATTTATTTATATAGAAGATATGGAAGGAATCAACATTGGGGGACAATACA
>OY992886.1:104331994-104357714 GCA_963921405.1 Cepaea hortensis
CAGCGGAGCAGTCAGACTTGTGCAGAGTTATGATCACATTGAGCCGGGAGTGCAGGGAGTGGCAAGCAGGGGCAACGGAAGTGGAAATCCAGCAACTAATTCAAGATAATGCTCGCCCGGGTGATGTTATTATATACACAGATGGTTCCGTGTTGAGAGGCAGGAGAAGTGCCTGTGGGTTCTTAGCAAACGCTAATGGTCGACGTTTGGTGTAGGAGAGCTTGGCATATGATACCACAACATTCAGCTTAAGAATAGAGGTGGAGGCGGTCAGTGCAGCTTTCCGCTGGATGGAGAATACGATACACACACATCGTGATTGTAACTGACCCAGAAAGCATGCTGAGTAGGGTGAGGACAGGCAAACTTCGTGCAGAGTGGCTTGCTTCGCTTCGGAAGTCACGGGTGCCAAGCATCGTCTGGACATTTCTCCGGGGCATACTGGTGTGCTGGGGAATGAACAGGCGGACAGATTGGCTGGCTCTGCAAAACTTGGTGGAGAATTGATGCATGATAAGGCAGACGTGGTTGCGGCCTTGTCGGAGCACGTTTACACCTCGGAGGAGCATATGGTTCACCATGGTCTTGCAAGAATGCGACAGCGAGGTGTGACGAGGGGATCTGGCCGACGATCGACGCTCAGAGGAAAGGCGAGACGGATATAATCAGATTGCTACTGGTACTATTAGTGTTGGAACTCATCGCTGGCTACTGGGGATGGAGACGGTGCGTTTATGGGAATGCCCCGAATGCTGTGATGTCGGTTCCTAAATCAATCAATCAATCAATCGTTGTTGTCTAGTCAGCGCCTGTAGTCACATGATCTGTCGTCGACTCGACTTTGTTGTTGTATAGTGTCGTGAGTTATCCCTTCTTGCTTTAGTGTCTTGGGAGATATTACTTCTATAGTGTCGTCCCTGGAGTGAGGGGAATCAACACCCACATTTTTTTCCAGTTTCAATATCACTATTCTGTAGATATCCACCAGACTCCGTCCACAACACTCCCTCGGCCCAAGGACACCTTCTTCTCACTCTTGCTCACCCCTGGATCATGCCCCCTCTCACTCCTCCCCAACACAACATACTCCACAACTCTAGCTTTACAAATAAATACAAAATAATTTATTAAGCAAAGAGTATGTGGGTGAGAAGTGTCTGTCTGTGTGTTTAATGTGTAGAATGTATGTCGAATTCTCATGTGTCTGTAGATTCAGAGCAACAGATCAGGAGCCAAGTCAGATTATCATCACAGCAAGGGTACGCCACAGCATGATAGCTTAGTACGTGTACATCTCACCCGGTGATGTCTCTTCTTCCAGACGTTGACTTTCTCCGAGATCCACTGGGTCGACTAGATGCATGATCCACTAAGAATTGTTATTGTATAATCCCCAATAATGGATCTGTCACTCACTATAACGACTAAGGTCCCTATAAATCTAATAAGTACGGATCTCTGTACAGAGAAACTAGGTTTCAATGTCACCGGTCTCACATTTGTTCTAATCCATGTTCATAGATTGTCCCACACAAACTGTAAAGTACTTCTTCACTGCACTAAATTATTCCACGAGAACTTCATGTTCAAGATTCTCCTCTAGACTAACTTATTCCATGAGAACTTTATGTCAAAATGTCTTTCTCTAGACTCTATTATTCAGTGATATGTGGTGAAGAAAAGAGTATCACCCACCCTGGGTAAATCCCTCTTGTAAATGAATTGTTTAATGTCTTACTCCACTGAGCTAGTTTCGTATGGACCCTCTGGATCCTAGGCCTAGCATAAACAGTGCTGATTTTAATTTCTTCTTGGTATTTATTCCTCTTATAAAATAAATTGAATGTTAGTTGGATGTTCTTCTTAAGGCGAGTTGACCGCCATCAAACTCAGTGTAGAGCTTCCTCATCGACGTAGGGGAACCTGTTAGAGAAATAGACCACATCTGGTGAAGGCCGCCTGATACTAATCCCTACTAGCTGAATGTAGGCCGCCTGCCTTGCTCAGAGAGTTATCAGTGAACTAAACTCTGTCAAGGATCAGAGTGGCTCATCCCTTAATTATGAATCAGGTTAAGACAAGGAAAGATCAATAACGGAGTGCAGAACCCCAGTGGGCAACCCACTGAAAGATCCCACCATTGGACACTTTCCCCACCTCCCAACCAATTCCTAATCTCTCCAAATATCACCCTGCTACACTATTCACACTAGCAGAGCCAATCATCACTTCCCTACTCTAGCTAGTTTTACCAAGGCAACTGCTTATATTAATTAGGCTTAAATATTCTATCAATACTACCTCAAGCACTACCGCATCATTCCTGGATGGCTTCTACACTTTGCCATAAAGACACATGTTATCTAATTTTTTTTTTATTAATCTAACACTGTAGAGCTCTCCGAACTTCATCACTGCGGTTGTGACGAAACGCGTTTATCTGTCTTGGGTCGTCAAGTTCCCGCACTATTTTGGCGCGTCATCGGGGACTTTCCCAGCTAAAAATAGACTGAGGGAAGCCGATGGAGGACTTATTATCTAGAATCGTCTCGAAACACCGGAATTCGAGTAACCCGTGATGCTGGGTATCGCTCTAAATTCCCGTGCAGAGAGATCTAGAAACTCTAGGCGGGGAATGACGTTTTCCCGAGAAAGTATCTTTTCTCAAGAAGCACTCGCTTCTAGTGCGCATTGAGTTGGCACGAAGCGGGAAATTGGCTACAGCAGTCATTCACTTACTTTTGTTCGAAGAGAACAGACGCTGGCCTGAGTGTGAGCCATTTTTGTGTTGCGTCTCACCTCAACCATGATTCGGCTGACTGTTATGAAAAGGCAGCTGAGAAGCCCTTGAACAGTTCGGAAGCTGACTGGAGAGCTGGTTTCACCATCCAGGTAGATATTTGTTTAAATCATCTAACTTTGTACGTGTGTTCCACACGCCATTGTTCTAACCTCAGTACCTATGCGGATGTCCTCGCATACTAATTAGCAAACCGATCGATAACGCCGGTGACAATTAAGCGTGTGTTTGTTTACCGTGTGCTCGCGAATCAGCTGTTAGGAACGCCGTAATGTGATGTGGGCGATTTGGGTTCCAAATATATGTACCATATATTGCCAATCGTTGCATCTATTAGGTTGCTGTGTTAGAATAAAACCTAGTTACTTGTGCCGGATGGAAACTTAGATTATGTCAGTCAGTTGCTGAAGCCAGAAGAACGGTTAGAAAACCAGGTAAGTTGGTAGGTGGAGATTCAGACAAAATTGTGCTTAGTTACTAAGTAAAGGAAGAACTTAGTTCTGTGCCACCAGGAATGCTGTAACTATTGTGTAAAAACTTAATAGTGAATTCATTGTGTGGAACAGCGGATTTCTGTGGAAAGGTAAGTGGCTTTGGTGCTATATCTATATATATATATATATGATGTGACGTTGTGTATATATATTAGTTCATGGCATGGGATACTTCCTGGGGTAATTCCGAACGCCGAATAGCTCGACGCGTGATCACACTGCGTGCCGTCGCGATATAAATATGCGTTCTGAAATCTTGTCTGAGCTATCCTGTTTCTTTCATACTGGCGCTAGTGCGAGTGAATGCTAAGGTGCTGGAAGTATGGAAGGATGCAGGAGGCTGTATGAGACTGGGGAAATATCGAATATGGGGGATGTGAAAGCAAGTTATGAAAGTATGTGTTGGTAGACCAAACCAACGATGAAGTTCAGTCCAGGCCAAGGCTAAACCACTTGGGAGGACAGAACTGGAACAGTACCCTTGGAACATGGGGGGGAACATGTATTCTCAAGAAGGCTTCTTGACTCTAAGGTAGAGTCTGATAAGAAGAGTTTGCTGTGGCGTGGGCAGGTGGTCCCACCAGCAAACAGGCTTGTGTACATATTGGAGGTGATCATGTACTATTCCTATATCCCGAGGGATGGTATATTGATCAAGTTTATGTTTCTTAATGTACATTGATGATGTTAGGAATGAGTCTAGGGACTCTTTACCTATTTGTTTAGTTCGATTAAATTAGAACAATAACAGCCTTGTATCATTACTGACGTTAGCGACGACTGGTAGATGATTAGGGATAGGTGAGACCAATGATCAGACTCGTCATTCTGATTTCTTGCTCTGTTTGACGGGCTGTTCTGTGAGGCCAGCTGACATTTGTGAACCCATGCTTGACTACTCTCCATATAGAGATAATGCTTTGGTTATATGAATAACTAACTAGCATGACTGAGAGTTGAGTAGTTTTGGTAGGATGCATGTGAACTAATGTTTGGGCCAGTATACTCTCACCGGTCGCTCTTCCTTTTCAGGAGTTTGCCTGTTGAGGAACCAGTCAACTATAATTGTTGTTGGCAGAAAACCACTTCGTGTGACAGAGCGAAGGGTTCAGTTCTTTACTTATCACGCCAGACTCCATCACACCAGGTACCCAATGTGATTCACCATGCGTGAAGGTTGCTTCAAGACATACAACTGCCCTGAAGGTGCACGTGTGGGAAGAGATGGTTTGTGATCGTTTAAAATAGAAGATACTCTGTTTTTGCCAGGAACATTTCAGCATGTTGAGTAATCATGCTCGACAGGGAACACCGGTCCGTCTGGTTTGACGGGGGTTCTGCCTAAACGCAGAAGTAACTAATCTTCAGACACTTGAATGGTTCTTTGGACAGCTCGAGTGGCAGGTCTTGAGAAGAACTACACCAGTATGGACGTGTGCCAAGTGTAACCCGGTGGAAGGGACTAGGGATTATAGTCCAACCTGAATTGTTTCCGTAAAATAGATGTCTGATTCTATTCATGTACTGTTACCGTATCCAGATTATCAACTGTGTTCTAGAAGGACTCAGTAACTTTTCAGTAGCCATATCTGATCCTACAAAGTGTGACTGTAAGAGACCATTGAATTGGTCAATGCCATATCGGTTCTGCAGTGGGACTGTGCTAGGAGTGACAGACCATTCGGTTGGTCAGTGACTATTTAGTTCATCGAAGTAACCAATACTGGGAGCCAAGTCCAGGAAGATTGTCTCCAACTCGGTAGTGTTCGAGAACTGTATTACCAGTGACTCCGTGGGAGTGTTATAGATGCAGTTGGTCCAGTGAAGTGTGGTCCAGCAGTGACTCTATTGTTGTGGTTCCACGTTCGGGAGACGGAGTGGTCTCCAAGGTTCTAGTCATCTCACTGGAAGGAAGCCGGGTGAGTGGCGGACCAACTGGACGGGACATCTGCATCCACTCTACTTCTCACCTCGATGAAGACACCTACATCTCTAATTCTGTCTCTACTCTATCTTCTATTTGTGTAAATAGATTCTTCTATCAGGATGTTCATTTCAGTTCTATATTCTCAAGGGTAGAATAAACTTTATGTAAGTTGACTTACTCTTTGTATAATGATTGAGTGTGGTCTCGGACGATGCCTAAATGTTCATTGTTCAACAGGTGTAGGTAGATAGTAGGGGTCTAGAATCTGGAGGGGTGTGTAGACGTAACTAAATAACCTGAGATCAACCACAGAGAAAAAAAAAAGTGTATCTGCTCGTCCAACCCCTGGGGCTAGAATACACGGGAGTGCTAGAGACACCTCGGGTGTGGTTCACTCTCACTACCCAAGGTGAACCCGAAACACTCCGTGACAGAGTGGGGGCTCGTCCGGGATTATTCCAAGATCTTTGTGTGTTGTAGACCTCTCACATAGGGATAGGGACTTTGTCTTTATCCTCTACTACAGTCTACATAAGATTCTACTACTTCTACCTATTTCCTAACTGTCTGACGGACATTTGTGTTGTGGTGATTAGTTAGTACTATTGATTATTGATTCATTGTATTGCTTCACCCACACATACTTGAGTACCCACCTATCATAGTCAACATGTCTACCCAAGAGATAGACTTGGACAAAGTTCAGGAAACTGGACGTAAGTCTGGTCTTGAAGGAGATGCTTTGAAATCCTATGTCCAAGAGGTGGAAAGAAATTTTCGCCAAGAGGAAAGAGAGAGGAGGAGAGCAGAAAGAGAACTGGAAGCCAGTAAAGTGGCTCTGGAGGAAAAGAGGATAGCGGCTGATACTGAAATGAAACGGCTTGAGTTGGAAGCCGAGAAAGAAAAACGTGACCATGAGTATCGAATGAAGCTACTTGAGGCACAGGTGCCTGCTACAGGTGTAACTGATGGAGCTATGGGAGGAGATGTACCTCCTGGCTCAGAGTCAACCAGTAGACGTGACTACCAGGCTATGAAATGGCCTTTACAGCCGTTCGAACCCGAGAAGGAACGGATAGACCAATACTTAGAGAAGTATGAAGCCATGTCTATTGCCATGGGTCTAGACAAACAGAAATGGTGTTTGAAACTCTCCCAGGGACTCCGTGCCGAAGGTTATGAGGTGTATGCACGCTTACCACCGGGTTTACAGAATGATTACCCGGCATTGAAAGCGGCTCTCTTGAAGAGATTCGAGATCACAGCGCACTCATACCGAAGGAAGTTTCGAACGGCGAAGCGAGAACCTGGTGAACTGTTTTCAGCATACAGTGTGAGATTGAACTCATACCTTCTTAAATGGATGGCCTTGGCCGGATTTAAGGAGGAGTATGAAAGTTTGCGTGAGTTGATGGTTGTAGATCAGATGCGAATGCAAATGTCAAAACCCTTGCGAAACTTCTTATGTGAGAATGGGGCTGAGAGATTGGATATAGTCACCAAGTTAGCCGAAAGATACGTTGAAGTCTATGGCGAGACTGGGGACACCAGTCCAACAGATCCGAGATCGAAAGATCCGGATCAAGGTAAGTCAAAGAAGAAGTCAAAGAAGACCACAGGTTCTGAGGAACCAAAGAAACAGGTAGGCTCTTTAGAGAAGATCTCTAACGTCAACCAAGGTAAGAATAGCCCACCTAGTTCTCCAAAGAGGAAGTGGAGTGAACGATGGTGCAAATTCTGCAAGTCCCGCACTCACAATACGAGTGAGTGTAAGAGTAAGCCCAAGGACTTTCACTTTGCTTGTCTTGCAGAGGTTAGGGATAGATCTTGCAGGAAAGTGAAGTCGGTTGATGGGAATGGAGAAACTAGACGACCTCCAGTGGTTGAGAGAGTAGAAGTGAATGGGCAACAGGTGTCGTGCCTCTACGACACGGGATTGCAATTTTCAGCTGTAATTGCATCCCACCTGACAGGCCCAGAGCAACTCACCGGGGAGATGACGGAGATACAGCCAGCCAGTAGGAGTGCTGTGGCGTTACGTTGCCCGATTGCCAATGTGGAGATTCGGAGCAAGTACGTTACTGGACGCATTCAGGCGGCAGTCGTACCGGATCCTCTCTATCCCCTAATTCTAGGCCGGAAGTACGTGTTTCTGGGCGAACCAGAACACCCTAGCATCCATAAGTCTAGGCAGGTCAGAGATACAGAGGAAGAGGGTCTCGAAAAGGTAAGTCTCCGAAATCCTCACCCGGATAGAATGAGTAATGCTCGGAGCAAGGATGCGACGGAGTGTCCTTGTTCGGAAGGGTTGCCCAACAATGAAAACCCGTTAACTCAGGGTAAGTTCAACTCTGATAACCAGTCACCGTTAATTCAGACTGGAACTGAGAAAAGGCAGAGGGAACGTAAGTTGGTTCCTGAGAGCTTCAGAGCTAATCTGCTGCGAACGGTACATGTCAGGTCCCCAACCGGACATCTGACTGTAGGGACAACCAGTAAATGTCTATCCCGGTACTATTGGTGGCCGGGAATGACAGGCGACGTGCGCAGGTATATTAGGTCTTGTCCGGAGTGCCGTAAATGCACACCTGAGAAACGGACGAAGACGAAGATATCCTTAGAGGTTGGAGACCGAGTTCTAGTACTCCTCCCAATCGAGGGGAACGAATTCGAAATCGGGTGGCAGGGCCCATTCCTAGTGGATAAAGTGGGGCTCCACAAGCACTATGGAGTGGTGATCCTGGGAAAGTCTACTACTTTCCATTCCAGTCTCCTCATGCGCTATGAGGGGAAGCCCGATGATAAGTCCACCAGCCCAAGGGCGCAGAGATTCGCTGAAAGAACAGTTCGGGGTTCAGGTCAGGTAGCGGAAAGCCTGTCACACCATAGGAAGTCCTATATGTATGTGCAGGTACCTTCTTCGGTTCAGCCCGGTGCTCGGGGGAACATGACCGGCCAAAGGAACACCCGCAGTGCTAGCTACACTGAGAACCGTGGTAGGAAGAGGTGGGTTGTGTCGGAACGGACACATACCCTTGGTCCCTCAATCCGACCGACTGCAGTCCAGCTGGGTCCTCGAAAGGGGAAGCTGGAGTTGCAGAAGTCCAGTAAACTCTGGCAGGAACGATCGTTAAATCAGGTCGAGACGGGAGCTCTGGTCCGCAGGATACTGCGAGATGCCCGATCGCAGTAGCGGAGTAGGCGTTGATCACCCGTGATACTGAATAGCTTGTCACCCCACCGAATGTGGTAAAAGTATTCTATACAATATTGACGGGTCAGACTTCCTCACCCGCCATCCGGTCTCTTAGAAAGAAGAACGAACGACATAGACAGCTTCTGCGTAGAAGTGGAACGACGGGGTCGATCCTCTTAAAGTGGGGGCCTATGTGACGAAACGTGTTTATCTGTCTTGGGTCGTCAAGTTCCCGCACTATTTTGGCGCGTCATCGGGGACTTTCCCAGCTAAAAATAGACTGAGGGAAGCCGATGGAGGACTTATTATCTAGAATCGTCTCGAAACACCGGAATTCGAGTAACCCGTGATGCTGGGTATCGCTCTAAATTCCCGTGCAGAGAGATCTAGAAACTCTAGGCGGGGAATGACGTTTTCCCGAGAAAGTATCTTTTCTCAAGAAGCACTCGCTTCTAGTGCGCATTGAGTTGGCACGAAGCGGGAAATTGGCTACAGCAGTCATTCACTTACTTTTGTTCGAAGAGAACAGACGCTGGCCTGAGTGTGAGCCATTTTTGTGTTGCGTCTCACCTCAACCATGATTCGGCTGACTGTTATGAAAAGGCAGCTGAGAAGCCCTTGAACAGTTCGGAAGCTGACTGGAGAGCTGGTTTCACCATCCAGGTAGATATTTGTTTAAATCATCTAACTTTGTACGTGTGTTCCACACGCCATTGTTCTAACCTCAGTACCTATGCGGATGTCCTCGCATACTAATTAGCAAACCGATCGATAACGCCGGTGACAATTAAGCGTGTGTTTGTTTACCGTGTGCTCGCGAATCAGCTGTTAGGAACGCCGTAATGTGATGTGGGCGATTTGGGTTCCAAATATATGTACCATATATTGCCAATCGTTGCATCTATTAGGTTGCTGTGTTAGAATAAAACCTAGTTACTTGTGCCGGATGGAAACTTAGATTATGTCAGTCAGTTGCTGAAGCCAGAAGAACGGTTAGAAAACCAGGTAAGTTGGTAGGTGGAGATTCAGACAAAATTGTGCTTAGTTACTAAGTAAAGGAAGAACTTAGTTCTGTGCCACCAGGAATGCTGTAACTATTGTGTAAAAACTTAATAGTGAATTCATTGTGTGGAACAGCGGATTTCTGTGGAAAGGTAAGTGGCTTTGGTGCTATATCTATATATATATATATGATGTGACGTTGTGTATATATATTAGTTCATGGCATGGGATACTTCCTGGGGTAATTCCGAACGCCGAATAGCTCGACGCGTGATCACACTGCGTGCCGTCGCGATATAAATATGCGTTCTGAAATCTTGTCTGAGCTATCCTGTTTCTTTCATACTGGCGCTAGTGCGAGTGAATGCTAAGGTGCTGGAAGTATGGAAGGATGCAGGAGGCTGTATGAGACTGGGGAAATATCGAATATGGGGGATGTGAAAGCAAGTTATGAAAGTATGTGTTGGTAGACCAAACCAACGATGAAGTTCAGTCCAGGCCAAGGCTAAACCACTTGGGAGGACAGAACTGGAACAGTACCCTTGGAACATGGGGGGGGGAACATGTATTCTCAAGAAGGCTTCTTGACTCTAAGGTAGAGTCTGATAAGAAGAGTTTGCTGTGGCGTGGGCAGGTGGTCCCACCAGCAAACAGGCTTGTGTACATATTGGAGGTGATCATGTACTATTCCTATATCCCGAGGGATGGTATATTGATCAAGTTTATGTTTCTTAATGTACATTGATGATGTTAGGAATGAGTCTAGGGACTCTTTACCTATTTGTTTAGTTCGATTAAATTAGAACAATAACAGCCTTGTATCATTACTGACGTTAGCGACGACTGGTAGATGATTAGGGATAGGTGAGACCAATGATCAGACTCGTCATTCTGATTTCTTGCTCTGTTTGACGGGCTGTTCTGTGAGGCCAGCTGACATTTGTGAACCCATGCTTGACTACTCTCCATATAGAGATAATGCTTTGGTTATATGAATAACTAACTAGCATGACTGAGAGTTGAGTAGTTTTGGTAGGATGCATGTGAACTAATGTTTGGGCCAGTATACTCTCACCGGTCGCTCTTCCTTTTCAGGAGTTTGCCTGTTGAGGAACCAGTCAACTATAATTGTTGTTGGCAGAAAACCACTTCGTGTGACAGAGCGAAGGGTTCAGTTCTTTACTTATCACGCCAGACTCCATCACACCAGGTACCCAATGTGATTCACCATGCGTGAAGGTTGCTTCAAGACATACAACTGCCCTGAAGGTGCACGTGTGGGAAGAGATGGTTTGTGATCGTTTAAAATAGAAGATACTCTGTTTTTGCCAGGAACATTTCAGCATGTTGAGTAATCATGCTCGACAGGGAACACCGGTCCGTCTGGTTTGACGGGGGTTCTGCCTAAACGCAGAAGTAACTAATCTTCAGACACTTGAATGGTTCTTTGGACAGCTCGAGTGGCAGGTCTTGAGAAGAACTACACCAGTATGGACGTGTGCCAAGTGTAACCCGGTGGAAGGGACTAGGGATTATAGTCCAACCTGAATTGTTTCCGTAAAATAGATGTCTGATTCTATTCATGTACTGTTACCGTATCCAGATTATCAACTGTGTTCTAGAAGGACTCAGTAACTTTTCAGTAGCCATATCTGATCCTACAAAGTGTGACTGTAAGAGACCATTGAATTGGTCAATGCCATATCGGTTCTGCAGTGGGACTGTGCTAGGAGTGACAGACCATTCGGTTGGTCAGTGACTATTTAGTTCATCGAAGTAACCAATACTGGGAGCCAAGTCCAGGAAGATTGTCTCCAACTCGGTAGTGTTCGAGAACTGTATTACCAGTGACTCCGTGGGAGTGTTATAGATGCAGTTGGTCCAGTGAAGTGTGGTCCAGCAGTGACTCTATTGTTGTGGTTCCACGTTCGGGAGACGGAGTGGTCTCCAAGGTTCTAGTCATCTCACTGGAAGGAAGCCGGGTGAGTGGCGGACCAACTGGACGGGACATCTGCATCCACTCTACTTCTCACCTCGATGAAGACACCTACATCTCTAATTCTGTCTCTACTCTATCTTCTATTTGTGTAAATAGATTCTTCTATCAGGATGTTCATTTCAGTTCTATATTCTCAAGGGTAGAATAAACTTTATGTAAGTTGACTTACTCTTTGTATAATGATTGAGTGTGGTCTCGGACGATGCCTAAATGTTCATTGTTCAACAGGTGTAGGTAGATAGTAGGGGTCTAGAATCTGGAGGGGTGTGTAGACGTAACTAAATAACCTGAGATCAACCACAGAGAAAAAAAAAAGTGTATCTGCTCGTCCAACCCCTGGGGCTAGAATACACGGGAGTGCTAGAGACACCTCGGGTGTGGTTCACTCTCACTACCCAAGGTGAACCCGAAACACTCCGTTACAGCGGTAACAAAACACGTCAATCCTAGTCACAATCCTTGGCCACACTAATCTACACAAGTCTTGTTTTTGTCAAGAGCTGGGAGTGTTCCAGTTAAGTCGTTGATGTCACGCAGGTGTCCCGCAAGGGCACTAACTAATTCCAGAATCTTATCTCCCTTGAGTTTAATCAATATCACCACTGATCTCCCCTTGTCTCGACAACCCAAAACAAGGTAGCGAGTTCCTGCATTGTCCCAATGTTCACAATAATAAGCCTACAACTTTCTGTCGTGTGGTGACAATCAAAGCCGTAATTTCGTTTGATGTCGGGAAATTGTGTCCTGATCTCACCGACCAGAAGTCAACAACTTGCAGCTGCGAACACAGACTGTTTTCTGTAATTTTTATCATCTGATGTTAACGACAGTGGATTTCATCACATATAGTCAGCGCCTGTAGTCACATGATGTGTGGCCGACTCATGAAGTCTATTGCTTCCTCGCACTGTCTGGAAGTACAGTACTACGGTGCCAATTATCTGCATGTCAAGATCATCAGATTTTGGTAACCTTCTTATACATTTTAAAACCGTTATATTTCATGTTTTATGTATTTTATGCATTTTTATATTCATTGTATTACAAAAATAAATTACCTCTAGATCAGGAAATCAACATCAGGATTGGTATGACAGCAACAACAATGAACAGGTTAATTAAGAGAGTCTGGTAGAACAGAAAGCTTACTGTCAAAACAAAGAACATCTAGGGTGTCCACCCAGTCTCATAAAAATGGGTACAGACCATTGTCGAAGAAGGGAGCTGGCCAGCTCATGTCATAGACTAGAATATGTGAAGATCAGGCATTCACATCCTAATGGTAGTATTTGCTCAGGGACTGACCTCTCTTTTCCTGTTGCCATCTTTAAACCAGTAAAGGGTTTAATTGTTCATCCCAGTGTCAGATTGAATATAATTCTTCAGTGGTGAAATGTCACATCATGCTCCCTTGACACATAGACATGCAAGTCAACCTCTCACACGGTGGTGAAATGTCACATCATGCTCCCTTGACACATAGACATGCAAGTCAACCTCTCACACGGTGGTGAAATGTCACATCATGCTCCCTTGACACATAGACATGCAAGTCAACCTCTCACACGGTGGTGAAATGTCACATCATGCTCCCTTGACACATAGACATGCAAGTCAACCTCTCACACGGTGGTGAAATGTCACATCATGCTCCCTTGACACATAGACATGCAAGTCAACCTCTCACACAGTGGTGAAATGTCACATCATGCTCCCTTGACACATAGACATGCAAGTCAACCTCTCACACAGTGGTGAAATGTCACATCATGCTCCCTTGACACATAGACATGCAAGTCATCCTCTCACACAGTGGTGAAATGTCACATCATGCTCCCTTGACACATAGACATGCAAGTCAACCTCTCACACAGTGGTGAAATGTCACATCATGCTCCCTTGACACATAGACATGCAAGTCATCCTGTCACACAGTGGTGAAATGTCACATCATGCTCCCTTGACACATAGACATGCAAGTCATCCTCTCACACAGTGGTGAAATGTCACATCATGCTCCCTTGACACATAGACATGCAAGTCATCCTGTCACACAGTGGTGAAATGTCACATCATGCTCCCTTGACACATAGACATGCAAGTCAACCTCTCACACAGTGGTGAAATGTCACATCATGCTCCCTTGACACATAGACATGCAAGTCATCCTGTCACACAGTGGTGAAATGTCACATCATGCTCCCTTGACACATAGACATGCAAGTCAACCTCTCACACAGTGGTGAAATGTCACATCATGCTCCCTTGACACATAGACATGCAAGTCAACCTCTCACACAGTGGTGAAATGTCACATCATGCTCCCTTGACACATAGACATGCAAGTCAACCTCTCACACAGTGGTGAAATGTCACATCATGCTCCCTTGACACATAGACATGCAAGTCATCCTGTCACACAGTGGTGAAATGTCACATCATGCTCCCTTGACACATAGACATGCAAGTCATCCTGTCACACAGTGGTGAAATGTCACATCATGCTCCCTTGACACATAGACATGCAAGTCATCCTGTCACACAGTGGTGAAATGTCACATCATGCTCCCTTGACACATAGACATGCAAGTCAACCTCTCACACAGTGGTGAAATGTCACATCATGCTCCCTTGACACATAGACATGCAAGTCAACCTCTCACACAGTGGTGAAATGTCACATCATGCTCCCTTGACACATAGACATGCAAGTCAACCTCTCACACAGTGGTGAAATGTCACATCATGCTCCCTTGACACATAGACATGCAAGTCAACCTCTCACACAGTGGTGAAATGTCACATCATGCTCCCTTGACACATAGACATGCAAGTCAACCTCTCACACAGTGGTGAAATGTCACATCATGCTCCCTTGACACATAGACATGCAAGTCAACCTCTCACACAGTGGTGAAATGTCACATCATGCTCCCTTGACACATAGACATGCAAGTCAACCTCTCACACAGTGCTTTTGACAGGCGTGTCAGACAAAGCCAGGAGCATCTGGCTGACTGGGTAGAATGCCTCACTCCCATTCAGAGATCAGGGTTTGAATTATCAGTTAAGGTGATGTTTTGTTTTTAAATCGGGGGCAATAAAGAAAACCCCGACCCGCAGAGTTCGCGGCCACTACCCAAGCCAAGCGGCCTTAATCCTCATGCTCAAGACACTCCTCTGTCTTACACCGCCAGGTATTATGAGCAGTAATGACAGTTTTTCTTTTATAAGAAAAAGATAAGTGTAAAGTATCTTATTTCAGCCATGCATGAGTAGTATGAATTAGCATCAGGCCAGATAAATCCTATATTTCAATGTATATGTTGTGTATTATATTAATAATATTTCCACTGCTGAACATGAGTAGTATGAATTAGCATCAGGCCAGATAAATCCTATATTTCAATGTATATGTTGTGTATTATATTAATAATATTTCCACTGCTGAACATGAGTAGTATGAATTAACATCAGGCCAGATAAATCCTATATTCCATTGTATATATTGTGTATTATCTTAATATTTCCACTGCTAAACGCTGACATGTTTACTTTTATCTTTGTTTCAATGTTTCCTCCAGGCATGAAATCCCACACGAGGAGTCCAAACTTCTAGAGACCATTGTCCAGTTTTTAAAAATTAGATTTTAGATTTATTGTTAGATTTTATATTACTAATTAGATTCTTCTTCTTCAGCGTTCCGAGCCATTGAGGTTCTTTGCTGCAAATACAATCCGTCTCCATTCGTCTCTCTGGTGGACCTTCTCTTGCCAGTCGTTGATTCCAAGTGCTTGTAGGTCTGTACATGTATTATCTCTCCACCGCCTTCTTGGTCTACCTCGGGGTCTACGGTCATTTATTTCCTGAGTGTAAGCGAGTTTTGTTTCCCTATTATCTTCCATTCTTTCTATATGCCCCAGCCATTGTAGTCTATTAGCCTTCATGATACCAGTGATTAGCGGGGACTTAAACAGATCATAAATGTCTTTGTTACTTCTTCTTTTCCACTCTCCACTTTGTGTATCCCTAATGGGTCCAAAGATGCGTCTTAAAATTTTGTTCTCAAAGGTTTGTAACAAGGCTTCGTCTCCTTTCGTTGTACTCCAGGTTTCAGAGCCATACAGCACAACTGGTCTGATCAGTGTTTTGTATATTGTGATTTTGGTGTTACGAGATAGCGCCTTTGATTTTAGTAGATGTTGTAGTGCATAGTATATCTTATTTCCAGAGTTGATTCTAGTTTGTATTTCTTCCCTTATGATGTTGGAGCAGTTGGAGATTGTACCCAGGTATTTGTATGTTTCCGTTCTTTTAATGGTCATATTATCTATTTGTATGTGGCGAGAGTTTCTAGCCATTCCGTCTCTTGAAATTACCATATATTCTGTCTTATCTTGGTTGATAACCAGCCCCATCTGTTGGGCTTTTTCCTTTAAGTGAGTCAATATT
Organism: Cepaea hortensis; assembly: GCA_963921405.1. NCBI lineage: Eukaryota > Metazoa > Mollusca > Gastropoda > Stylommatophora > Helicidae > Cepaea > Cepaea hortensis. The sequence continues at coordinate 104,347,866 of OY992886.1, forward strand.
TCCAATGTCTTTTGTTCACTTTGCCCTATAATATCTATATCATCTGCATAACCAAGCAGCTTGGATGTTCCTCCAATATCACATTCCTCCTTTACCTTCCTTACAACTTTCTCTAGAGCCAGATTGAAGAGTAGCGGCGATAGTGCATCACCCTGTTTCAAGCCAGATGTTATTTGGAAGGGGTCTGATTTCCTGCCTTTATATGTTACTATATTATAAGTACCTTCCATGCATAGTCTGGTCATGTTGATTAACTTCCTTGGTATTCCAAATTCCTGCATAGCATTCCATAGACTATTCCTATGGACACTATCATAAGCCTATTAGATTGAATAAAGTAAATGTAAATAAGTATTAGACGTAATTGTTAGGGTTATACACATGTATTTATTACTTGATACAAGATAATTATAGATTCTTGTCTTTTCAGATTTTCAAGTGATAATACAAGATATAGTACCAGACTACTGACAAGTCAAAATTAATTAGATATTAGAATTTTGATTTAAACATTTAGATAGAGTTAAATAAATTGGCATTAGTTGTATTAGAATAACCGAATGCCATATATATGATACTGGAGATGTACCTCCTGAATTATGTAATTCTATATTTATTGCAATCCCGAAGAAATCAGGAGCCTTGGAATGTGATCAACATCGAACAATTAGTATAATGAGCCACATCACGTAGATTTTGCTGAGAATTATCATGAAAAGAGTTTTGATGAAAATACAACCCGAAATAGAAGAAAAATGTTGGTTTGTAGAAGGCAATGGTACAGGAAATGCCGTGTATATATTGAGAACAACAACTGAACGTTCTATAGAAATAAACAAAGATCTATATCTTTGCTTTATTGACTACACAAAGGCTTTCGATAAAGTGAGACATGTCGACATAATAAGGAACCTTGAAGATCTACATATTGATGGGAAAGACCTTAGACTTGTAAAAACATATATTGGAAACAACAAGCTGCCATAAGAATTGATAATGATGTAGGTCAATATCAGCCTATTAAAAAAGGTGTTAGACAGGGATGTGTAATGTCTCTAGACCTGTTTTCCCTGCACAGTGAAAATATATTCAGAAATATAGAAGATATGGAAGGAATCAACATGGGGATACGATACATCAATAACATTAGATATGCAGATGATACAATCTTGATTGCGGACAATGAACAGGAACTGCGACATACAGTAGATGCGGTTGTTGCACACAGTGAACAACTAGGGTCAGAACTGAATAGTAGGAAGACACAGATTATGGTGGTCACTGGGGAGAAGGACATACCGCAATGTGATATACGAGTTTTTTTGTTGTTTTTTTGCATATCCTTTACGGGACATCGCTGTCAACAGCAGCATCTTTCAGCTGTCTGTTGGTTTCTTGGCAAGATTACGCTCAGTAGTTTGCCATTGCTTTCTGAGCGGCCGGCTCAGTATCCCGCAAGTCACCAGCTGGGGTCGAACCGCTCCCAGTTCTCTACCGCTACGAGACTCTGCGTGATAAACGGGATTACGGAGAAAGTGTTGTAACCCCTCAGCCAGAGAGACCGGCGATATACGAGTACATGGGCATATTCTTAAGCAAGTTAATCGGTACAGTTATCTCGGAACAGTCATAACATTTTATGGGAGATGCCTTGAAGAGATTAGAAAAAGAATTGCCATTACGAACGTAGCCATTTGCAAGATGAAAAACATACTGACCAATAAAATGATATCAGATTGATCTATTTGGTTGTTTCTGGATTTGAGATTTAAAGACTTAGCGTAACCCACAACTGGCAACGCTGATCGACCCCGCGTCACATACCAGTGATCAGTGTTGCCATCTCTCTTTGATGAAAAGGCACCAAAATCGATCTAAAAAAGCACCAAAAATTTGTGGAAAACACCAAAAAAAAACAACAAAAAAAAAAAAACAAAAAAAAAAAAAACAAAAAAACACTGTTTTTATTACAAATGTAACAAGGTAGCACATTATAATTTATTATTATCACTTCATATTACAATGAAGTTTATTCCAGATCCGCCAAATCCCAATCAGAACTAATCTCGAGCCAAAAAAGCACTAAATTGCAATAATATTTTTTGGGAAAGCACTAAAACAAGCACTGGCGGTATTCATTCAAAATGTTATAAAGTAACACATTATAATTTATTATTATCACTGAATATTAGAATGAAGTTTACTCCAGATCTGCCAAATCCCAGTCAGACAACTCCCCTTCAGTTTCTGTAGCTATTTCCTGCTTTGTTTGCTCCTGCGATGATGTTGACGACGATTGAAAGAAACGTGTCTATGCCTCCTGTGATCCAATTTTTCGTAGAATATCTTTAGGTAGTTTTTAATCATGACAGCATTTGCCATATCTTTTCATTCCATACCTAATAGTCAAAACAGCTGTCAAATCTTTACGCTAAGTCTATTCCGCAATTTTGATTTTATAACTCCCATCTGACTGAAAATACGCTCCACGTCCGCATTAGAATGAGGTAAAATGAGCACAGTTAAAGCTAAATCTGTAAGATCTTGGAAAGGATTTTCACCGGTGGCATCCCTGTATGAGGCTATTTCTGCCCACAGTCCAAGTATGTCAGAGGTCTGTGTCCACTGCATATGATGAAGTTTTCTCCACTGGACATCGATGCGATTGAGAGTAGCTGCATCTTCTACAAAATTTTAGCAAGATCCAATATACAGGGCGTCATTGGCTGTAGACATTCACTTCCACTAAGACATATCATGGAATGCAACACTCGAACGTTATTGGGCAAATGTAAACGCAGCTTTGTCAACAGCTCTATTAAAAACTGGATGCACCTTCCACGAATTTCTTTCTCATCAGGAAACTGGTAGCCTGCTATTTCTTTCTCAAACTCATAACCTAGATTGGGATTAGCCAGTGTTTCCAAACGTGGGGCCTACGCCCCACAGGGGGGCAATTTGACTGTTAAGGGGGGCAATTCGAAAATGGAAGAAATCGGCTGAATATAACAAAACGGGGAGACTTGAGACTGAAGTTAACTAAATTGGAACCTGGCATAAAATCTCTTTGCAGCAAGCATCAAGCGCAAGGATCTCACTAAATTTAAATAATAAATAATTACTAATAATTAAAATAATTTAGAAAAATCTTTCATTAAAATTATTTTGTACTTGAATTTCAGTTCTCCATTATATGTTTTGAAAATGTACTTACTGTGTTTGCTCAATAATTACCTAGTGATTTCTTCCTAAAACCTATCATTCAAGTTTCTTTAGTGAACATTTCAATTTTTGAATATTAAAAATAATGTATATGTTGAGGGGGGGGGGGCGTGGGGCGGGGGAGGGGGGCAATATGAATTTTAGAAAGGCTTAAGTGGGGCATGGCACAAAAAAGGTTGACAAACACTGGATTTGGCTCTAAATAATCTTTAATAGCATCACTTTCTATTATTTTTTCCCATAAACAGCAATCTTTGAACTGATAGAATCAGTAATTTGGACATGATCGCTGGGTATTTTGTTGCACCACTGACGAGCTCAAACGAGAGCGAAACTCGAGTATAGTGCTTCCAAATTGACGTGGACAAGGCCTTAAGTTCGTACCGGAATACGATAAGCGTTGCCAGTTTCCTGGCTCGCCGGTATATGCCATGACCTGATTTAAATTGTGTCATATGTCACGGCAGTGTTCAGAAAAAAAGTTTAGATCAGTGGTTCTCAACCTTTTTTGGCCCATGCCTCCCTTTACCATATGTTCAGAATATCATCCCCCCCCCCTTCGAATTTCCTCCCTATAAATCCCCCCCCCCCCCCCCCAACCCTTACACAGTATACATAAAAATGGAAGCAAAATTTAATAACACATACTAGAACAAGTCTAGACATCTACATAAAACGTGATTTGCAGGTATACTTATGTTAAAAACGAATTTCATTAGGGCGAGAAGTACAGAACCGTAAAATTTTGAGGGAAAACCAATATCAAGTAACTAGTTCTTGTATTAATGCGATCTTGAAATAATCTTAATTCCCCCCTGAAAACCCTAAAATCCCCCCCCCCCCCCCCCTAGGGGGGAAATCCCCATCGGTTGAGAACCACTGGTTTAGAAGGACACCCGGGCAACGAAATGTGACTCGCCTGTGAGCAATTTTCACACAGCATGAAAACGCTGGGACTCGCTTCGCAGCAAGCAAGAAGCGGATCCTGAAAAGTCACTCTGCGTTTGACCGTGGTAAAGAGCGGACCAGGTCACGTTTCGAGGGTGGCAATGGTCTTACATAGTGCCGCTTAATACTTTTAGAATTGTGAAGATATAAATATTTATGCGTGTGCTGTGAAGTATGTTATAACTGTGAATAACTGATGACTTTAATTGCGTCAGTATCATAGAAGGAATGAAACCGATTCAGCGTTATGTCAAGTTTATATATTTCATATTGTGATCCTTCGTATGACAGAGGAGAGCGTGAATGTTGAATATTAACCAGTAGCCTGCTAGGTTCTCAGTGATTCCAAATTAAGGTAATGATAAAATCAACGATGCGAGGACACATGCCCAACTACAAAGATCTGTGTTCGGCAAAGATGAATACGCCGAGAAATAACCACGACGACGATCCATTATAAAGTAAATCCCTAGAATCACCAGGGTGGAGTAACATGAGCGATTCAAAGAGTAATCCCAAACTCCACCCATACAAAAGCTGAAGTCGCGATGTGGCACTCATTTCTTTCTTAATCTTATCAAAGTTTGGGATGTGTTGTGGTTGCTTGCTTGTGTTCGCTGGCTGTGAACTCCGGCGTGAAGTCCTGTATGTCGGATGAAGACATCCTTTTGTCCAACATCAGTGTGATGTCATACAGGACCTGAGGTTTGCGTGAGTATCCGTTGTCCCATGTCTAACTTATTGGTGTGCAGACTGGTGGTTCCTCGCCGTACAGGCAGATACTCTCCGGCTTCGGAGGAATCATCGATCCTACTGACTTTAGCCAGGACCCAGAAAACATCTTCTATAAGAAATTTTAAAATATTACTTAATACATTATAATGCCTGAATTTTGTAATGATTGTTCCATTCCTAAATAATAGTAATAGATTTATATGTTGGCTAATAATATTATGGCTAAGTAATTAATTTTATTTTTTTAAATTCTAGTAATCTCCCTTATAACAATATTAGATGTTTATGTCCCCTACTAATTTCTCATTTATGTGTGCTTCTTTTAGCTATCTGGTAATTCCGCAGAATGCTTGAATAGAATTATTAATAAGTGTAGTGAGCAATCAGGCCGGTCTCTCTGGCTGTGGGGTTACAACACTTTCTCTCTGTAATCCCGTTTATCACGCAGAGTCTCGCAGCGGAGCGAGAACTGAGGTGGTTCGACCCCCGCTCGTGACTTGCGGATACTGAGCCTACCGCTCAGAAAGCAATGGCAAACTACTGAGCGTAATCTTGCCAAGAGATCATCAGACAGCTGAAAGATGCTGCTGTTGACAGCTAAGTCCTGTAAAAGGATACGCAAAACATTTTATAGTGAGCAATCAAGGCAATCAATCAATCATGTGCCATGCCGGAAAGCGTGGTTGGTCATGACTCGCCATTTCACTCGATCGCCAGCGTCGTGAATCAGCTCAGTGTTCCTGTCTCGTCCATGCCATGTGGCCAAGCCATCCAGGTATTTTCCTCTCGGTCTTCCTCTTGGTCTGTTCCCTTCGATCTTGCCAGTTGTCACTAAGTTCTCCAATCCATTTCTTCTCATAACAAGTCCAAAAGTTGTGACTGTCTACGTTTAATTTCTCTAATCAGTTTACGATTTTCATTTGTCTCCTGTAGTACTTGGTCATTGGTTTTTCTGTCTGTCAATGGTATTCTTTGCATTTTCCTCAGAAACCACATTTCTGCAGCCATCAGATGTTTTTCAGCTTGACTGCACATTGTCCAAGTTTCCCATCCATACAAAAGAACAGGCTCTATGTATCCCCTCAACATTCATTTTCTCGTTTCAATTGACATCTTTTTATTGGTCAGAATGTTTTACATCTTGCTAAAGGCTACTTTCGCCATGGCGATTCTTGTTCTAATCTCTACAAGGCATCTTCCATCAGATGTTATGACTGTTCCAAGATAATTGTACCGATTCACTTGTTGAAGAATATTCCCATTTACTTGTATAATACATTGTGGTACTTCGTTCTTCCTAGTGACGACCATAACCTGTGTCTTCTTACAATTTAATTCCAACCCCAGCCACTCACTGTGTACCACAACCGCGTCTACTAATTGTTATAGATCTTGTGCATTGTCTGCAATCAATACTGTATCATCTGCATATCTAATGTTATTGATATTTCTCATTCTCATCTGTCATATTATCAGCTAAATACCATTTGATTTTATCATGCATAATATAAAGTCATGTTCATTACTGTAGTTTGAGTGAGAGAGTCAGTGAGTGTGAATGAGAGACAGAATGAGTGAGCGGGAGAGTGAATGAGTGAGCATGAGAGTGAATGAGTGAGCATGAGAGTGAATGAGTGAGCGCGAGAGTGAATGAGTGAGCGCGAGAGTGAATGAGTGAGCGCAAGAGTGAATGAGTGAGCGTGAGAGTGAATGAGTGAGCATGAGAGTGAATGAGTGAGCGTGAGAGTGAATGAGTGAGCGCGAAAGTGAATGAGTGAGCGCGAGAGTGAATGAGTGAGCGTGAGAGTGAATGAGTGAGCGTGAGAGTGAATGAATGAGCGTGAAAGTGAATGAGTGAGCGTGAGAGAGAGAGAGAGAGAGAGAGAGAGAGAGAGAGAGAGTGTGTGTGGTGTGTGTGTGTGTGTGTGTGTGTGTGTGTGTGTGTGTGTGTGGGAGCATCACTATTTTTACGTCACATACTTTTTATGTACACATTTTTCTCCATGTTTAACATTTTTATGAGACTGCTCATGACAAGTGTCAGTGTATGTGTGTGAGTAAAGTGTGGGAGTTTGTTCATACTAGTTTCAATGCTAACTTGAGACATTTTGTATGTGTCTAGATGTGAGGAGGTGTGAGTGTGTGTGGAGGATGTGTGTGAGTGTGGGGATATGTGTGGGTGGGGGTATGCATTTGGATGGGTTGGGGTGTGTGGGTTTTGGTGGGTAGTGATATTTGTGGGTGTTGGCGGGATGTGTGGATGGATGTGTGGGGGTGAAAGTAGGGGTGTGGGAATGGGTGGAGGATATGTGTATGGGATGGATGCGGGGGATGTGTGTTTATGTGGGTGGAGATGTGTGGATGGTTTGAGGAAGTATGTGTGGGTGGCGGGGTTGTGTGGGTAGGGGATTGTGTTGGATGGATTGGAGATGCAAGGGCGGTTGGGGAGAAGTGTGTGGGTGTGAGATATGTGTGTAGTGTGCTGTGCGGGATGTGTGCATGATGTGTGGGTGGAGGGTATGTTTGTGGTGGTATGGGTGAGGATATGTGTGTGGGTGGAGGATAGTGGGTGGTGTGGGGGATGTGTGTGATGAGTGCGGGGAATGTGTGTATGGGTGGGGTATATGTGGGGGTGAGTAGGGGATGTGTGGTGGTTGGGGAAGTATATGGGGGTGCGTGGGTGGGAAATGTGTGCGTGGATGGGGAATGAGTGGGTGAGGGTGTGTGAGTGGCATAGGGATGTGTAGGTCGGGTAGGGAGTTGTATGTGTCGGGATGGGATGTGTGAGTGGGTGGAGGATGTGTGTGGGTAGGGGTATTGTGATCGAGAGATGTTTGGTTGGGGGTGGGTGGGTGTGAGTGTGAGTGCGTAGTGGAGGATGCATGCGTGAGTGAGTGTGTGTTGGTGGACGGGTAGGGAATGCGTGTGTGGGTGGGGAGAGGTCTGTGGTGTGTTGGTTGGGAATATTGCGTGGTAGGGGGTGTATGTGATGTGCGGGTGGGGGATTGGGTTAAGGCATGTTTGGGTGGGTGGAAGTTGTATGTGTGGGTGGTGGGGTGTGTGTGAGTGGTTTGGGGATGTATGGCTGGTTAGGGAGATGTGTGTGTGTGTGTGTGTGTGGGGGGGGGGGGGGGGGTAGGGACATGTCAGTTGGTGGGGATGTGTGTGTATGGTTTGGGGATGTGTGAGTGGATGAGCGATGTATGGGTTGGTAGGGGATTGTGTGCGTGGGTGGGGAATATGTGGTCGATGGAGATGTGGCTGGGGGATGGGTGGTTTGAGGTGTGGGTGGAGAGAGGATGTGTGGGTTAGGATGTGGATGGGCGTGGGATGTGTGGGTTAGTGGGGGAATGTTTGTGGGTGGCGAGTGTGTTTTGGTTGGGGGATCAGATGAGGGTAGTGGGTGTGGGTAGGGGATGTGCGCGAGGGGGATGGGTCGGTTGGTGGGGTATTTATGTGTCCCTGGTGTGCGTGTGTGTGGGTAGGGGTGTGTGTGTGGGGTGGGGTGATGTATGGATAAGTGGGAGATGGGCCTCATAACATGGTAATAAGCCTTGTTTATGTTTACAACATTCATGTCACAATGTTTATTTTTCTTCCTATGTAAATGTATAATGCTCTTGATGAACGAAAGACGAGTGATTGGAAGGGCCGAATGTAAGACGGGTCTGTGCGCCCAATTTGTGACCCTAATAAAGTTGATTTGATTTGATTTGATTTGATTTGATTTGATGTTTCGTCCTCCAATGCTGATTCCATTTATATCTTCTACATTTCTGAAAATATTTTCACTGTATAGGGAAAAAAAGATCTGGAGACATTACACATCCCTGCAATAACACCTCTCTTAATTGGTTGATATTGTCCCACTTCATTATCAATCTTTATGGCTGCTTGTTGTTTCCAATATATGTATTTTATAAGTCTAATGTCTTTCTCATCAATTTGTAGATCTGCAAGCATATCTACCATGTTGTCTAACTCTATTGAAAGCCTTTGTGTAGTCAATAAAGCAAAGGTGTATATCAGTATTTACTTCTTTACCACGTTCAATAACTGTTCGCAGCATATACACAGCATTTACTGTACCCTTTCCTTCTGCAAACCCACATTGTTCTTCCCCTATTTCAGGTTGTATTTTCTTCCTCACTCTTTGCATGATAATTCGTTGCAAAATCTTTGTGATGTGACTCATTATACTAATTGTTCTATGTTGATCACATTCCAAGGTTCCTGATTTCTTTGGGATTGCAATAAATACAGAGTTACATAATTCAGAAGGTATATCTCCAGTATCATATAATGTGTTCAGCAGTCTGGTGACTTGCTCTAGTCCAAATTCTTCTAAAGCTTTAGTCATTTCTTTTGTGATGTTATCTGCACAGGGGGCCTTGCCATCTTTCATATGCTTAAGAACATTTCGAACCTCCATCTTCAAAATTGGCGGCCCTTCATTATTAAATCTAATATCATACTGTTCCTCTCTGTTATCATTATAAAGGTTTTTCACATAATCTGTCCATACATGTAGAATCTGATCTTTTTCTATTATGATTTTGCCATCTTTTTAGACAGCCTGTTGATGTACTTGTTCTTTTATTAATAAGTTCCTGAATTCTTTTGTTCACTAATTTGGTATTTTGACTGTTGTGTTGTTTTTCAATGTCTAAGCACTTTTCCTTAAGCCATGCTTCTTTTGCCTCCTTACATAATATTCTGACTTGTCTGTGAATTTCTTCATATTTGGCAGAATTATTTTTGTTGAGTCTTCTTGTTTCCTTTAGGTGTAAAATTTCTTCAGTCATCCATTTCTTACGGCCCACCTTCTTTAATCAAGGCATTACTATCATGTTATTATGATGGTTTAAATATGATCTATGCAACTAGGGAAACGCATCACCAGTTGAATTATATGATTTATTATTATAGGAGATTCTGTTAAAG